>BSBK01003771.1:0-490000 GCA_027943335.1 Chamaecyparis obtusa
GTTTCTGAGTTTTAATAAAGGATGGAAAATAAAAATGTAGAATAATAGGTTGGCATAATAAGTTAACAAATATCTGATGTAAAAATCATGGAAAACTAACTGTAATTTAAAGAAGATATTGCTTCATACAAAACAACTTAGTTTAACGAAGACATTCTTTAAATGAAACTGCACTTTACATTTTTAATAACGTTTTCCAAAACTTAGATGATCCCAAAGTATTAAGGATTCTAAACTTTTGTCGGCATAATTAGTTAACCCAAAACAAATTCATAAATAAGTCTTTAGAATCCTTTGACGATTTCTTCAGATATATCTACATCTAAATTGAGAGTAGAAATTGTTGAAAGAGTTGAGAAGGAGAATCCGGCAAGACAAAATTAGTTGAAGACTTGTAAAACTTTAAGTGAGGTAGAGTCAGGGGGATAGAAGGTCTAAGTTTCCAATATTAATTCATTGACTATGTTCTTGAGACTTCTAAGTCAAAGATACTCTAGTTCTTTTTCTTACTGTGTCTCCCTTCTTCTAGCCAGATTTCTACTACATTTTCAAACTCAGAATCAATGAGACATTCCATATCTGTATCTCCCAACTCATCTTTGTGCTAGTAATCATAGAACGTGTTTTCTATCGAGGATTCTTAATATGCATATAAATTAGTAAGAAGTCTATATTCCTCTTGATGATGGATTATCTTTCTTTGAAAGCATTGAGATGATCAGTTACCACAATTGGGTTGGAGGGGACTTATCTCCCCTTGATTGAAGGTATATAATAGAAATGAGATTTAGGGATTGTTAAATCCTCTTTAATGTTTTGAAGGATCTTATATAAATTTCTGAGAAATCTACATTTGAAGATTCTAAAACATAGTCTCCTAATATCATGTTTCTCAATACCCCAGTAAAGGGAAACTCCAATGAACATCGAAGTGATGTTAGTATGTACTTTGTATCTATCATCATTAATTTGAAATTTGAAAATGGCTTTGAGAATGAGAGCATGATTATCCAGCATAACCATCTTGAGATGCTTTGTCAGTATGTCGCCACCAAAAGCCATTTGGTTCCTATTGCATATAAGTTTAATTGGGGTATCCATATTGAAACCTGCTAAACTAAAAACCTTAGACACAGTTGATCTGTATCAATTCGATGTACATTATATGGATAAGGGGGAGTGATTTAACTACCATATTCCACTAATGGTGATTATGTGGCGATTGGGATGCTAAGACTATTCGAATATTAGCTTGTCTAATAGGGGATAGTGTCTTAAAAATCTGAAGGTAGTCAAAGGGTTTAGAGAAGAAAATATGCTATTACTCTAATTGCTTAGTTGAAAATACCCTCTATGACTCTAAAATAGTTAAAATTCTAGTAAGTATCATTCTAACTTTCCATTAATTTATAATAATCGTATTATTACAAGAAAGATACTTACACTGCAACTTATATAATATTAAATAATTACATATCATTTGACGCTTTAAGAGTTTTACCATATTACAAAAAAGGCCCTATTTACCTGTACCCATATTGGTAATCTGAGTAATATTAACTTTTAAAATCCTATTAAGTTCTGGTAATGAAACTTACTACCTACTAGATAATTTATAAGGTTCTATACATTGAACAGAACATGAAACCAAAAGAAAACACGATACCATTTGTTTCATGGCATTTCCACAAAGCTTATTCCTTCTAAAGCATTTGACGGCACCATATACAAGTTGTTTGATCGTGATTCTAGAGAAGTCTTGTTTTGGCGAGATGTTCAATTTGATGAGCACTATCCTTAGATGGATCCTCCATCATCAGCTTCTTCTTCACTACCTAGTTCTTCATCTACTCCTCTACAAGATTCTTTCTCCTCTAAGGAAGAATTAGATGATGCTCCACCTTCCCCACCTCCACTTGTTGTTCCACATGTGCCCAAATGGGCTCGTGATACTATTGATGTAGCTAGATCTTTGGTAGGTGATCCTTTGGACACTCGTCACACTCATGCTTAGATATCTGGTACTGGTTTACTAAGTCATGCTATTTCAGATGATCCACAATGATTCTCAAAGGTGATAGGTCATCCTGAGTGGGATAGGGCTATGTATGAGGAGTATTCTTCTTTGACAAAGAATCACACTTGGGATCTTTATCCTCTTCCGAAAGGAAGGAAGTTGGTTCGGTGCAAGTGGGTGTACCATACCAAGTATGCTACTAATGGTTCTATTGATAGGTATAAGGAACGTCTTGTGGAAAAGGGCTTTTCACAGGTGGATCGTATTGATTACTCTGAGACTTTTCTCCTATCACCAAGATGAACTCTATTCACCTTGTACTTTCACTTGCAGCTTCTCAGGGATGGACAGTCTATCATATGGATATAAAGAGTGCCTTTTTGCATGGAGACCTATAGGAGGAGATCTACATGCAGCAGCCTCAAGGTTTGGTGTAGGACTCTTCTATGGTGTGCAGACTTCAGAAGTCTCTATATGGTCTCAAACAAGCCCCTACGGCTTGGTATGAGAAGATGGATTCTTTTTTGCTTGCCTCAAACTTCACACGCTATCATTCAGATCTTACCATGTATATTCAATGTCATGGGGGTGATCTATTGATACTTGTGCTATATGTTGATGATCTCATCTTTACAGGTAGCTCATCCTCTATGATTCAGAGTGTTCAGTACGCATTGAGAGAGCAGTTTGAGATGACTGATCTTGGACTTCTCCACTATTTTTTGGGCCTACTAGTTGTTCAATATTTGGATGGGATTTCCATACTTCAGGAGAATTATTCTCTTGATATGCTTTAGTGGTTCCACATGCTTGATTGCAAGCCTGATCCAACACCTTTTCAGTCAGTTTTTTTTTTATCTACCACTTTCTCTACTCCTATCGTGGATCCCACATTATACAGAGCACTAGTGGGTAGTTTTTTGTACCTGACACACACACGTCTTGATATTTCCTTTGCGATTGGCCTTGTCTCTCAATTCTCACATGATCCTCATGAGAGTCATTGGCAAGCAGCCAAATTTATCTTGAGGTACATTTGGGGCACTACTTCTTATGGCATTCACTATACATCAGGGGATCCTCACATTGTTGGTTTCATAGACTCAGATTGGGCTGGTGATACTACTAATCAACGGTCTACTTTTGGCTTTGTCTTCTGTCATGGTTTCAGACCTATCACATGGTCTTTCAAGAAGTAGACAGCTCATGCCTTATCATCTATGGAGGTAGAGTACCGCGCAGTTGTACAAGCTAGTCAGGAGGTTTTATGGCTTCACCAATTTATGACATAGTTTGGTTTTCCTCCTGATAGTTCCACTATTCTTTGGTGTGACAATCAAAGTGCCATACATATTTCCCACAACCCAATTGAGCATCAAAGGACCAAGCACATTGAGCTTCATATGCACTTCATCAAACATTTGATTCAGGATGGCTCTCTGAGTTTGGAGTATATTCCCATTGCTGAGCAGGTTGTTGACATCTTCACCAAACCTTTTGCATCCCTGTGATATCTTCAGTTGTGTTCTATGCTTGGGGTGAAGGAAGTAGTCCTTGGGGGGTCTCAGTAATGAGGCCTTACTTCCTTCTATTTCTATCTCTTTTTCGAGTAGGAATTTTTCCCACTGGGTTTTCTCTATTTCTCCATTTTATAGAGATTTGGTTGTGCTAGGTACCTCATCAGGCCATTTTGCCAGGACCCATTCTTATGCTTTCAGCATTGTAGTTTCCTTTTCTTTCTTTTTGCATTGTTTGTAGCTTCATTATTGCTCATCTTAAGGGGGGTGTTAGAGTAAAGTTTTAATTATGTTAATTAACTTTACTCCCTTCTTAAGATGTCAACTCATTTTGCTTTAGTTAAATGCACATGCACTAGTTGTTTTTAAATATAAACTTGCATGCATTAGTCATGTAATAGTTAAACTAATTATTACATGCACTAGGGTTTGACTTTCAAGGCTTTTGATCTCCTTTATAAGGATGATCCATTGTATATTTTATTCATTCATTATTTTGAGGATATTTTCTTCTTCATTTTTTGAGTCAAACCCTTGCCCTCTTCTTGGCTCTACTTCCTTGTAATAGGTTTTTTTATCCAGGTGATCTTCAGGTTTTGTGGATTTGTATTGCTAAAATCCTACATAAATTATTAAATAAAATTTTGTGCTTGCTAAATCCTAGGGATCTCGATGTCGGGTATAAATTGTGGGAAGTATGATTGATTAAATACTCATGAGGTGAAGCTATTCTAACCATGTGACTTGTATATGTGCTTATGTAGGGAAGATGGTTTTAATATGTAGCTTTAATAATTATTAATAACCGATTGTCCTATAAACAAGATTAGTGGATACTAATGTAGAAAGGGCATGATTTTAGAATGGGGTAATTCTGTAGTATTTTCCTTATTAAGGTCCAAAGCCTGAGTAATTTTAATTGAATTATGAATCTAGATAGAATTATAACATTCTAATGTATTAACTGGTTTTAGGATTCATTGCTAACCAAGTTATCACCATCATCTCCCATGTTCGCAAGAAGGTTGGCATCTCTGTTCCCTTCTCTATATATATGTTTGACTTCATATTGGGGGATGCTATTAAGGATTTCTAAAATATCTTCTAACTTTAAATTTAATTTCCAATTAGATGTTCTATTAATTCTAATTGCATTAATAATAATTTGAGAGTCCCCTTCAATCTCTATTTTCAAAATTCCCAACTATTTACACAACTTAATTCCTTATAGGATAGCCTTACATTCTTCCATGTTATTCTTTATAGGTTTAATAGATTTTGCATATTTAATTATGGTTTCTCCTTTCCAATCATGAAACATGAATTATACCTCTAATCCCTACAGTACCCAGGTTTCCTCTTGAAGCCCCATCATTATTTAGTTTATACCATCCAAATTTGGGCAGTGCCCATTTACATGAGTTTCTATCATTCTTAGTCTTCCTGCCTCCTTTACCATGTAATGGTGGGATTGACAGTTTAGGCAAAAGTTCCCTAATGTCACTATCCCATAATGTAAAGGAATTTTCTAGACTTTAATAAGGTTCTAAAGTCTGTTATTTATAATCTCTACTATTGAGGTTTCAATCTTATTAATTAAAGACCTACAATCTAGTTTTTGATTAGTGAAGATTCTCCTATTATGTTCTTTTCATAATTCCAAAATTAAGATACAAGGGTAAATTGTCCATATATCCCTTATATAAACTACACTTATTTAGCATGGGCTAGGCTTTAAGAAAGTCCACTATGTCTGTGGACATGGCTAAACTCTAGTTTAAACATTTCCTTTGCCAATTCCAATGTTCTTGCGCAAAAGGATAGTTTAAGAATAAATGGTTAATAGTTTCTTCTTGACTTTCACATAGGGGGCACCTAGAGAGTCCTTCAAAACCTAGCATCCTAAATCTATCTATAGTTAAAATTTTCTTTTGAAGCACTGCCCATAGAAACATCTCTACCTTTGGAAGGGATACTTTGTTCCTGTTTATGTCAGAATATGGACCTCAGAATTCACCCATATAAACAACATAGTCATTACTCGATCATCAAATAATGAAGATGAGTATGAATTACTCAATTCACAATATCTATCAATTCGACCTATTACCTCCTAATTAGTTGGGGTGTTTGAATTACTCTCTGATTGGAGAGCCAACAACCATTAGACCAAACTAATACGGAGGAGTTGAAAAGCTTAAAGAAATGATCAAAATGAGAAATTAAGCTATATGAGGATGCAATTAAACTAAGAACTGGAAGGAAATATGAGAAATGCAGATTTAATCTAAAGCTTTGAAATGAATGTGAGAATTAATCTACTAACAAATAAGAAAACTAATTTACTATGAAAGTGCAATTAAACTAGCAATGAGAAATTAATCTTATTGTGCAATAAAAGCTTGAAAGAATGAAAATTGAGACTAAAATTGACTATAGTCTAGATACTCTCAAAATTGCCTTCTTCACAATGAAGAAAAGGAGCTCATAATATAGAAAACCCAGGAGAGAGGATGAAGAGTTTCTTGAAAAGAAACGGCTAACTCTTCATTTCCATGGTGAGATAAATATGAGGAATTATTTAATTAAAAGAATGAATTATTGCCACATATGGGTGACCTTTCGAATAATTTGAATAAATAAATTTAAATAAATATGTCCATTCAAATAACCAAATAATTATTTAATTCCATGATGTGTATTAGCTAAAGGGGGTGGAATTAATTTAATTTAAAGCACTTAGGACTTTAGAATTAAATTAATTAATCATAGGGATTATTTAGCCAATAAATTTGAATATTTAGGAATTAAATATAGTGTATGATTAATGCAAAATTAGGGTTTTTTGTATTTGACACCAAGTCAAATAAAGTTAGGTAGGAGAGAGAAAATTGTCTAGTACAATAGGACTTCGATGATGCAAAAATTTGAAGGAATGCACCAAAATTGATTAAAATTGTAAGGTGCCAATTTTGGGGTATTACATTTTGCCCCTCTTTGAATTGATGTGCGAGCAGTGCGTTGATTCAAAGAATAGTCTAATGTGACAAATGATGAGGTTTTAGGATTATCTCCAGGATAGAGTTTAACCCTCAAAAGTCGAGGTTAGATTGCCAAGACACCGATCAGATCAAGATATGATTCTCCAAAGTCTAAGTTAGATTGCAAAGACAATGTTCATATTACCACTTGAGAGAAAACCAGAATCAGGGTTAGATTGCCCCAATACCTGTTGATAGAATGATAACAGATGCAGATTTAGGACTATCTCCAGAGCCAGGGTTAGATTGCCCCAATACGAAGCTTAGTCCTTTGAGACCTGGGTTAGATTTCCCAAATAATGGTCCAAAAGAGATTTTGAGAGCCATCTCCAGAATGAATCTTGACTTTCAGGAATTAGGGTTAGATTTCCCCAATACCTAATAGATTTCAAAAACCATCTCCAGAATGAAGCTTGATTCTCGAGGATCTGAGTTAGATTTCTCAGATACCTAAAAGATAGATGAAAAGATGACAAGATGCAAGGCTCAAAGATTCCCCTAGTGAATAGATGCCCCAGGTGATGAGTTTTATACACTAAGTTTCCACCCTTGTTTCAAGCTCTCATAGTCTTGATAACCTAGTATAACATGGGAATCATCTCCAAGTTGTGGGACCTATGCTAACTGAGATGACACCTCTAGGTTCTAGGCTAGTTCCTCTTGGATAATCACCTTAATTTGCTTCTACACATGAAAAGTAAACTTTTGAGGGAAAGGGATAGAAGGAATGCTTGGAAAGGGAAATGACTGAAAGAAAACTACCTACTAGGTGATACACTGAAATTAGGGTTTGGATCTCAGTATAGAGGAATAGAATCAATGAAAGGCTTAGGTCTAGTAGGTCACAACTTATTGAATAGGCTTGCATAAGTGTTTCATAGGAGGTCCTGAACATGAGACACAACTTATGATCTACAAGAAGACATTCACTTCTGCAACTTGGCATAGGATTGAGACAAGACTATTAGGGGGCTGAAGTAATACCCAAAAAAACATCTAAATCAGATCAAACATAGTAACACACACAATTACAAAAAGTAAGAGGCATCAGGAACCCTAAGATATCACTGAAAACATCATATATTTTAATCCAATAAGAGATGATCCAAACAAGGAAGCATAGGGACATGAAGAACTGTCACAAAATACCTTTGCAATGTTTGTATTATCAATGGGAGATTTACAACTGTATAAGCCAGAGGGTAGAAATGATACCACAGATGACCCTTAAGAAAATGAAATTCTTCTACAATTGTCCAACTCTAAGCTCAAAAGCTCCAAAAATACAATATATACACCTCCTATTTGGCACACAGGCTAGAGTAAAAACCTAACTAGGGTTACATGGTTTTTCAATATAATAATTAAACCCTAGCCCATCAAGTCTGATCATAAATACATCTTTGTAACACTATAGCTGATTAGATGTTTTTGCCCATCTCTGTACCTCATTTGTCTACAGACAAGCAACGTCGACTCATCTACCTTTCTGCAAATTGGCCCACCATGAATGCACTAATTTGGTACTCTTAGAAAACAAGAAATGACCAAAGATGACCACCCAGACCTCCACATCATTTTCACCAACTATAATCATCATTGAAACATAAATTTTAGCTACTTACTTTGTTGCAACCGACCATTGGATCAAAACCTAGCAAAAAAAAACCCTGCAGAGAAATATTTAAAATTTGAATATTAACAGCTAACAGGTGGTGCCTCACTTTTCTTCTATCAACGGTTGCCATTTAAATCTCAATCTCCTTTTAAAACATGACCATTAGATCTTCTTATTTACCCAAGAACCATTCATCTACAAAATTAAGCTCAAGTCCACCTCGGGTTACCTTTTCTCATTGGTTGCAGGACCGTTAATTGTTTTAACTGACCCTGGTTAAGTCTGGCGAACCTGAGAAACCTTTAGTCGCTAATTCATTTAATTTTTTTCTAACACTGGGCCCACCCACCACTTGGCAATCTTTCATTCATCCTGACCACCTCATCAGTAAACACCTCGGCAAGCTCTGACAACGGACCCACTCAAACTAAGATCCCAATCTAACGACGGGCACATGATCTCATGACCACCAAATATTCCTTCAGATCATACACCCGCCATAGATCTTCATTAAGCCATGACCCCACTAACACATTGGTCCACCTGGAAGTCTTCATCAGCACGCGGCAACCAATCATATTTGAGCACATCAGCACACCTGGCAACACTGTCCCATAGATTTTCCTTTTACTTCAACCAATGAGAAATGAGCATGTCACCTTGACCTGGCATTGGACCCACTTGACAAAGCTAAACATTTGGCAAATCAAATGGTGTGTGTAAGATCACATGTGTTAGAAAAGGGCTATGCGAAGATACACCAGCCATTGATCTTCATCCTTCTGACATCCCGGCAGAGACACTGACACAGTCCCACTGACATAATCCCAATCACCACTACATGGACCAATCAAACGCGAGCACATCAGCAAGAAAGGACCCACCATTAGAACTTCAATAATAAAGAAAGATCGATGGTCGGTGCATAATCTCATGTGTCAAAGAAACCCCATGAGATTACACACCAGCCGTTGATCTAAAAGGGACATAGTCTACCAAGCCCACTCTGAAAATCGGACAAGTCACCACCTCTCAACCAATAGGAAGCCTTACACCTCAGCAATATCTGACAACGGACCCACATGACAGAACCCTAGCAACAAGCAAGATCAACGGTTGTCGCATGATCACAAGGAATATTCTGGGCCCTTGCAATCATGCGACTGCAGTTGGATTGAAAGGAAAGGCAGCCCACTGGGCCCCTACTGATCTGTCTCCACATTACCGCCTTCGACCAATCAGGAGCCTCCACATAAGACAACGTGGCAATGGACCCACTGATAGACTGCAGTGCTTCATGAAAGGGAATTGATGGTCGGTGCATGATCTGATGCTCTGACACAAACCCTTCAGATCATCAGACAGTTGTTAGATCTCTTAACCGGGGAACCCACATAGAAAGACCGCTGGACCTTTTAGCAAACATGCGACTGAAGGGAAGCTAATTGTTCGCTGAATCGCTAGTCGTTGAGCGGTCACCATGAAATATTAAGTGACTAAGAGAATCACTGCAGTCACTGAATCGCCGAATGGAAAAGGTAACCGCTGGTGAAATAAGAGAACCTACGACTAGCCAGTAAGAATTTAGCGCACATGGGAATTTGTGAACTTAAGTGGCTGATAAAGTTAACTGCAAATTATAACAAGGCTTAGGGTTTTCTAACACAACGACTAGTTTTATGAATATTTTTAAGGACTTTTCACCTAGCCAAGGACCTAGAAACAGTTGCAAAGACTAGGGGGAATAGATAAAGCCATGAAATTTTGTAGAGTGCTTGGAAGGATAAAAATGCAGACCCTGGGATAGATTTTAGCCAAATTTGTATGCATAAGAAAATGTTGGGTAACAATGAGGACTTTTGATTCATATCAGACTGTTTCAAAAATTATTTGACAAGATTTAATGATGCAATCATCCTGCCCCCTCGGGAGCGAAATCAAAAGTTGACACATCAGAAAGATGATTAACAGCAATGGGTTGTAGATAGAGATAAAATCGGAGATCCAGAGGAACTCAGAATAGATTACAGAAGGATTGAGAAGTTGCAGGATTGATTTGGAGTGATTTGGAGGTCTTGTTGACCATGGTTGACCAGATTTGACTAGAGTTTACTTTTGATGAAAACATTGAAGATCTCAAGAAAATGATGATGAGACAAGATTCCAGTAAGAAAATGCCACCAAAAGGCTGACTGCACAAGTGTCCGGTCCCAATGGTCCCAAAAAATTTAAAACGCAATTGTGAGTATGATGCGCCTATAAGTAGTCGATAAACCATCTTGCATTTCAAATTTTAATGCTTTCATAGGTGATTTAGGATAGATTTAGCATGTTTTAAGTCTTGTTCTCCAATCTTCACACGAGGAAATAGTTTCCTCGCATCGGCCTCAGTCACCTCTCATGCAAGGAAATGATTTCCTCATGAAGGTTAGGGCTTCCTCGCCTGATTCTCCTTTGCGAGCTCACATGAAGTTCCTGGTAATGTCATGTGAGGATTCACCCCTAGTTGTGAACCTTCGTGTGAGGTAAGATCCTGTCTCACGCAAAATGCTACTGCAACTTTGCAAAGTCTTCACCCAATTTTTTGTAGAATCAGCCAATTAGAACATCCCAGAGTTGATCATGTGTCATGTTTAGGATAGATGTGTAGCCTTACTTTCTTTTATTGCTTTGAAACTATCATGTTGAGATACTGATCCAATTTTGTCACTTTCTTTCCAGGTTGACTTCCTAGATGTCACATTCTGGTCCCACCATCCTATCATCAGTATATTAGTACAGAGGTTGACCAATGCTAAGAGTGCCCACATTGATGGGCTAGGATTGACGTAGTTACATGATATACCTGACATTCAGGTAAATCACGTTCTTCTCAGTGCACTTGCTGAGCATTTCCATTTGGAGACGAACACATTCCACTTGTTGATGGGGGACATGATAATCACTCTTGAGGATACTTATAGGATACTGAGGATACCTTTCCACGACACCCAAGTTGAGTACGAGATTCAGCCAAGAGTGGATAGACTGGCACTACTGACAATCTTTCAGGATGAGCTAGTGATGGGTCAAGCCATCTCGAGGGAGGACCTAGTTAGCAGATATGGAGCTAGGCACATATTGGCAGTCATCTTAGCTATATTCTTGAGCTGTTACTTGGTTCTCGATCGAGGATAGCATGGATTGGAGTGCAACTAGGGTCACATGTTACAGAGGATGCTGGATAGCCCGGTTGTCAGGTTTGGATGGGGTGAGTGCATGCCTGCTTAGATGTACCATGAGATGCACAAGATCATGTATTGAGGTGCTAGGACTATGGCCGCAGGAGTATTTGTATTATAGGTATGGGCCTGGGAGCATCTCCCATTATGTAGGCCTATATTCCATGATACATGATAGCCCTTGGAGCCATACATATATAGGTATGCAAGACCTATGACTCAGGTTGTGTTGGGTAATATTGAGCAGTAGCACAGGTAGCTCGACGACATGGCAGCAGTTGTATGGAGGCCTTGGATAGCCACAGAGCCATGGGATGATGCTCGGTGGGAGCTTTCACATATGTTTGTCTCACGTCCACTGATCAAGTGCACCATTTCTATTATTGAGTGATTCTTGCTCACATGATTCATGAGACAATTTGGGAGATAGCAGGACATCTCCTAGGAATACTATATATATGCCTGATTCATCAATAAGATGAAGAAGGGCTGGTAGCAGAGACTGGATCAGGGTAGGTGTGCGATTGAGGCATGAGTACCTCCAGCTCGGTGGGACTACATGGTGGATGTCACCAATGCAGGGATGACGCCTGCATATAGAGATCACTTCTTTGCACACCCTTCCTCAGATTCACAGACCCTATCAATATGGGTCAAAGGGCACAGTAGCAGCCTGCTCAGTAGTAGCCTGCACAACAGCATTAGGATTAGTAGAGATAGTAGTAGTAGGTACCTATACAAGAGTAGATACTAGTACAACAGCCTAGATAGTAGCAGGTTACTCAGCAGGGGCCATAGCAGCAGCAATAGAGACAGAGGATATTAAGGCTAAGGATAGGGCAGGCTCCCATCCCCCCTGGGACTATGAGTTCAAATGCAGGTGTTGGGAGCAGTGGGACCTAGTAAAGGTCCATGAGACAAAGGACAAATGATACATCCTAGCAGCTGCCTCCTAATAAGGGGGCACAGGGTAATGACACAGATATGTAGGATGCACTTGTTGGAGGATAGGTACCACAACTACATGAGGCTTTCAAGAAGAGCCGAGAGAGGATATAGCAGATAAATTATGATAATTAGTATCATAATTAAGATAAATTATGATAATTTGACTTTCCTAGATCGTATTCTTGATGTAACTAGTAGGGTGAACTAATCGTGATTAGTTTAGTTTTAATTAATTCATGTTAAAGGACCATTCTAATAAAACAAGATAGTAATTTCTTAATCTGTTAGATAATTTTAGATAACCCTCGTTGACATCACCGTATGTAAATCAAGATTCGTCCATCCTAACTTCACTACCTTGGTAGGATTCCTCGTTGAATCTATTCAGCTAGTATCCTGTTGAAAACCAATGGTTGTTAAGAATTTATTTTTCAGAGTCTTTTCAGAGACACCTATTTTCCCACAACATAAACTTGGACCTAATTAATCCTTTTAAAAAAAAATTGGTGTGTTTTTAGACTGATTTTTATGGGCATGACACTTGGTATCAGAGCCAAGGTTTCAACATTGGAACCTAACCCATTGTGTTTCTTAGCTAACTTTGTACCCCTTTTGTAATTGTTAGGATACCTCCTCTTACATGTCAAGGTCGAAGGCATATTAGAGGATGAGGGGCTAGGCAAGCTCCCTCGGGTCGCGAGCAAGCTAAACAAAGGGCTGAGGTATCAGCTAATAATCAGCAACCACCACCACCACCACCAGACCCTAATCAGGCAGTCCTATTAGCTCTACAGAACCTCATCGGAGTTATTCAGGAGAGGTTGCCTCCGGTTAGAGAGAGGACTAGAAGTCCTCCACCTGATCGAGAGGAAGGACAGGGGGACCATGAGGAAAATTCGGTTCACATGCCGGAACACCCACCTGATGTTGTTTAGAGGGCACCCCGAGATGCGGGAGATCATATTAGGGACCTCTTACGATTACAGCCACTATTGTATCATGGTTCTATAGAAGGTACAGATGCTGAGGCATGGCTTTCAAGCTTAGAGAGGTGCTTTGGGATGCGTCAGTATGTTAGCAATGTCAAGGCTTGCCTTGTAGTACTCCTTTTGAGAGATGGTGCTTCCACATGGTGGAAACAGGAAGAATATAAGAATAACACCACTATGGACACCGTGACTTGGGAGACCTTCTTAGAAAGATTCAGAGATAGATACCTATCAGAGCACTATAGACAGAGATGTATTGATGAGTTCCATGAGCTTTAGTAGAGAGGACTCATAGTGCTATAGTATGAGACCTGATTCCTTGATTTGCTACCCTATGTTGACTACATGAAGGATGAAAAGCTACGAATCAACTATTTCATTAAGGGACTCAATGATTGGATAGAGGGACAGGTTCACATGCACTGACCAAAGACCTTTCGTGAGGCCATAGAAAAGGCCTTAGTTACAGAGGAGATTCAGAATAGAACTAGAGATGCTTGTGACAGGTCTCAGAGATATAACTCTGCATCACAGTCATAGGAGCACTAGAAGAGTCACTGGAAGAATAATAAAAGACAATCCTCAGAGTCTTTTAACAGGGGCCCACAACAGCAGACTTAGCAAAACCATAAACAAAAGCCACCACAGGGACAATAGGGCTCTAAGCCCAAACAGTGGCATGCACAGGGTCAAAAGAAGGATCAACGATAGCAGTATACATATGCACCCCCAGCGCGGACTCAGTAGTCCTCTCAGGGGGGTTTTAGTGGTTCTAGTAGGACAGGTGGTCAACAGTCTTCTAGGCCACAGGGAGTACAGACATTCACATGAGGTCCTTGCTTTGCTTGTGGTGCCATGGGGCACTTAGCTCATGATTGTCCACAGGGTCAGATGTCAGGCAGTCAGCGTATGGCAGCTTCAGAGCCTACAGTGGGAGACTTTGGAAAGTCTCATAGAGTTTTTGTAGTGGTAGATAACCGCCAAGCCGAGCACCATGCCATAGTGATAGAGGCAGAAGGTATGATCAGTGGTGTTAGTGTTACTATACTATTTGATTCAGGTGTTATTGATTCTTTTATATCTCCATTTTTTGTGGAGCATTGCGGGCTTGTGGCAGCAAGATAGGAAGTTAGTTGGGAAGTGGAGTTAGCATCAGGGTCTAGAGTGTCAGTCAACTCTTTAGTGAAGGATAGCCAGGTGCAGATTGGTGATTTCATCACTATAGTGGATCTTCATATCACATCTCTTCATTCCTATGACATAGTGCTTGGCATGGATTGGCTTTATGCCCACAGAGCTAAGCTAGATTGTCGACAGAAGAGGATTGAGTGCTTGGATGATAATGGTACACCTACTATGATTTGTGGGATTCTGAGAGGCATCTCCCTTCGTATGATCTCTGCCATGCAGCTTAAGCGGAGCATGCGAAAGGGATGTCAGCTTTTTTCCATTACCATCAATGATAGAGGGGATGAGGAGGAAAGGGAAACTTCTCTTGATGATTATCCTATACTTCAAGAGTATGCAGATGTGTTTCCTACTGAGCTTCCAGGCATGCCTCCCCGTAGAGTAGTTGATTTCCATATAGATCTTGTTCCAGGGGCTGCTCCAGTTTTGAGGGCACCTTACAAGATGACCACTAATGAGCTTAATGAGCTCAAGATTCAGCTAGAGGAACTTTTGGAGAAGGGCCACATTCGACCTAGTGTTTCACCTTGGGGCACACCTGTTATCTTCATTAAGAAGAATGATGGATCCTTACAGTTATGCATGGATTACCGATAGCTTAATAAGCTTACCATCAAGAATCGGTATCCACTCCCTAGGATTGATGATTTATTTGATTAGCTTAAGGGTGCTAAAGTGTTTTCAAAGATTGATCTTAAGTCATGTTACCACCAACTACGGATTGTTGACAGTGACATTCCTAAGACTGCATTCCGTACCAGATATGGACATTATGAGTTCACAGTTGTACCTTTTGGACTCCATAATGCTCTAGCAGTTTTCATGAGTCTTATGAATGGGGTATTTCACTCCTTTCTTGATAAGTTTGTGGTTGTGTTCCTTGATGATATCTTGATTTATTCACTAGATGAAAAGGAGCACGAAGGGCACTTGAGACAGGTTCTGCAGTGTCTTAGAGACAATCAGTTGTATGGCAGCTTGTCCAAATGTGCTTTCTATAGGACATAGATTCATTATCTGGGGCATGTTATTTCAGGAGATGGAATCTCAGTAGATCCATCTAAGATTCGAGCCATCATGGAATGGCCTGCACCTACTTCAGTGACCGAGGTCAGGAGCTTTATGGGATTGGCAGGATACAGATGCTTTGTAGAGGGATTTTCTAGAGTGGCTCATCCCATCACTTCCCTTGAGCATAAGGGAAAGAAATTTGAGTGGACTGAGAAGTGTGAGAGGGCCTTTCAGGAACTCAAGAAGGCACTTACTAGCGCTCCTATTCTAGCGGTACCTGATCCATCAGCAGATTTTGTGGTTTGCACGGATGCTTCCTTAGATGGTTTGGGAGCAGTTCTTATGCAGAATGGGCGAGCTATTGCATATGAGTCAAGGAAACTTAAGACTCACGAGCTCAATTACCCCACTCATGATCTTGAGTTAGCTACAGTGGTACATGCTTTAGTGAGATGGCGGCATTTTCTTTTGGGTCATCAGTTTGAGCTCCATTCAGACCATCAGAGTTTACAGTATATCTTCTCTTAGCCGAACCTGAATGCATGACAACGTAGGTGGATGGAATTTCTTTGTGAGTATGATTTTGATGTCCACTACATCAAGGGGAAAGAGAATGTGGTAGCTGATGCTTTGAGCAGGAGACACCATGGGGCCTACTCTATGACAGCAAGTACTGAGTTGAGGGATCAGATATTGCAACATCTACATGAGGATGCTTGGTATGCAGAGGTTAGTCAGGTCATTTGGTCTCAGAGTACCCTTGAGGGTAAATATACAGACTATTCCCTTGATTCAGATGGGCTTTTACGCCATAGAAGATGCATCTATGTCCCATCCTCCAGTGACTTGCGAGTATTCATCATGCTAGAGGCTCATAGGGCTCCTTATGCAGCACATCCCAGAGTCAAGAAGATGCATGTAGATTTGAGATAGTTATATCATTGGCCAGGGATGAGACAGGATATAGCAGAGATAGTGGCACGATGCCTTGAGTGTCAGAGGGTCAAGGCAGAGCATCATCACCCTGTTGGGTTGCTTCAGCCTCATGATATACCAGAGTGGAAGTGGGATGTTATTTCCATGGACTTCATCATTGGTCTTCTTATGTCATCTCGCTGCCATGATGCCATCATGGTGACAGTAGACAAGCTAACCAAAGTAGCCCACTTTTCACCAGTTCTAGCCACTTTCACAGCCCCAACAGTTGCTCAGGTCTTCTTGCGGGATATTGTCAGACTTCATGGCATACCCCGTAAGATCATTTCAGATCAGGATTCTCTCTTCACATCATCTTTTTGGAGAGGACTACAAACAGCTTTGGGCACTAAGCTCAATTTTAGCACCGCTTATCACCCAGAGACCGATGGGTAGACAGAGAGGGTAAATCAGGTATTGGAGGATATGCTTCGCATGTATGTCATGGATCATCAGATTAGGTGGGAGGAGTATCTTCATTTAGTGGAGTTTGCCTACAATAATGGGCATCACACTTCTCTAGGTATGCCTCCCTATCAGGCATTATATGGTAGACCATGCAGGACACCTTTGAGTTGGGACCGCATTAAGGATAGAGTTGCTTTAGGTCCTAACTTAGTGCAAGAGTTAGAGTAGCAGGTGACTTTGATCAGATAGCATCTGAAGGAGGTACAAGATAGGCAGAAGAAGTATGCAGATGCCAAGAGGGAAGACCATAGTTATCAGGTTGGAGATAGGGTCTTTTTGAGAGTGCGACCTCATAAGAGTCCAATCCATTTTGGAAAGGGCTCTAAGCTTGCACCTAGATTTGTTGGCCCTTTTAAGATACTTGAGCGGATAGGTCCTGTTGCCTATCGTCTTGCCTTACCACCGAGCTTGTCATGCATCCACGATGTTTTTCATGTGTCAGTATTGAGGAAATATATCTATGATGAGACTCATATTATAGATTGGGATGCTTTGCAGGTGGAGTCAGACGGTCAGTTGGCTTTGGAGCCAATCCGCATTTTGGCTCGCCGGATGCTAGCACTTCAAGGCCGAGAGCTGGACCAGGTTAGGGTCCAGTGGGATTGCTATGATGAGGTTATGGCATCATGGGAGGATGCAGCGCAGATGAGAGCATAGTATCCCCATCTTTTTGATGAACTCCAGGAGGAAGTTCATGCCTAGGGGGGGAGGATGTGAGGCCTCACCCCTAGCCTATCATAGCCATTCAGTTCTGCTTTTGACATAGACATATTTTATGATTATATTTTGATGCCTTATGGATTTTATCGATACTTTATGATGTGGTTTTATCACTTAGTAGATTGATGGAAGTTATATTATGATTATATGATGAATATTGAGACATTGGTTTGAGACTAACATGTATGTTTTAATTTTAATTTATGAACATTTATGATGATGAAGTTTAATTGCAAATTGAATTATGTATGAATGCGATGTTTATGTTTGAATTTAATTGAATTAAGTATTTAAGATGAGTTGTATGTTGTGGATAATCAATTGTCATGTAATTTATGAATTGTCAGATGAATTACTTGATTACTAATGCTATGTATTTACATGTTCATTTTTAATTTCCTTGGACTACTGATATTGGAATTGAGTGTGTAGGGAGATAGGCCATGGAAATTTGGGGAATCATCACAGAGACTATTGTGAATATCTGTTGAGCCAAGGTTGCTTCTAGTGAGAAGCCAATAACCTCATTGTGATGTATTTATTTTGTAAAGTGTGATGCATGAATGTTTTTGATTTATATGTATTTGTGAATGTTATTTTTTATGAGAGAGCCCAAGTGGATATATACATGGCATGTGAAGTGTCTTTTTGTATTGTGTCACTTGACACATGTGTGTACATGAGGCCATGACATGTCCACTTGGGGATTGGTTGAACACTAACCTAGGAAGGTACCTTTAGGATACCCATGAAGACCACTTGATTAGAGAGCTTAGAGTGTTGTCTAATCCTTGAATTTCGAATTTGAACTTTGCTTGCACTTTTGGAAGGTTAAAAAGGCACCTAGGGGAGAGTTTTGACCATTTTTAGTTACCCCACTTGTTATACCATAGGGTAAGGGTCATTTTTCACCAAAGGATAACCCTTGGTTGACCAAATGACCCATCCAAAAGTTGGTTTTCCAAGATGGACGAGAATCAACTTTTGGGACCAAGCTTTGGATAGATCACCACCCACTTAGAAGGAAGTCCTCTTTCCACCTTTTAGCTTACCATTGTAAGAGACCAAAATTGGAAACCTTGTAAGGGCCTTTGGGAAGACCACCCAATAAGAATGCAAGCCTTATCCATAGGAGAGTGTGTGGAGGCCTTTTTAGAGGGCCCTCTTCCTTTGGAAAAGGTTGACACCCACTCTCTAGATTTAGAGATTTTTGCCAAATTGGAGGACCTTAGATATTGGGAAAAGCTCATCTTCAACTATCTTCCTTTAGCATTGGATCAAGGTTGCTGGTTCACTTCTCTTAGTTGTTGAAGTTTTTCTTCCCTTTTCATGTTGAGATAAAATGCTCTCTTGAATAATAGTTGTTGTATGCATAATGAAAATATGGATTCTTGTAGTGTTGTGTTGTGAATTTGTATGTTGTAGTAATGGAGTTATTTCTTTGCGATTCATGTTTTTATGTAGTGTTCTTCTTTGTAAGCTATGAGAAATCTTGAACTTGATATGTTCATGATTTTCATAGCATTGTGAATGTGAAGTATTCTTGTTGCTCTTGAACTTTTCCTTTGTTTTCATGTGAATTGTAGTGTGTTGTGAGGGAGTTCTCAAGGCCACACTCACCCTTGGGAGGGAAGAGTAGCCTTGAGGGTGAAGGGCTTTGTTGGGACATCCAAGAGTGTAGAGTCTCTCCTTGGAATGCAGAGGGATGAACATGGAAGTATGGGCTCCATGTAGCCATCTTTATTTACATTTTGTTGAATGGGGGTCATAAGGATTTCTTTTGTGGAGTTGTGTTGTAGAGAAGAAAATTTGATGAGGAAGCCAAGTGATGGCTTAGTTCCCATCAATAGATGTGCTTCTCCTCTTGGTTTAGTTCCACCTTCACCCAATGTGAGTTGATATGAGACTCTTTGTAACAAACTTGGGAGGGAGTTTTCATGTAGTTATGTCTTCATGTCCTTGTGTTGTGAGCTTGCTTGAGTGTTTTCCCTTGTCTCTTGATGATTCCCCAAGCTCGGGGGTGGCTTCATAGAAGCCTAGGTTGGGAGGTGAGCACTCCTTGGCCTATACATTTGTGTTTTATTGCAGGATTTTGGAGCCATGAAGTCTTCTTAGATGGAGGTGTAATCTTGTGAAGATTTGAAGATGTTATCATTTTAGTGTTGGAGTACTTTGTATTGTGAATGAATCCTTGAAAAGATATCTTGGGATGTCCATGAGCTTTGTAATTTAGTAATGGAGTTGTCTCTCCAAAGCTTGTGTTGCAATAGTGTTGTTGTAATAAGTTGTGAGAATATGTTGTAAATCATGTGGTAGTTTCATTTATGATAATGTAGAAATCATGTTCTTGTGAACACAATGGTTGTTGTATAAAGTTGAATACAATATGTATAATGAAAATTTTTCAAGGTATTGAATAGTAATATTAATTGTGTTCCTTGAGTTTTCTCTTTTGAAATAGATATGTGAAGTTGATGTTGTTATTTAAAAGGAATAGTGTAATGGAATTTATTATGATGAGATGAATAATGTAAAGTTGAATTTTCATAACCTTGCTGAGGAAAATATTCATAGTATCATATGTATTGCATAAAGGAAAGAAAATTGTAATTTCATGTTGAAAAGGAGAAAGAAGTTTAAGTTCAGCATAATAGTTGTTCTTTAGTTTACATTGCCTTGATGGACTCTTGTAAATAAATTTGTTAAAAAAAATCCTGCTATATTATGTCCTCTAAGATTAAATCTATTCCTCTTAGATATCAAGTTGATTATAGTGAAAGGAAAAGCAAAATTTATAAAAGAAGCAATGCAAAAAAAAAAAAACAATGAGAAAGAAAGAAAAATGGAGACCTAAAGGTCTCTAGAATTTGTATGGGAAAATTTCCCATACAAATTCCTTTGCCACAGTCAGTATAATATTATAAATCTGCCAACTCATTTTCAAGACAAATAAAATAATAATTATATATGATAAACTCATACTTTATCTTAGTTATCCCCTATAGGTACATTGGAAAGTAAGTATTTCAATACATTTAAGTTTTGCTTTTCCCATCATATGTACTGGATTGCATATATATTATATTTATTAGGTGACATCCATATGATAGTATAATCTTCCTATTTTCCTAGCCCCCCTGCGTAAGCATTCCCATGATTATTGTAATTGGTTGGAGAGGGACACAAATTCCCATACTCTCTTGTTCCCCTCAACCTTTCCCCACCTAGGACCATGTGCTAGCCTTGGGTTTAAATTAAACTTCTTTTTGCTAGGCAATGTTCTTAGGAGTTTTGGTGGGCCCCTCCTAAGTTCCCTTCCTTATGCAAAACTCCCCACCCATGACATCTTGCGTTGGCTTTTGGGTTATCTAATTCTTTGTTTTTGTTTATTTGAAAGCCTGATCTCATGTTTTAGTGGGCCCAAAACTTTGTCTTTCTTAAAAGCTAAGCCTCCATTCCCTTAGCAATCACAGCCTCCCTTTGATGTGACGTTTGCCCACCCACTTGGCACGTGGGTCAAGGGGGATGGGATGTTTAGCCTAGGGAAGAGGTAAAGTGAGTTAGGGGTTTAGTTTAGGTAATCCCTTTGAGATATTTTTTGATAATTTTTATTTCATTTATTGGTAATGTTTATTAT
The DNA here is from genome assembly GCA_027943335.1 of Chamaecyparis obtusa. NCBI lineage: Eukaryota > Viridiplantae > Streptophyta > Pinopsida > Cupressales > Cupressaceae > Chamaecyparis > Chamaecyparis obtusa. Next base: position 21,351 of record BSBK01003771.1, read on the forward strand.
AATTTGTTTATAACAATAAGTATATATTATGTAAACAATATTAACAAATATATTATAATTTAATTATTTATATTAATTAATTGATAAATTATAGTTTATTAATTAATTAATATATTATAATTATTAATTAATTAATACTTATATTAAGTAATTAACATATTAAAGTTTATTAATTAATTAATAATTATCTTAACTAATTAATATATTTTAATTATTAATTAATTAATATATGTCCGGTAATATTCTTTTACTCATATGAAATCTATATGAATATTAAATTAATGCTTTTCAAATTTGTTCATTCATCTAATTAACCAAAACTTCTTAATATTGAATTCTAATTAGTATCATAATTAAGATAAATTATGATAATTTGACTTTCCTAGATCGTATTCTTGATGTAACTAGTAGGGTGAACTAATCGTGATTAGTTTAGTTTTAATTAATTCATATTAAAGGACCATTCTAATAAAACAAGATAGTAATTTCTTAATCTGTTAGAGAATTTTAGATAACCCTCGTTGACATCACCGTATGTAAATCAAGATTCGTCCATCCTAACTTCACTACCTTGGTAGGATTCCTTGTTGAATCTATTCAGCTAGTATCCTGTTGAAAACCAATGGTTGTTAAGAATTTATTTTTCAGAGCCTTTTCAGAGACACCTATTTTCCCACAACATAAACTTGGACCTAATTAATCCTTTTTAAAAAAAATTGGTGTGTTTTTAGACTGATTTTTATGGGCATGACATATATATGCAATGTGAAATGCAATGATAGATGGTAGATAAATGAATGCAATGTATGATTTGATTTATGCTTATAGTGGATGCACATGCTAATGAGTATGTAGATGTAGAATGTATGCATATGGATTTTATGGATGCAAATGAAAATGCAATGTATGTGCAATATATGTGGTACTAATCATCTCATGCAGGATTTTGCAATATATGATAGGTACTAACCAAAAAAATGTTTCGAAGATCGAGAGCGAGGACTGGACACTTGTGCAACCAAGACAAACCCAGGGCAAGAGATGAGAACCTTTGATGAATAGATCCAGAAGAAGACAATCAAGAGAGTGTCAAAACATTGTCTCAATGCAAGCCTAGAATGAAAATGCAATCCTAAGCTAGACGCAAACCCTAGGACTTGGTTGTTGGACTCACTTTGTTATCATCATAGATTTTTTAGCAACGGAAATTTGCAAGATGCCATACAACTCTCACTAACATTGCAATCATGAGAATATGAATATGACATTATTTTTAGATTTTTTGAAATGAGGTGTAAGCATTAAGGCACAAGAAGCCAGAATGACCTGAACACCTATTCCTTTTGATTTAGAAAATTAACATAAGCATCAAAGCACAGCTACTAGAATGATTAGAATGTTGCTTGCAGACAAACACATCAGACATGAAGGAGTTTCTTCTTTGTGCAAAGTGAATGATAAGCATACAAAGTGCTTGCAGTGACCCTCACATTCACTTTGCAGGATGAGGGTTTGTAATTTCACTTGTAGCAGAAAGAAGTCACTCAAAATAGACAAGGAGAAGAACTAACCTAACCAAAGTTTCCATATAAAAGGGGTCGAGGTACACATTGCAATCTAATATGTGATGAAGGCTCTTACAGATGGAAACCCCTCTTATGTGAATCCTTTGGATCATTGGAACTAAACCAGCAAACAGAAAGAAAAGGAAAGACCATGCCCCAAGTCTTTGCTTGTCTCGATCTAGAAAGACATCTTAGAGTTACTCGAGGAGGAATGATAAAGAGAAAAGAAAAACATAAAAAAGAAAAAAAAAAAGCTCAGCACACTTCAGAGAGCTACAAAGTCAGTTTTTAGTTTTAGTTTAAGCATATTGAAGTCAGATCGGAAGTGTACAACATTCGAAGTCTCAACAGGATGGCAATAGTAGGCAAACATAGTGAGGACCATTGGTGACCATCACAAGAAATGAAGTATCAAGGAGATATCAGAGCGCTAACCAAGTATCAACAAGCGAACGCAGTGAGAACCACTGGTGACCGATACAAGGAACATTCTTGAAAGAGAGAACTAAGAGTAAATGAAACATCATTAGGTAGACATAGTGAGAACCACTGGTGACTGATGTATGAGGGATTGTCAAGGCGAGAGAACGATAGCTAGGTATCAATAGACAGGTAGACTGAGAACCACTGGCGACTGATACATGAGAGATCCTCAAGGGGAGAAATCTCAAAGTAGCTAAGCATCAATAGGCAGACATAGTGAGAACCACTGGTGACTAATGCAAGAAAAATCCTCCAAAAATGATAGGACGATTCCCCCCAAGACTAGGAAGATGCCCCCAAGTGTGACCAGTTTCAATCCATGAAGAGTCGAGCAAAATCTCGAAGATAACTCAAAGTGAATGCATGAGCTAGAAAAATAAAGCAGGAAACAAACTAAAAGCAAGAAACAAACTAAAGCAAGAAAGCGGGAAAGAAAACTAAAGTAGGAAAGCAAGAGCCAAGTGGTGCTGCAATAGGTATAGCATTAGGGAACAAGAGGCACCTATTTACTAGGTTTTCACCATCTTGGTAGAGATTCTATTTTTGCTACCATGACGTCTGTTTGCTAGGTTTTCATCAATGGCACATTTTTTCTTCATTTTCAATTTTTTTGTACTTTTCTCTTCTTGAATTTTTTTGTATTTTTTTGAATTTTCACTTTTTTTTATTTTTTCAATTTTTCATTTTTCTTATTATTATCAAGGCGCCTGTTTACAAATTTTTCACCAGGATAATAGATACATCAAAGCGCCTATTGTATACACCTAAAAATGGTCATCTAGACTATTAGTCCCTTTTGCTAAATCATAAATTGCTTATTCTTGATCAAATCCTAGTTCTATCATTTATTCGATTATTTTCTATGGGCTAACCATTTTATCCTAAGTCTTTATTTGATTAAAAGGAATATTTCCTCCCCTTTTAATAAATAAAAAGCCCCCACTTTTCCTCTTATCCTAAGTTGCACAAATAAAGCATTATTCTTATTTTATAAAAAAGGGAAAAACACTTTTTGTCTCATATGGACACAAAAGTCAACTCCTATTTTCTCATTGGAGGATATTTGTGCACATGGATTGCTCCTCTTTCAAGCTCCACCCTTGATTAAATCTTTTGCCTCTTAATCTCCATGGTCCATTCCTTCTCATTTCCTTTAAAAGGAGAGCTCTCTTCTTCATTCTAGATCCCCAACTTTTTATGCTAACTTTATGCAGCAGGATTTCTAGGTAACTTTGGAGCTTTTGAAGATTTGGAGCATTCTTAGCATCTACATCTTATTCTTGCATTCTTAGCTTCGCTTCATAGTTATGCTTTCTTAGATTAGTTTCATTTCTATGCTCTAGATTAGCTCACATAGATTAATTAGCTTGCGTTGTAACGCTTGCATATTTCCTTTCATAGCTTAGCTTGCATTTCCATTTCTAGCATAGCATTGCATTGCATTTTCATTCTTGATTCTTGAGGATATTGGCATTCTTTCCCTTGTCTTCATTGAATCTCTCATTGCATGGTTTACTAGCAAGGTTATAGGCTAAATAGCTCTAGCTGAGAGCATTCTTAAAAGCCCTCGCACTCCATGCCTAGGGAGCTATGGATCGATTTGTGAGGGCTCATTCTTGATTTTCCTTGCATGTAATGATCTATAGAAGTGTGACACATTTATAGCACACATTTTTGGTGCCCACCATGGGGCAAGACAACTCTTTTTTGTCCTTATTTTCTTGCATTCCTGTTACAAGTTTTGGCGGTTTTATTTTTTTTTATTTTTTTTGTGATTTTCGTACGCTGTCTGTACTTCTGTGCATCACTGTCGTAGAATCTCGCACGAGGTTTCTCACTGTATCATGCGAGGATCTGCTTACAAAGCACTTTCTTGTGCGGGCTAGTATTTTCTCATGTGAGACTGTGTTTTCTCCCGCAGACTTGTGATTTCTCGCGCGGGCTTGTCATTTCTCGCGCGCGGTTCTATATTTTCTCCCGTGAGCTTTTGCATTTTCTCACGCGGGTTGGTACTGTCTTGTGCGAAATTATGTGATAGATAGAGACCAAAGTTTCAGATTGGTCAGTTTTCTTTGTTGTTTCCAATTTTTCTAAATTTTTGAAAATTTTAGCCTTTTCAAATTCGTGCCACTCTGGAAAATGGGCACCTATTTTTTTTTAAATTTTGCAAATGGTATCGAAAATCAAAGTGTGATATATCGTTGGAAAGGTCTTTCCAAACCTAATCCAACCATGATGGTTGCATTTTTAGATTTTGTCATTTGATCAGTTATTTTTTGTAGATTATCTAATTTTTTTGATGTGCTAATCATTGTGGAGCTAACAAGTTGTGCTTGTAGGTGCACTTGCTTGAAATTTGCCAAAAGAACGCATGTCAAAGAGGGCTACTAATGGTTTTTGCAGGGTTGCCCTAAGCATAAAAACCAAATCAAGTGCTTATTTAATTGCTTTCTTTATTGAGTGCGACATATACTAGTTGTTTCATTTCATAGGCACTTAATACCTTGTTGTAGGAATTTTGAGGTGGTAGGAGAGTATGCTCTTCACCCTTGTGGTGAAATAAAAATCTTGACCCATCTTGGTATTTTGAAAGCAAGGGGGTAATTAAATCTTTGCTTGGTGTGTTTGGGAGAAGTTTTTGAGATAGGGGAGTATGCTCTTCACCCTTGTGGTGAACCAAAAACTTTGAACCTCAAGAATTAATCCACTCTTTATTTAGCTTAGGATCCTTTAGCGGGCCTGCTCTTGAGCAATCAAGAGGAACAACCCAAGTGGGGACAACCTTGCCATCATTTTCCTTTGTGGCGAGTGATTCCAACTCACTATAATCTCAAGGATATCGAGGACACAAAACCTTGGTAGACATAGTACTTATCTTCGCTTGATGTGAGTAACTTGTGGGATTGTGACCATGAGGAAAGTATTAAGAAAGAATGCTTAAGGTACTCTTGAGGCCATGAGGTCCTAGTCCTTTATGAGGAGCAAGAGGGGTGCTATGAACGGAAGCCCTTACTATGAACCATTAGATAGAGGCCACCTTATTTTAGCCGCTTAGCTTCTTGGTGCAAGGATTGATCCAAGTGGACTTACCCGGATCACCCCAAGACACTCACCATATGTGTTTCTTTGGTTGTGTTTTTGACACTTCCATGACAATGCCAATATCTCTTGTGGGCAACCACTTGGTGTGAGGCAAGGGAGCATCAAGTTGTGGGCTACGTTGCTAAGTAATGAGCCTTTTCCTTCTAGGTAGTAATTGCTTGAATTGTCTTCGATTGTGCTATACCAGTGTAAACGTCCTCAACATTCAAATAAATGGTAACATTCATAAGGTTCTCTATTTTGATATCACACGTGCTTGTCTTGGCAAGGTTGCTTTTGCCCTTGTTTCAAGTGTTGTATGACATGATTGATCCTATACTGTTTGCAAACCTATCTTTTATCTGCTGTTACTACTTGTCAAACTGAGAAATTGCACTATCCAATCTTTGAAATTGATCAAAACACTTTAAAATTGAGACTTTTTATGTTCACTGGTCAAAGAGTCATACGACCGTGGAACAGTGTCGCACCCTATTCTGAGAAATATCGTACGACAGTTCGTCCCTCCACAATTGTCGCCCCACTTGCCTGGAAAGTGTCACCCAGAACCTTTTTGCTGTCTTGTTGCTGTTGCAATCTGGAGCTTCTAAACTTGCACTTTAACCTGTCGTAGAATGTCTTTTTTTGTTCTTACCTGAAACTGGTTTGTTACCTACATGCTTAGATTTGTTCTAGACTGAAACAAATAAGCTAAAACTATTGGATTTGAGTTTAACGAATGCTACTCTTGATCACTTGTCGTATCACGGTTACCTCTCTAGCTACTTGCTTATTGAGCTTCTTGCTCGCTGCTCGACTTTAGTCAATTGATTGTTGTAAGTGCTTGAGCACTTTTGACGAGCCATCTCTCTATTATTCTACTTTGACAAGTGATCTTTATTAGCTTTTTCTTATCTCAATATCTGAGAAACTTTGTCTCATTCTATTAGTCAACCAACATCTCTTTTCATGTCGGTTACAACCCGGTCTCAATTTGAGCAGGAGAGTCATCCTCCATTCAATTATACACAGTTACCTTTTCCAACTAGATGTTCCAAACTACCCATTAGCAACGACAGTTCTAGTTTTGACCAATCTAAGAATTCTAAGGCTACCCCATGGTACAAAGGAGGTTTCCTCTTTTCTGCATTCAAGACCCCCAAAAACACAGAGAGTGTCTCACTCACTTTGACTGAACAAGAAAAATTTCAACACTTGCAAGAACACTTTGAGCATAAGGATAACCAAGTGCACTTAGAAAAAGAACACAATCAACAAAGGATGGATGCTGCTAGGCGCATGGCTTATAGAGAGACATTTCATGAGCAACCTGAGACTAGTAATCATGAGCATAGACCTCTTTTTATCAATGGAAACAATGGAAACAACACGCCACCAAGATCTCCTCCAAGAACCACTTTTGGTATGCCTTCTTCACCTCCTAGACCTCCTCCCTCTCAACATGAGGTAGAGGCTGATGATGAGATTTCTAGTGAGGATCTTATGAGATTTGAACAAGATGTGGTCTCCCAATGAATGATGCATAAGATTTTAGAGCGTAATGGTGATCAATATTTTCAATATATGACTTCTAGAGGATACAAGCTTCCTCCCGACTATGATGTCAGACAAATTGTCCAACAAAGAGTACCAACTAAATTGGAAGTCCTTCAGGAAGAACTATGTCGGACAAATCAACACCTTACCCAAATGGCATTAGAAAGAGAGCCTCCAAAGGTCTCTTTTGTAGAATCAATTTGTGCTCTTCCTTTTGATAAAGATATATACATGGTCCCATTTCCTAAGGATATTGAGGTTCCTAAATATGACAAGTATGATGGAAATGGTGACCCTCATGACCATGTGCATCATTTTTATGCTCTTAGTATGGACTTTCTTCATGAAGACACATATCTTCTACGCTTATTCCCTCGAAGCTTAAGAGGCCAAGCTTTAGAATGGTTTACGAAATTGACACCACCTCTTAAGACTTTTGATGAGTTGGGTCAGTGATTTACCCAGCAGTACTCTTACAACATCCAACAACCTGTCACTGTGATAGATCTCGATAATCTAAGACAACATCAAGGTGAGCCATTTGCAACTTACTTACAACATTGGAGGTCATTGTATTGTCGATATCCTCATCAGCTACCCGAAAGAGAAAAGATTGACATTTTCATCAACACACTTGTGCCTGAGCTATTTTATGATCTAAGGAAGCAACTGTTCTCCTCCTTCCATGACATGGTTGAAAGTGCATATCGGATTGAGGATGTAGCTATAAGAAAAGGGGATATTGTTATTAATAAAGATGCTAAAGGCAATGGTAAAGACAAGAACAAACCTTGGAATAAGAACAAGTATGTTGTTAATGATGGGGTTGTTGACGCTCCTAAAGTTAGAGAGCTTTCTTTCAATCTTTCCAATGCTATCTATGCAGAAAAACAACAAGAAGCTGCCAATGCTCACAATGCTCCTAAACCTCAATATGCAAATAAGCCTAAGAAGTCATTTCGAAAGCGAGTCTATACCAAGTTGGCAGAACCTTATGATGTAATCCTCAAGACTTTGGTTGACAATGGATATCTTATGCTTCCTGATAAACCTGGTAGCTGGGATCCGATAAATAAGCCTGATTAGTGGAGAGAGGATCATTACTACCATTATCACAAAAACAAGGGACATCCAACAGACAATTGTTTTAGGCTTAAGGATGATATTCAGGATCTTATTAAGAACGGCGCAATCTCCACTGATGGCTTAACTAAAAATTCTGATCACATAGCTTTCAAAGATCCTCTACCTAAGCATGATAAGGGGGAAACCTCTCAAACACATAAGAAGAATCATGATGCTAAGATCAACTATACATATACTTCTGATATGCCTGTGATCAACATGGTAGAGCCCGTTGAGAGTGTTCTTATGATGAGATCTCAAGATGATAATAAAGCCAATCATGGTAAGCAAAAGTTGGTCTTGCAAACACGTGATAGTTCATCTTCCCAAAGTGAGACACTCAATGCTATTACTAGGGGGCAAGCCAAGATTGTCCTTAAAACTACGCAAAATCCCAAACAAGCTTTACCTTCCAAACAAGCAGCTCCTTCAACCACCCCTAGCTATGATCTTGTCCAACATTTGCACAAGACACCGGCTCAAATATCAATCCTTGAGTTGCTTCGGTTATCCCCTTCGCATAGAGAGATTCTTGATAAGGCTCTATGTACAACATGTGTTCCTAATGACATTGATCGAGATCAATTTTAGGCTATGGTCAACCACATTTCATCTCCACTATCTCTCTCCTTTTCTACAGAAGATGACATATCTATTGCTCACCCACATAATCTGGCTTTACACATTGAAGTTCTAGTCTACAATACCCGAGTCCGCCGAGTCCTGATAGACAATGGTGCAGGGTTAAATATTGTTTCTTTCAATGTCATACAACAGTTGGGTTTGTCAGAATTTGCTATGGATTCTAAGAAGAAGATTACTATAAAAGCTTATGATGAAGTGGAAAGATCTTCCAAAGGTCTTGTCACGTTGCCTGTCTGAGTGGGCCCTATCACAAAAGATATTAACTTCTAAGTATTGGATGTTCCACTCGCATATAACATTCTTTTGGGTCATCCTTGGATCCATGACATGTAGGTTGTTCCTTCCACTTATCATCAGTGCGTCAAATTTCCATACAATGGCACTAAAATTGTGATTCCTAGAGACCATACTATTGCTATTAATGCTCTTGCTACTACTAAAAAATTTGTTCCTCACAATGAACCTACTGATGATCCTAGTACGTCTCTAGTTGCTGTTGAGAAATCATTTAAGATGATGAGCCTTGGTATGGGTGAATATAAACTGGATTCCTTTGCTTCTATACCTATTTCTCCTAGGTCATATGGGAAACCTTCCACTTTTTCTATGGTGATCCTTGAAGCCGAAAGAGAAGAACAAGCTGTTCACGAGTGGATCTATAGAGAAGATGCCCAAAATACTCCCATGCTCAGTAATTCAGACACAGATATAGATGAGTCACCAATACACACTATGGCTCACATGGGAGATGATCTTCCCTCTACTTCACTTCTTTGGGGAGAAAAATGTATATCTACTGATGATATGGATGTTGATATCATTCATTCTTGTAGTAACCATCCCGACGTGGTTGATGGGTCTTATGTGGGGTCTGATGAGTTTGTTCCTCGTATTTCCTTAGTGGACCACACTGGTTATTCTATGACAAGTCTAGATCTAGCTACTTTTGGAGCCTACCCTATAGGCTCAACCTCTCTTGTTACCAGAGATGACACCCCTCGCATAAATTCTATTGAACCGGTCACTTCATTTCATCTTGCATCAACACCTGTTACTTCTTCCACTAGCAAACTAGCCACAAAAAGATTGAATCAGCAATCAAACATCACAGTCATCAAGTCAAAAGAAAAGAGCAATGGTCGGATGGTGAAAACCACATTGTGGTGGTATTCAAACCTAAGAAAAGTAAATATAAAAATCTTCTCAAAAATAATGATTCTCAAATAAAAGATGACAAGTTGATTCTCTACAAAAAAATGATGCACTACTTCAAGCATGATCTCATATCTGTTACACTTCAACCCATTCCTAGAGCTAAGAACAAAGTTGGTAATGCCTTGGTTACTTCAAAATCCATCTTACAAATGAAAAAGCATAAATTTCGCTTCAAGTTCCTGGTGGATGAATTACTCTATCCTGCTCACAAATCTTACAATCCTACCATCTTTTCATATCTTCCACCTCATATTCCTCTTTCAAATCCACCACGCCATTCCTTCCACCATCCCTTACACTTTGCCTTTGTCTCTGGTGACTTGTATAGGAAGGCTCTAGATAGAACTCTCCTTAAGTGTCTAGAAATAGAGGAGTCAGAAAAAGTGCTAGCTAAAATCCATGATGGCATATGTGGATCACATTCTAACGATCCTTTGCTAACTCAGACATTGCTTAGGGCTGGTTATTATTGGTCGAACTGGTTGAGACCTCCTATCGTCATAGTTGCAGCATTTGGGTCTAGGGCCTATCACTTCTCTACATCAGAGGAAGCAGATTCTTGATGCCCATTTTTGTCTGGGGCATCCTTGAAACTTACTAGAAATCTATCAAGTGGTGAAAACCTGGAAACAGGCACTGCTTGAGACCCTCTACACCTATGTCTATCAGTCTTGCATGGCACTCCTTCCCTCCACTTCTCTCTTTGCCTCTCTTAGCCTGGAATTGACTCTTGTCTTAGTCTAGGGGGCATCCATTGTTTTCATCTTATCTTGGGTCTCTTTGTGCATCTGGGTTTCTTAGGCACCTTGTAAATGGTGTTTTTCAACACCACCTCAACTATGTTTTTCAACACTACCCTAGCGTCAAGTGTTTCTCAACACTTATCAGATATTCTACCTGCAGTCTAGATGATGCAATATTTCTCACTGGCAGATGCGATACTCAAAGTTTGACTCTATGACCTACACACACGCACTTGACTCGCTGAGATTTGTTTGACTTTATTTCTTTACATGCTATCTATGATGATTTCTTTGCTAAGTGGTATCTCCCTAAGAATTTTTTGATGATGCATAGCTAGAAGACTAAGGGTATGAGAACATGTTTTATTTCTTTATCTGCTTGTGGGTATATTTTGTTGGTCCTCACTGTCATGAGCATTTATCCTAGTCTTACTTGACACTATGGACCTACAAGGTATTATCCTTGACTATTTTGCAAGTGCATGCTTATAGTCATCTTGACTTTCTTGTGTCTCAATGCGAGCATAATCTTGCTATATCAAACTTAGGTAATCTCACTGCACTAGTCATCTTGACCTGCATGTCTTTGATGCTTAGGTGGGATTCCCAAATTTCTATCTGATATAGATCATATTCAGATCCACATAGTTATGCTAGTGTATATTGTATGATCTTGTGACGCTACCAATAACACTTGATGATGAATATTAGATGTCTATTAGCATTGTGACCTTGCAAGTAAACCACTTTTCATGTAGCTTGCATTCTTAAGTTCATGTTAGTTAGTTTTGCATCTTGCATATGGAGAGAGCTCTCCTTTATCTTTCATGGACTTGTTAATCAACTGCACTCACCTTTTGCTTCTTCCTGATCATGTCTTTCACTTCTTGTCTTTCATATCACATCATTTTCCTTTCATTTTGGGATCCAAACTGAAATCCAAGTTCACCTTGATCACCCAACTCATCTTTCTCCTTCTTTCACGTAGTTGGCTGACCTTTTGAGGCCTGATCCTTCGATCTTCATTGGGGCATTCTTCACCTCTTCATCCCCATCTCTCTCAACTTCCAGTCTTTCATTCACTTTCAAATCCCAAGTTCAAATCCCCCTCCGTGGTGTTTATGGGTTGAGGGACCGATAGGTTCGTGCCCCGTGTCTCATGTGTGGGGCATACCCTCACTACTTGATGGTTATTCTATTCTCTTTCTTCGATTATGATTTCTAGTAATTTGATCATGTTGCTCTTGCTTATGCTTTCCCTCTACCTAGATTTCACTTTCGATCCCAAGGGGGTAGACACATCATATATGATTGGTTATCTCTTTCCTAAGTGTTCAGTACTGTCGCTACCATGCTGACCATGCAGGATTTTCTATCTCTCTACACTTCATTCTTTGGAGTCAGATCGCTATTTTCTTGCCTTCTTGGCTATCTGCTTGCCTTGTTGGCTATCTCTTGCCTTCTTTGCTAATCTATTCTTTGACATAATGTGTTCCCAAATCGATCACACATTAGTCAAAGAGGGGAAAATGTATACACCTAAAAATGGTCACCTAGACTATTAGTCCCTTTTGCTAAATCATAAATTGCTTATTCTTGATCAAATCCTAGTTCTATCATTTATTCAATTATTTTCTATGGGCTAACCATTTTATCCTAAGTCTTTATTTGATTAAAAGGAATATTTCCTCCCCTTTTAATAAATAAAAAGCCCCCACTTTTCCTCTTATCCTAAGTTGCACAAATAAAGCATTATTCTTATTTTATAAAAAAGGAAAAAGCACTTTTTGTCTCATATGGACACAAAAGTCAACTCCTATTTTCTCATTGGAGGATATTTGTGCACATGGATTGCTCCTCTTTCAAGCTCCACCCTTGATTAAATCTTTTGCCTCTTAATCTCCATGGTCTATTCCTTCTCATTTCCTTTAAAAGGAGAGCTCTCTTCTTCATTCTAGATCCCCAACTTTTTATGCTAACTTTATGCTGCAGGATTTCTAGGTCACTTTGGAGCTTTTGAAGATTTGGACCATTCTTAGCATCTACATATTATTCTTGCATTCTTATCTTAGCTTCATATTTATGCTTTCTTAGATTAGTTTCATTTCTATCCTCTAGATTAGCTCACATAGATTAATTAGCTTGGGTTGTAACACTTGCATATTTCCTTTCATAGCTTAGCTTGCATTTCCATTTCTAGCATAGCATTGCATTGCATTTTCATTCTTGATTCTTGAGGATATTGGCATTCTTTCCCTTGTCTCCATTGAATCTCCCATTGCATGGTTTACTAGCAAGGTTATAGGCTAAATAGCTCTAGCTGAGAGCATTCTTAAAAGCCCTTGCACTCCATGCCTAGGGAGCTATGGATCGATTTGTGAGGGCTCATTCTTGAGTTTCCTTGCATGTAATGATCTATAGAAGTGTGACACATTTATAGAACACACCTATTTACCAAGTTTTCACTAAGATGATCATTTTTTTAGGACATTTTAAAATTTTTAGGCTTTTGACAATATACCATTTTTTAGGATTTTTTTAGGATCAATAAGTATGTACATGAGCACATAGGAAATGTCTCAGCTATAGAATATTTTTAAGTGTGGAGTGTTGATCAGCTCTTTGAGTTGTTCTCCTTTAGTAGTAGATAGTTGATAAGCACTAGATCCAAATGTGGTAGTGATAATGTACGGACCAAGCTAGTTTGGTTCAAACTTTCCTTTCTATATCCACTACTATTGATTCTTGGGGTTTTCTCTCAGGACAAGATCACTTAATTGGAATTTCCTTCGTCTCACTTTCTTATTTTAGCTCTTAGACATTCTTTTTTGGTATGCTCTTAGATGATCGAATGCCACTTTTTGACGTTCATCCAGTAACTCTAGCTCTTGTAGCCAAGATATTCTAATGTCTTCATTGGTAATGAGGTTCCTCAAAGAGATTCGTAATGCGGGAATCTCGACCTCATTAGGAAACACAACATCCATTCCATAGACTAAGGCAAAGGGTGTAGCCCCTATTGGAATTTGAATGCTTTTTCTATAGGCCCATAAAGCCATATTAACTTGGAGGTGCCAATCTCTACCAGATTTGTGAACTATTCTGTGCAGGATTTTGAGAATTGTCTTATTGGAAACTTATGCCTATCCATTACCCTGGGGATAATAGATCGAGGACCAATGCTGAATGATTCTGAATTTAGTACATAAATCTTTTAGATTTGTGTTCTTGAACTGCCCCCCATTGTTAGTAATCATTGAGGAGGGTACACCATATCTATAGATGATGTAATTCAGTATGAATCTTACTACAGACTTGCCATTAGCTATAGTTAGAGGCACTACCTTGACCCATTTGGTAAAATAATTTTTAGTTATAATAATGAACTTGTGTCCTCTTGAGGAAGATGGATGGATCTGACCCACCAAGTCAAAGGCCCATTGCTGAAATGGCCAGAAACTGATGAATGGAATGAGCTCCTTGGCAGGAGTGTGGACTAGATTCCTATGTAATTGGCACTACTTACAAGACTTGGCATACTGTATAGCTTCCTTTTCCATTTCTAGCCAGTAGTAACCAGCTCTAATAATTTTACGAGCTAATGTCAGACTACTCGAATGAGAACCACATATGCCTTCATGCACCTTAGCTAACACATGTTTGGACTCATCAGGCTCTAGACACCTAAGGAAGGTATCATTGAGACCTCTTCTATACAAGTAATTAGCTACAATGACATATCGTGAAGCACTGTGGATTAGGTGGAATTTTTCATTCTGGGTATAAATGTCTAGAATAACTGGGTCCCAGAGATAGGAGTAAATATGATGGTAGCGACATGAGTCATGTCCAATGACTAAACAGATCATCTTGAGGTCAGGGGTATTGTAGGTTGGGTAGCATAATGTCTCCACCAAGAATTCATGTCTGAAGTCATTTTCTAGCATTTGTAGCATGGAGGCAAGACATGGCATGGCATCAGCTGCTTTATTATTTTCTCTTGGAATCTGTTGGAAAGAAATATGTGCAAAGTACTATTTGAGATCATCAACCATTCATTTATAAGGTACCAACTTTTCATCCTTTGTTTGATATGTGTCATTGACTTGATTGATAACCAATTGTGAGTCCCAAAAGACCTTAAGTTCATCCACACGCCATTCAATGGCTATCTTCATACCATTGATTAAAGCTTCATATTCAGTGATGTTATTTGTGCAAGGGAATAACATCTTATATGTCTTTGGTAAAGAGTATCTTTTTGGTCTGACAAATAGTATTCTAGCACCCGACCCCTGGTGGGTAAATGAGCCATCAAAGAACATGTTCCATGTTTGATGTGTAAGAAGCCTTATAGACTCATCTAGAAATTCAATTTTCAATGGTTGATGATCCTTGAGAGGAGCTTCTACCAGTTGAGCCACAATAGCTTTTCCTTTAATAGCTTTCCTCTCCACATACTCAATGTCAAACTCACTGAGTATCATGACCCATTTCGCTAGTCTGCCTATAAGAGAAGCTTTGTTGAGTAAGTACTTTAATGGATCAATTTTAGCAATGAGCCTCATAGTGTGAGCTAGCATATAGTGTCATAATTTTTGTGAAGAAAAAACCACTGCTAGACAAACATTTTCAATGACTAAATAGTTCATCTCATAAGAGATCAGAGTTCTACTGATATAGTATATAGATCTTTATTTGTTATTCTGATCCTCTTGAGCTAATAGAGCACCCAAAGATGTGTTTGTAGCTAAAATATACAAGATGAGTGGCTTCCCATGAATAAGAGGCATCAAGATTGGTGGATTTGCAAGATATTGCTTGATTTGGGTGAGCGCTTTGTCACATTCTTTGTTCCACTCATAAGTCACACCTTTATGTAGAGTTTTGGTGAATGGTTGTGACTTATCAACCAGTTGTGCAATGAAGCACCAAATAGATTGTAGTCTACCTTGAAGCCCTCTCATTTGACTGATATTCTTTAGCGAAGGCATTTCCATGATAGCCTAAACTTTCTCAGGATCTACCTCTATGCCTTTAGCAGATATGATGTAACCCAACAATTTGCTAGAAGTGACACCAAATGCGCACTTTTTCGGATTGAGTATGAGATTAAATTGTTCCATTCGATCTAGTATGGGACCTAGATTTGAAAGATGTGTTTTCCACTGCATGTTTTTAGCCAAAGTGTCATCTACATAGTCTTCCATTGTTTTGTACATCATTTCATGAAAAATAGTAGTGATAGCTCTTTGATAGGTAGATCCAGCATTTTTAAGTCCAAACGGCATGACATTCCAATAGAATGTTCCCCAAGCACATTGAAAGCTATCTTTTCTTGGTCTTTTCGGGAAATTTTTATTTGATTATAACTAGAAAAGCCATCCATTAGAGAGTACATTTGGTAGCCATCTATCATGTCCACTATCATGTCAATATTAGGTAATGGAAAATCATCTTTAGGACATGCTTTATTCAGGTCTCTAAAGTCTATGCACACACGAATAGATTTATCATGTTTTGTAACTAGAACAATATTAGATATCCACTCTACATAATCAATTGCTCAGATGAAACCAGCCTTGAGAAGTTTTTCTAATTCTACTTTAACTAAAAGTGTCACATGTGGATGCATCTTCTGAAGCTTTTGTTTAACAGGCTTAATGCCCAGTGCAATAGAAAGATGATGCATGATTAGATTGGGATCCAATCCAAGCGTATCAGAGTAATTCCATGAAAAAATAATATTCTTGCTTCGAAAGAAGTTGGTGAACTCTTCTTTTTTCTCTGCAGATAATGACTGTGCTAGGTGAATGATTTGTGGTGCAACCTCCATACCCTAATTCATTGGTTGGGTTGGCTCAATTAGCACTAATGATCTCTCTTGAAAATGACTCAGAATTGTATCAAGCATCTCATCCTTGGGTGCCTCAGAGAGGTTTTCACCCTTGAATACGTCTTTTATTTTTATTTTTTTCAGCTTTGACACTGCCACAATATAGTTTTCACCATCAGAGCACCTATTCTTTTTTTCTATTAATTTTATGACTAAGATACTTGATATCAACTTTATTCATGTTGATATTGTCTTCACTAGTGGAGAACAATGTAGGTTTGACAGCGTTAAGATAACAGGCAAGGGTGTAGTCATTCTGGAACACAAGGACTTCACTAGTTGGAGAGGGAGAGTTCCAGTTGATAAGCTCAGGATGGCGGAGTGAAAGAGTAGTGGCGGGTTCAAGTGTGTTCATAGTATAGCCATCAAAAGCATGGACAAGTAAGTCAAGACCTAGAGCGATCTCATCCAAAGGTGTGCTCAACTCTTCTTGATTCCTCACAGTAAAAGTAGAGGGAATGTCAGCGTTAGTAAATTCAAACTTGGTCGACCTAACACTAGACCCTTCACCTACTTTGAGAAGGTTTTCATACACATGCACAACATCTATATCTTTATCGAAAGTGGCATCAGACAGAGAGTCAAACTCATATTCATGTGAATCAATAATGATTGATATGTGAATTCCATCAACACTAGTTGTATCCTTTTACTCATCTTCATCTCTGGTAGTATTAATGGTTTGTCAAAGTTGATCTTGTTGAAACCTCTCTTGGAACTCTGGTGGTACGTACCATTCATCCTAAAAATCAGGATCAGCCATTTGTATTTCTCTCCATTGGTCATATGTGAGTCGATGCACTAAAGAGGTTTCATCAGAATTACTATCAGTCTCTACCAGATGGATAGGTATAATAGGTTCATCTGGTTCTTCAAAGAATGTAGCAAGGTCCAGAGGAATAGGATATGGAAATGTATCCTTGTCAGAATCATTCTCTGATTTTTCAGCTATGGTAATGTCCTCAAATTCTGGCTAGAATTCTGGCTCTGGCTCTGGTTCTGGTTCTGGTTCTAGTACAAACTTGTTAATCCCTAGATGAAATAGAATTTACTTGAAGCCTAGACCTGAGGTGTCCTTGGTGTGATGACCTGTGGCTTCAATTTTTTTAAGCAAACCATTGTCATTCATCCCTATAGGTCCACTCCCTTTATAACCAAATCACTTCATGATTTTGAAGGCTTCACTATATGGTTCTTGTTCTAATTCATAAGCAGGAGTGATCTATTCAGATGTTTCTTTTCCTTATAAAGCCAGGTTGTAATAGCTCTTTCCTCATCATCATCCTCTAATGGTGTCATAGCCTTGACAAAGGCACCATCATAGATTACCTGGGAGAACAAGCAGAAGGTTTTTTGTTCTCAGAGGGTCTCCCATAGGAATGCAGAGATGGAGGTAGAGCCACTAATGATAACACAGGTTCAATTTGATACCCTCCCATGCGTGTATCCTTAAGTTTTAGAGTCTATCCCATTTCTTTGAGCTTGGCATCATAGAATTCAATGGACTCTCTATTAGTTGGGACTAGACTATCTGCAAATTGTGCAAGAGTGTTGCAAGAATAATTGGTCTTGGCAGGAACTGTTACTTCTACACCATGGAATGAGAACTTGATACATTGATGATATGTAGATGGAACCACCTACATTTCATGGATCCATGGTCTACCCAACAGTATATTATATACCAAAGGAATATCTAGAACTTGAAAAATGACTTCTCTTTCAACAAGCCCAGCTCTAATTGGTAGCACAACCAAACCTTTAGATTTGCGTTCTTCTTCATCATATGCCTTAATGGTAATTTTCTTATAGACATCTATGCAATCTTCATCATAGCCTAGTTGGGTAAGAAGCTTAGCAGAGCAAATATTGAGGCTAGCACCATTGTCAATTAGGATGCGACAGATGTGCTTTAGACCTATCATGACTTCTATATGCAAAGGAGCATTGCGCATATAGCTCAGGGAGTGGTCATCTTCTTCAGAGAAGGAAAAATAGTGGGGTGAGGTCAGGTGACCCACCATGGATTTTAATCGATCAAGATCCAAAATTTTTTAGACGTTCACCTCGGTGAGGGCTTTATCCAGAATCTCCCTATGAGCAGGCGAGATCTTCAATAGCTCAAAGATAGTATCTAAGTATTGGTACATTGCAACTGGTCTAGAATGCTATAACTAGCCATTCTAGATGTAGGAACCAACTTCAAGTTCTTGTTGGTAGGACCAAGGGTAGTTTTATTTGTAGGTTGCTTCTGAGTGGACATAGAAGGGTCCGGACCCTTAATGGTGATTTTTTCATGAGAGCAAGTAATGATGTTTGCGCAATTTTGAGATGATTCAGGTTTGGAAGAGTAAGACCCGGGGCCTCGCAAGACAAATGGAGTCTTAGTCTTAGGAGCATCTCTACTCCCCTTAATAGTAATCACATCGCAATACTCAACCTCCATAGGCTCAATCATACCAATGACATTATCATCGATAGTGTACATGTAATTGACCTTAGCATTGGTGTTCTTAGTCTTGGAAGATTCACCTTTCTCATGAGGAGGAAAGGGATCTTTAAATGCTTGATGATACTAATTCTTGTTATGGTCATCCACAACAATGTCACCATTGTCAATCAAATCTTGGACCTTATGGCACAGCTGGAGACAAGTAGAAGTCTTATCACCCTTATTTTTGTGATAGTCATAGTATGCGTTGTCATTCCACCAATGATGTCAGGGTTGCGGATCATAGAGATGCTTTTCCAAAGGAGTGAGTATCTGATTTTGCACAAGAGTTTTATAAACACATGAAGTGGTTCTCCTAAGGACATGAACTCATGCTTGGGTCAAGATACCCAAGATTTGTTTTTAGTGAATCTCAAAGGTTGTTGAGTCTATGTTGTAGCCTTCTCCATAGCCTTGACTACCTATATACTAGAGGAAAGATTGAAAATAGATTTCCCAGGCTTCGAGATCACATTGTCAACCACTCCATCATTTACAATGTCTCTATCTTGTTGACAAACTTCCATTTATCTTTGTTTGAGGAGGAAGACCCTTGTTTTTAATCCTTTTGCAAAGTCAGCTCTCCTTTCTTGATCATAAATGCTTTTATGTGCACAACTTGTTTGATCATACCATCAAAAGTTAGGGTTCCTTGTAATTGCACTTGATACCCAAAATCTAGGACAAGATTTTCCAAAAAGATGTTGAGTCTTTCAGACTCTAGTAGCTTATGAGGACACTTTGTACATAGTTGTCTCCATCTCTGGAGAAATATTAGGAAAGGTTCCCCTTGTCCCTGTTTCAAACTGCAAAGGTCCTAGATGTTGACCGGATGCTGAATATTATGTGAATAATGTTGGAGAAACAAATTAGCAATTTCATCAAAAGTATTAATGCTAGTGGGCAATTGAGAAAACCACTCCATAGTTGGTCCACCCAAACTACAACAAAAGAGGTGCATAAGATATGTCTAATCATGCATGAACTCCATGGATAAAGTGCCAAACTCCCTCAAGTGATCTTGGGGATCAGTACCCAAGTATTTGTCATATTTAGGCAGCTCTACACCTTTGGAAAAAGGTGGCATGTGAAGACTCTTATCAAACGGGAAAGGACAGATGCTTTCCATTGTGAATTGTTGTACAAGTTTATCTTTATCCCTCACAAGTTGCCTAATCTGGTCTTGCATATATTGAACCATCTTTTGCAACTTTGCGGTCTTAGTCTCTTCTTATTTGGCCACAAGCATTTCAACTTGGTAGTCTCGAGGTAATTTAGCCCCTTGTTTGGTCAGTTCTGGAAAATATTTCTCCTTCTACTCTAGAAGGAAGATCTCCATCATCTTAATAAGACCTTTGTTGGCTTTCATCGCATCTATGTCATTTGGGTTATTACCTCATCTTCATTACCAAGAATCTCATAAATACTTGGGACTTGATCTTGTTGCTGATCATCTTGGTCTTGATCATGTGGAGGAGGGTGATAGTGATATGCTTGATGACCGCCTCGAGATTTGTTTTGGGATTGATCATTTTGAGAGTGATTTTGATCATATGGAGGAGGGTGATAGTGATATGCTTGCTAACCACCCTGAGGTTTGTTTTGATATTGGTCCTAATTCTGATCATTTTGGGAGTGATCAGGATGCTAGTTATTTTGAGATTGGTCATAAGTTTGATTGTATTTGCCCAGTTGGAAATCAAATGGATCTCCTAGCTTGTAGGATTGGGTAGTGAATGTAGACTCAGTAAAATGATAATAATGATGTCGAAAAGGTGTGGCTAAGGTAATCTTTGGTGCTTTAATAGGATCAAGAGGGTCAATAGGTTCAATAATAGGACTAGTATGAGGAAGTGGCCTTCCAAGGTTATGAAACAATGAGTTGTTTTAAAAGAATGAGTTGTCCTACTCTTGAAATGATAAGTCAGATTGCACTTGAAACAATAGATTATAACACTCTTGGAACACTAGAGGTGATGATTTTGATGGGCTATCTTTCAAAGCATTGAACGAAGAAGAGCTTGTGGATCCCTCACAGCATTCAGATTGCATGACAGGTTTGGGATGACCTATTTTCTAATTACGAGGTTTACCCCTACCTTGTCTAGTTCTATGAATGGGAAAATTATTGCCGCTTCTAGGTTGTAACAGGTATAGACAAAAATGAAACGAGATATGACTTAGGATTATGCTAGAAATTTGTCTCTAGGAATAATGAAAAGGAGATAAAGGCTAGAATAGCCAAGATGTGAGATGCACCTGGCATGAATCATCAAGAGAATGGCTAGAATAGCCAAGATGTGACTATTGTGTCGCAAGGTACAAAAGCACAAAGAGATGAGACAAATAACAGGGAGATAATACAAGTTTAAGAAAAATTGTTCGGTTCACAGCTTGAGACACTCAGTTTCAAATAATGATGACAAGAAAATAGACAAACAGACCTCAGACCAAAATTAGATCAGGCAAAAAGTTCACCAGTCAATAGGAAATAAGTTGATGTTTTGAAAACCAGGGTACAAGTTCGCGCGAGAAAGTGTTGGGCCGCATGAGAGAATGTTAAACTTTGCACGAGAGAATGAAGTCTCACGTGAGAAAGTGCTCTGGAAAGTGAAATTTTTCATGGGAAAAGATCAAAGTTTGATAGTTTGACATAGTTTTTGAAGTAAAAAGTCAAGTTTCGAGACACAACCTAAACTGTTCTCTGATAGAATTTCCAATTTTTGGATAGTTTAAAGACAATTTGAATTAGCAATCTTAGTTTGAAGAATTCAAGCATTTGTTTACAAGCATAAATTTTTAGATCAAGTAGTAGTGACGCAAGAAGTATTCGCAAACATTTCAACCAAGGACAAAGAAACTTGGCACAATCATGGGAGTCTTTGTTTAATCATGATGGATAGTTTAAGACTGGATAACAAACACATATTTATCCCTACAAAAAAAAATGGTAAAGAAGACAAAATTTGTGCCTCACAACTTACATACATGCATTCACCTCACACAGTTGTGTCACCCCTGAGAGGACACCCGTGTTTTTGGTGTTTCCAAGGACTCAATAGTATATGTTGAAAGTTTACCCTTGAAGCAGGGGCCAGTGTCATATACCACCTTCAAACATCCAAGTGCATGCCTATGGTGAGAATCTATGGGAGAGATTCTTCCCCCTCCCTGCACAAAGATTATGTCTCCTTTCAGAGGTAATTTGGGTAGGCAACTAATTAGGAAAGTTTTTAGTGCCCCTGATATAGGGGTAGGGCCTCATAGCCACACCAACACCCAAAAGTCATACACCCCTGCAAGCAGGGTTAGGAGTGGCGCCACCCAGTACAAAAAATAGAGCCTTCTCAAGATGATATTCAAAATCAAGAGAAGGAAGTTAACATGGCTTTGGAGTCTTTAGACTCAATAAAGAATTTTTATTATAGTGAGGTGGAATCACCGGCAATAGGTGTGTACTCACTTGGGTCATTCCTGGAGGTTCAACTTTCGGTAGGCCCTCTAAAGATGACACAACTTGGCTTGGATTCGAGGGTCAAATTTTTTGATTCTCTCAAAGAGAGAAGAGCATACTTCTCTACCTCTTCACCTTACCCAAACACACAAAACATATTCATCACCAAGCTAGTTCCTCCTCAACCAATCCACAAGCTTTTGGGTTTCTGATTGTCTCAGACAGAGAAGAGCATAATCCCCTAACAAGTAGACGTGCTAAAGATTCACTACCTTTCCTTTCTTCCCCAGGTATCTATCATGCTAGTAAGAACTAGGTCTTAGGTTCATTCATCGGCATCACTTCCATGTAATGAAGAGCCTATTACCCTAGCACACTATCAAGACCCTTAAGAAATCTTCACAAGGCCCTAATTATACTATGTGATGAAAGCAATAAAATAAGCACAATGTTTTAAATGTCTTCGACAACCATCCTACAAGAAAATTGTTAGCAATTTTATATGTCTTTGACAAGTGACCTACACCCCACTGCTATGATGTCAGAAAAATAGAGATATAGAAATCAACAGCATGTAATAATGTCAGAAAATAGTGCAGAAAATTTACAGAAATTGAGAAATGTTTTTAAAAATTGAGACCAAGTCTCATGTGAGGAAGTACACCATTGTGCTTGAGAAAGTACTATGAAGTTCATGATAAAATGCTACTGTCAGCAAACTTGCACGTGAGAAAGTACCTAGAATGAAAATCTTCACGTGGCACAGCCAGAAAGCTCGCGCAAGATTTCATACACAGTTGTACGGACCGTAAGGATAGATTGCAAATTTATTATCAGAGAATTTTCAAGAGTGAGGCTAGAAATCAATTTTCTACCCCACGATGGATGCCAAAATGTTTATGTCTGAATATGGACCTTAGAATTTAGCCATATACACAACATAGTCATTGCTCAATCATTGAATCACGAAGATGAGTATGAATTAGTCAATTCGCAATATCTATCGATTCAACCTGTTGCCTCCTAACTAGCTAGGGTGTTTGAATTACTCTTAGATTGGAGAGCCAACAACCATTAGACCAAACTAAGACGCAAGATTTGAAAAGCTTAAAGAAATGATCAAAATGAGAAATTAAGCTATATGAGGATGCAATTAAACTAAGAACTAGAAGGAAATATGAGAAATGCAGATTTAATCTAAAGCTTTGAAATGAATGTGAGAATTAATCTACTAACAAATAAGAAAACTAATTTAATATGAAAGTGCAATTAAACTAGCAATGAGAAATTAATCTAATTGTGCAATAAAAGCTTGAAAGCGTGAAAATTGAGACTAAAATTGACTATAGTTTGGATACTCTCACAATTGCCTTCTTCAAAATGAAGAAAAGGAGCTCATAATATAGAAAATTTAGGAGAGAGGATGAAGAGTTTCTTGAAAAGAAATGGCTGACTCTTCATTTCCATGGTGAGATAAATATGAGGAATTATTTAACTAAAAGAATGAATTATTTCCACATATGGGTGACCTTTCGAATAATTTGAATAAATAAATTCAAATAAATATGTCCATTCAAATAAACAAATAATTATTTAATTCCATGATGTGTATTAGCTAAAGGGGGTGGAATTAATTTAATTTAAAGCACTTAGGAATTTAGAATTAAATTAATTAATCATAGGGATTATTTAGCCAATAAAGTTTAATATTTAGGAATTGAATATAGTGTATGATTAATGCAAAATTAGGGTTTTTTGCATTTGACAACAAGTCAAATAAAGTTAGGTAGGAGAGAGAAAATTGCCTAGTACAATAGGACTTCGATGATGTAGAAATTTGAAGGAATGCACCAAAATTGATTAAAATTGTAAGGTGCCAATTTTGGGGTATTACAGTTCCAACATAGGTTCAAGGGGATATCTAAGGCATCCATATTTTGTAGAAACTTTAACGATTATTTGATTACTATTTTTAACTTTATAGCTTCCATCATTTGAGCCAGTCCAGATAAGTTTATCCTCCCTATTTTTGCAAGAAACATTCCTTTCATTAAGGATATCTTTTAATTTTTTCTTTTCTAGATTATCAATCTGAATATTATCCAGTGTTTTCCATGTTGTACCATATTATGGAGAGATATAATCCTATACTCGGTTACCCAAAAGGTTTTTATAGGAGCCTATGGTGATCTATGAAAAACCCAAATTAACCATAGGGGTATACCCTCCCCATGAGTCTTCCCAAAAGAGGGCCTTATCACCTTTACCTATATCCCACGTAAGACTCTTATTTATAATTTCTCTAGAATCTATAATAAAGTTCCAAGTATGGGAACCTTTAACATGACTACATGATCTAAAGATATTTATTGGGTCAGAAACATGAATATATTTATTCAAAAGAATTGAGGCCCATTTGTTGTTAGGTTCTTGAACTAGTCTCCATATTATTTTCGCTCCAAGAGCTTTATTCTACCACTGTAGATTTTTATGCCTAAACCACCTAAAGATGTTGGTTTGCATATATTTTCCCATCTAATTAATGCTAACTTCTTGTCTTTTGAAGATCCTTGCCAATAAAAATCCCTAAGATGTTTGTCTAAGCTCGATTTAATGTTTACAGGAAGTGATAGAATAGACATTTGATAGGTGGGAATAACTGATATTATAGATTTAATCATAGTAGACCTCCTTGCCTTAGTAATCCATTTTCCTTTCTAGCTTTCTCTTTTATTTCAAAATTTGGAAATGACTTTTTTCCATAATGTAGAGCTATGAGTTCCCTTATCTAAGGGGATACCTAGATATTTACAAGGAAAATTGCCAATCTTATAACCTAAGATATTAAAAATTTGTCTCACTTTTGCTAAAGGGGTATTGACAAAAAAGACTTTTGATTGATTGGGGTTAACTCTTTGCCGAGATGCTTTCATGTATATAGCCAGTATATCTTAGAAGGCTTTAGCTTCCCTTTTATTGCAAGTGCCCGATAGTATTGTGTCATCAGAAAACTGCTGATGGGTTATATTAGGAACATTATCAGATACCTTAACACCTAAAATTTTTCCTTCTAAGTGTGCCTTCAAAATTGATCTACCTAATATTTCAGCCATGATAACAATATTAGAAAGGGGGAAAGGGAGTCTCCTTGTCTAATACCTTGAGATATTTCAAAGAAACCTTTTGGGGTTCCATTAATAAGGAGAGATATTTTAGGTGTAGAGATACAACTAAAAATTAGATTAATCCATTGTTTGGAGAAGCCTAATGCTTCCAAGAACTTACATAGGAATCTCTAATCAACTTTATCATAGGCTTTTTGTATATCTACTTTAATAAGCATACATGGTTCCTTATTGTATTGAGATGTATGAATGATTTCTTGGGCTATTACTATCTCATCTAGT
The DNA here is from genome assembly GCA_027943335.1 of Chamaecyparis obtusa. Lineage (NCBI taxonomy): Eukaryota > Viridiplantae > Streptophyta > Pinopsida > Cupressales > Cupressaceae > Chamaecyparis > Chamaecyparis obtusa. The sequence goes on from BSBK01003771.1 coordinate 47,013, forward strand.
ATTGATCGTTTGGGGACAAAACTAGTTTGTTCATTAGAGATAATCATTAGAAGGAAGGGTTTAAGCCTATTGGCTAGGCATTTGTATAAGATTTTAAATATTGGGTTGCATAGAGAGATAGGATGAAAGTCCCATGGTTCTAAGAAATCACTTTTCTTAGGTATAAGTGTAAAAAAGCTGTTATTGATTTTTGATAACAGTGTGCCAGAGTTCCTAGTTGCCTCTACAACTTGCCAAATGTCATAACCTAAAAAATGCCAACACTTTTGGAAAAATCTTGCTTGGAAACCGTAAGGACCAGGTGATTTATTAGGGTGAAGTTGAAATAGGGAATCTTTAACTTCTTCAATAGAAATTTTTCTATTGATCCATTTGTTATCTTCCTCTATTATAATCTTTGGGATTGATGACAGCATATCTTTTTGCAAGTTTAAATTAGAAAATTCATAGTTATTCAGAAGAGTTTGATAAAATTGTACAAATTGTTCTGATATAAGGTTTGGACCTTCTGTGATGTCTCCATTAGAATTTCTTATCTTGGAGATTCAGTTAACATTTCTTCTATTATTAGTGCTATTATGAAAAAAAAATCTGTTAATATCTCCTTCGCTTAACCATGTTTCTCTAGATTTTTGTTTCCAAAAAATTTCTTCTTTTAATATGATCTCAGCATACTTAATCATAAGATCTTTTTCTTTGATATAACTGGACTCATTCATTCCTTTCTCTATAACTTCCTTGTTTAAAGCTTCAATTTCACACTTGACTTTTTCTTTTTGTTCAAAAACATTATTGAATTTATCTTTGTTCCAATCCAAGATCTTATGCTTAATCATTTTAAGCTTAGAAACTAAGAAGAACATTTTTGAACCAAAGACTTTAATATGCTTCCACCATTGTTCCAAAAGTTGCATAAAGTTCTCATCTTGAAACCACATAAATTCAAATTTGAAGGGGCATCTAAGCAACTTAAAATTTTCTGTAATAGAAAGTCTTACTAGAAAATGATCTGACCCAGCATTAGTTAGGATTTCAGCAAAGCTGATGAAATCAGATGTAACACCCTCTCCAATGATTATACTTGGACTCTTTGATTTGGACATTTTACATTATGATGAATAGAACTATGTATTTACATTTATATCTATGATATGATTATCAAATATTTAGACATACTCAGTTATGATTATTGTTTAATGTTTATGAAATTTGGAAATCATTTATCTTGTATATCCAAGGATTTGGAAGCTAACCATTATATATATGTGATGCCTCATGCTTTATGTATATGTGATTGATGTGTTATCATGACTCGGGATGAAGTCGTAGTTACTCACTTAGTTGAGGTCCACACAATGTATCGATCCTAGTCATCTGATTGCAAATGCCTTATTGTATATATCTATGCACATGTATCTCTTCTCGGTGATGCAGGCTTGCAAGTACTGGGCATCGTCTCCACCTAGCTTCATAGGTCTGAGCGATCCCTCAAAATCCTTGATCATTGTTGTTGTTCAAAATTTAGATACAGGTAATTATATATTTTATTTATATAAGACTTAGTTTCTATTAATTATAAAACTAATAATAATAATAATAAAACTATATAGGTGGAGTTAAATTATTTAATAAGTTCGGTAAGAGAGTACATGAAGGGTAGGTAAATGCTAGTTACCTAAGGGGTTAAAAAACTAACTATTGGTTAAGTTATTTTTATTCATTATTAGATTTATTTAATAAATTAGGTGAGGGCGTTACTTTACTGGAATCAACACCCTCAACCTCTAGAACTACCTGGAGGTTTACTTATTGTTATACACTGAATTTGCACCATTAGTTCAAGCTCTCGTAGTCTTGATAACTTAGTATAACAAGGGAATCATCTCAAGGTTGTGGGACCTTTTGCTAACCGAGATGAGACCTCCAGGTTCTAGGCTGGTTCCTCTTGGATAGTCACCCAAATTTTCTCTTAACATGAAATGTAAGCTTTTGAGGGAAAGGGATAGGAGTACATGAAAGGAAAATGATAGGAAAGCAAATCTACCTACTAGGTGATGCACCGAACTTGGGTTTAGATCTTAGTACAGAGGGATGAAACCAATGAAGGAATCAGGTCCAAGAGATTACAACTTACTGAATAGGCTTGCATAAGTATTTCATAGGAGGGTGTGAACAGGGGACTCAACCTATGACCTGCAAACAAACATCCTTTTCTGCAACTAGGTGTAGGAATGAGAAAAGGCTACTAGGGGCTGTAGTATACCCACAAAACACCTAAGTCAGATCAGACACAGGAAACACACAAAATTGTAGAAAGCAAAAGGAATCAGGAAACCTGAGATATCATTGAAATCATTCATAAACTTTTATTCAATAAGAGATAATCTAGACATGAAGGCATGAGGACAACAAAAATGTCATGGAATGCTTTGCAATATTTGAATTCATCAATGAAAACTTACAAGATGTGGAAAACCAGAGAGCAGGAAGAAATGCTACAGATAGTTTTCCAAGAAAAGAGTCTTTTCTTTTTTACAAAATGTGAATTCTGAGCACTACTGGCTCAAAAAAACAATATATACATCCCTCAACTGCATGTAGGCAGGAGTCTCAAAAACTAACCGCGGTTACTAGATTTACAATATAATAATCAACCCTAGGCCAGTCGCTCCTGATCATAAATGTGTTTTCATAATTATCATGGCCAATCAGATATCTTGTTTGCGTGCCCATGCCTGAATTGATCATGCCTGCAGGCACAAAAGCCTGGATTCAACAACCTCCTTGCAAGCCCATACTGCCATGAATGCGCAAAATCCGATCCCATACTAGAAAGGACTCAAAATAGTGCCTTAAAAAACTTTTCACATTCCTCCAACTGCAACCACCCTGGCGACATAAATTTTTTGAACTGCCCGTGCTCGCAACATTCACCTTGGAAGAAAGTCTGCCAAAACAAGCTACATCTATTTGACAAAGCAATGGTCGCATGATCACATGAGCTGAAAGGCCTTCATGCGATCATGCGACAAGTTTGAAAACTATTGCTCTTCACCACAAAGTGACACCTCAGGAGCACAAAATCTTCCATCTATCAAGCTTCGCTGACCGCTAACCACCCACTACAGAATGAACACATCACCAAACTACAAGCCCACCGAAGCCCTCTTGACCGCCAGGGGCTTGTCGCATGATCGCATGTGGGTAAGAGGCCGCATGAGATCATGCGACAAGCTTTGGATGTTCACACAATCCTAACCCCAGGTTCACCTCAAGTTCACATTTCCCTTTAGTTGCAGGATCATTTGATCTTTTCTTAACCCCAGGTTACATCTAGTGACTACACAAAGTCCTCCAACTGTGCAATCATGAACGGAGACTCCAATCGGATGGTGGGCGCAAGATCTCATACCTTTCAAATATTCCTTCCGATCATGCACCAATAGTAGATCCCACTTCATCTTTAACCGCATAGCTGAGACCGCCAACATCTGGAGACCTAGCGACTGAAGGAAAGATAACCGCCCGCTGGGTCGCGGGATGTTAGGGACTTAACTGCCAGGAATGAGAGATTGCGTGAACACACAGTCACTAGATCGCTAAATAGAGTTAACCGCCAGGCCCAAGCATGATGTTAACCTTTGACTTAACCCACTCACATCTAGAGACTTGGTGACAAAGGGATTCGCTAAATCTCACAATCCTTTGATTAACTAGGGGTAAACCCTGAGAGCCCACCACTAAAGCAATCACCAAGTCACTAAATAACCTTCTTTACCTCTGATCTATCTAGCGACTATGCGAAACAAGTTAACTGTGCAACCGCACTCTTTGCCAAGTCTAGAGGCCTTGCTAAATTATATCCGCTAGCTCAGTGAACAAAGAAACCTCTACGGACACCACCAAGTTAGAAGGAAAAGAAATGGCCTTCGCTAAATATCTACCAACAAAGTCCGGCAAAAAATGCCCCCTTTGAAAATGTCAACAATCGCATGATCACATGAGCTAAAAAGCCTTCATGCGATCATGCGACAACTCCTTTAAAATTTGCCTCTACTGCTGCGCAAGACACCTGGGGCCTGCAAAAAACATCCACCTACCAAACCCTTGCCACGTTGCCCAATCAGAATTGACCACGTGGCACGACCCAGAACAACCTCCACTAATCACACTAAAAAAGACAAACGGTCGTGTGATCACATGAGTTGAAAGGGCTTCATGCGATCATGCGACTCCCCTTTGAATCTATCTCCATTTGCCACACTAACGCCATGGGCCCACAAGATCTACCATGTGTCATCTCTTTATTCATCCCAGTCGTGCATTCACGGACATCTCGGTAGCCCTGGCATAGGACCCACCGCAACCTTCAGATTCCCATCTAACGGCAGGCGTAAGATCACATGGTTGAAGAATATACCCTATGCACACACGACCACCGTTGGATCAATGTTGACTACCGCTTTGCTTTGAAAACTAAAACCATTGACGGTTTGTCACATGGTCGCATGGGCTTGGAAGAGCCCATGCAATCATGTGACCAACCATAAGGCATTAGTTGATGACCGCTGGCTGCTGGGGTTGACTGCTTGTCTTGACTATCGATCCTTTGCATCAATGGTTGTCGTATGATCTCATGGGATCAAAAGATCCCATGTGATCATGCGACAGCTGTCAGATCTTCTACGCTGGCTCAGCCCTAGGCACCGGGACCCGCCTGATCGAAGTTGTACGCTTAGGGCTGAAAACATAGATGGTGTGTCGAAAACACAGAGGGTTTTCGAGCGAAGGCCGAAAATACACCAAATTTTTAGAGCTAAGAGTTCAAAATCACACCGAACTTTTAGACCAAAAGGCAGAAACATCCTGAGCTTGCAAAGAAGAATTTGAAAACACACTGGGTTTTTGACACTTGAGCATTTCACTGGAAAATAGGACTGTGGCCGAAAATGAACGAGAGGGAAATTTGGGCAACATCTTTGGCGACCTCTATGGGATGTCAGCCTGCTAGACATTTAGACCAGTTTCCTTGACATATCCATTTGGCATGGGGTCATCTCTTTATTTGAACACAAAGACTTGACAGGGATAGGGACAAAAACTGAACCAGGAAGACAAACCTATGCACGTGCACTTCTTGGGAAAACAGGGAAAAATTAAACTAGAAATCTGGAAGAAAGCAAGAAAAATATTTACAAAGATTTACAAGAAGGACCTACAGAGAGGGTTGAACCTCAAAGCAAGGCTTCAAGTGGAAACCATTCACTGAGATTGGTAGGGCAGCTCCTTCAAGGGTTGAAAGCTGAAAAGTGTTGGATCCTCTACACTCTATTATAATAAATGGCCCACCCCAAAAGGAATCAAACTTTGTGTGCTTGCCAGGTTTTGACCTGAACTCATCCCATTTGAGAACTACATCTCCAACCTTGAAGTCTCTGCTCCTGGCTCTTTTATCAAAGCTTCTTTTTGTTCGACTCTGATGGAATGCCATATCCTGCGTTGATTTATCTCTGAGCTCCTCTAGCTCCATCAACTGGGCATATCTGATTCGCATAGGATCACTTTCTTCAAATAAGGCATACTAAGTGGCCAAGTCCAAGGCTGGTAATTCAGTTGAAATAGATAACTTGGCCTCTCTACCATACACCAACATGTATGGGGAATTACCAATGATTTTCTTTGGAGTAATTCTATCTAACCATAAGGCAGATCTTAATTTAGTATGCCAGTCCCTCTGACTGTCTTGCAGGGTCCTTTTGATTATTCTAATCAAATTCTTATTTGTTGATTCTACCAAACCATTCCCCTGAGGATAGTAATTGGAACTTGTATTTAGATAGATGCCCTTCTTGACTGCCCACTCTGAGACTTTGAGGCCTGTAAATGCTAATGCATTGTCTGAAACTATAGAATCTGGAATGCCAAATCTATGAATGATGTCATCATAAAAACTTAAAATAGCACTCTCATTGGCTTCTTTTAAAGCAACTGCCTCTGTCCACCTAGTGAAATAATCGGTTGCAGTGATTATCCACTTGTGTCCTGCACTAGATGGAGGGTTAATCATGCTAATGAAATCTATACCCCACTTCACAAAGGGCTGCTCTGTTTTCATTGGCTGTAGGGGCAGAGTTGCAAATCTTTCTTTCCCTACAAAAATAACACATTTGATGCATCTTCTAACATAATCATGACTATCTTTGAAGATAGATGCCCAATAATATCTAGCTCTCATGATGTTAAAAGCTATAGTCCTAGGAGAGAAATGGCCACTAGAAGCTCCATCATGAAACTTAAATAAGACATCTGCAACCCTTTCTGAATCTATGCATCTTAGAAGGACACCATTGTGATCCTTTCTTAAAAGAATTTTATCTATCAGCACAAAAGGAACAGATTCTAGCCTATAATACCTCCTTTTTGCTGAATCTAGGCCTGCAGGACATTGTCCTGTCTTCAAATAATTGATCATATTAGGCAACCAGCTAGATGGCTTGGCTTGCTCTCCTGTAGAATGCACCACTAGAGATGCATTTATATATTCCAATTTCTTTGAACTTCCATCTTCTGCCAGATGCTCACAAAGACCTCTTCCTTTAACTAGCTTGGTAATCTGAATATCTATGTCATATTCCATCACCTTAGTGATCCAACAAGCTCTTTTTTCATTTAGGTCCTTAGAAAGCAAAAATTTCTTGACACTTGGATGAGTAACCATCAAATGCACCTTGCTATGAGTCAACAAATGTTTGAATTTTTTGAGGCTCTTTACCACAGCAAGAACATGCTTTTCTACAAAAGAGTATCTTTGTTTATACTCTTCTAAACCCTTGCTAAAGAAAGCAATAGGCTGCTCCAATCCTTCAGCATTTTCTTGAGTCAACATTGCAGATATAGCATCATGACCCCCATGAGCATAAAGGATAAAATCCTTACTGAAACTTGGGTTTAGGAGAGTAGGAGCTTCTGTTAAGGCTTCTTTAATAGCTTGGAAGTTAAGTTTTCCTTCTTTTGTCCAACTGAAGGCTGAACCTTTCTTCAACATGGCTATCAAAGGCTTGAGTAACTCTACAATGTTAGGTAAGAATCTCCTAACAAAGTTAATATTTCCTATGAAAGATTGGAGACTTTTCTTGTGATGTGGTAATGGTAGTTCTAAGATAGCTGCAATTCTCTCAGGATCCATTGTAATTCCTTCTTTGGATACTACATATCCCAATAGTTTTCCTTCATGAACTGCAAACACACATTTCTTGGCATTAAGGGATATCCCAAATTCTCTGCATCTTTCAAAAATCTTCCTCAAATGTCTGATGTGGTTTACTGCATGCTTTGAGTAGATAGTTATGTCATCTAGGTAGACCAGCACAAACTTGTACATGAGGCCCTTAAAGGCCATATCTATTGCCTTTTGAAATGTAGCACCTGCATTTGACAAACCAAAGGGCATCTTCTGATATGCCATGGTTCCCCATTTGGTTGTAAATGCGGTCTTATATTGATCCTCTTCTTTCACTAAGATTTGATTGTATCCTGAATAGCCATCCAACAATGAGAATCTCTCAGATCCATAGACACATTGCAGAATTTGTTCCATAAAGGGTAGTGGATGGCGGTCTTTTAATGAGGCTCTATTCAAATCCCTGAAATCAACACATAACCTCAGCTCCCCATTCTTTTTCCTGACAGGAACAAGGTTGGAAACCCAACTAGTATGTTTGATGGGATAGATGATGCCACTTTCTATTAGTTTGAGTACTTCTTTATGCATAAGTGGTTCAAGCTTGGGATTAACAGGCCTTTGCTTTTGCCTTACTGGCTTATTATTAGGCTCCAATACAATAGTGTGCTGAGCAAGGGTAGGATCAAAACCCTTGAGGTCTTCATACCCCCATGAAAAAACATCACTAAATTCTCTGAATAATTTAGTGTAAGCTTGCTTTTCTGAATTAGTGTTTACTTTTCCAAATTGTAGGCTCTTACCTGGCTCTAGCTCTAATTCAGCACAATGTTCCTGCTAGACTACCAGGCCAACTTTATTTCTCTTGACTTCATCATCCTTGTTGAAGATAGTCTCTAAGGTGACAAGACCTTTAGGCATCTTATTAGATCTAAGTTGTATCACTTGATCACCATAGTTCTGTGATAATCTCTTTTGATTGTGCCTTGAAAAGACATCTTCTTCAAACAAGAACTGCAAAATTTGTTCATCGTTGTCAAACACTTGCCAACTAATATTATTATCAGGAATTGAAGGTTTGACAATAATCTTGATGTGTTGTTGATCTACCTCTTTTGAAATTCTATTGGGAATGTCAAACTGAGATCCAATAGCAGCCAACCTATCAGCACTTTGATTTAATTTTCTAGGGATAGCAATGATATTGAAAGCATGGAAATCTTCAATTGCATCCCAAACTCTATGTTTGTATGCTTTCATGACATCATTTTTGGTTGCACTCATCCCTCTTACTTGGCTAACAACAAGTTCACTGTCACCATATACTTTTAACGCTTTAAGCCCTCATTTTCTAGCCCATTCTAGTCCATTAACTAGACTTTCATACTCTGCAGTGTTGCTGGTGCAGGAAAAACTGAATCTGAAGGCAGTATAATACCTCTCCTTTTGGGGACACCAGCATAGCACCTCCACCAGAACCATGTCTACTCCTAGCTCCATCAAAAAATAGCTCCCAAACTTGACTATCCCGATCATCTGAATCAATGCATTCTTTGAGAAGGCTTGGTTCTATGGCTCCACTTTCTTGAATCAGATAACTCCCTAAACCAAAATCCCAAACAAGACTATCTTGGATCTCTAAGGTTCTTTCATCTAGGAGAATATCATGGATACTCTCTATTTTTGTGCTTGCTTCACTAATGGTTGGGAAATCATTGTCATCAAATATAGGACAATTAGTATTGATGGAATTAGACACATATGGCTCTATATGATGTATTTCTAAGGCTTCTGATTTAATGGTGACTTTGGTACCATACCTTGTATGAAAGAGCATGTGAGACCAGTCGAAAGAAAGATAACCTCCTATCTTGGCTGTGAACTCTCTTGAGAGACATATGGCAAACAATGCAGGAAGATCTATGATATATATGTCAAGGAGAATGGAAAAATTAGGACTAGCATGGAGAATTAAACTGGTGTCCTTGGCCACACCTATAGTACTAACTGAGCTTCCATCAAGTTGTGTAACCTTCTTTTGGAAGGGTTCATATTTAAGTCCTAATTGATCAGCCACTTTCTTGGGCATTACAGTGCTAGTAGCTCCACTATCTACCATACAATTATGCACTAAAGATTTCCCAATAATTAAAGATACATAAAAAAGAGGTCGCTTTAAGTTCCTACCTTGCATTGTATTGGCCTTGGAGTTGCTAGTTGGAGTCTCCTTTTCTTGATCAATGTTGACCAACACTGGTTTTGCAATTTCTTTTGCAGGTTGAGGATTTGCTGCCTCTCTCATGGCTTTCTCCAAAATTTTAGGTTGTCCTGGAATAGATAAAGAGTCCCACATAGACATGGTGACATTCACCTTCTTCATGTTGTCTACAATATTATAAGGTGCCACAGTGTGTACTCTTTGTTGTGCTTTTACTATGATGGGTTTAGCTTCTATTGGAACTTGGCCTTCTTTGCTTGTGATGATAGGGGCCTCCTTGGATGTGATAGGGGAAACTTGCTGTAGTGGCTCTACAGATGTAGTGGCCTTCTAGTACCAGAATATGTTCTCTCCGTGTCTTGGGCTCTTCTCTTTGCTCTTGTGTAGGCAACAAAGGCAGCCTCATCATTGACTCCATTGAAATCCAGTTGCTCCCAATTGAAAAGAGCAGTCTCATTCTCTTGTGTTTCTTGCTGAGGAGCTTCTGTTTGAGCTTGTGAAGCATTTTTAACCATTAGTGCTTGGTTCATCCACCCATTAGAACACGTAGCTTGATTGTGGGGCTGATGGCAAGGGAAACACCATTCATTATCCATGGCCATATTGTTTTGACTAGGAACCACATCCCTAACTGGATTTACAGAATTAAGAGGTGTGGGGTTATATGGTTGGAATGGTCTTTGACTAAAATTTTGTCTTTGCCCTTGATAGCCTCCTTGGTATGGTGGTCTATTTTGTTGATAAGGTTGTCCTTGATTTTGGTATTGCTGATTAGGACTTTGGCCTTGTGATTGGAAGGGTGGCCTGATGCCTTGGTTTTATTTATTCAAGTTTGTGACCTCTTTGGTTAGAGTCTACAACAAGTTTGTCATTTCTTGCATACTAGTTTGTTGACTACTCTTCACCTCTTGTAACTCTTGGGAGAAATTTGTTGCAACATGTTCCTGACCACTGGTACTAGCTTGAGGTACTGAAAGTGTGGGAATAGGGGTAAATGGGGGTACTTCTGCAGGTGCAATGGGCTGAAGACTCAGGAAGATAGGCATGGGAGGTCTTCTTTGTTTCATGCCTACTTGGATCAAACAATTTTCAGCCCTGGTAGCACTGTCAAAAGCTTGGGGTAAAGTGGTACCACCCATAGACTAGATCATGATAGAAATTTGGCTATTTAGACTTTGCAAGTAGTACAGGAAAGAATGGTCAGTTGATGGCGTTACAGAGACTGGGATTCTATTCCATGTTTTAAGGAACCTACTATTATAATCTGTCATTTGCTCTTGAGGGTCTCTCTTTATAGTTATTAATTGCTCAACCAGAGACAAATTATCTGATTTATCCTCAAAATGTTTGCTTAATGCATCCCTTAATTCATCCCATGAAGTAATAGAACCAACAGTTAAAGTTCTAAACCATTCTAGAGCCTTAGCTTTCAGAGATGCTACTAATAATTTGGTGGCCACATCCTCTTGAGTAATGTTATGTATGTTGCAAATGGTGGTCACATCTCTTATGTGCTCAAAGGTTGTTCTCTGTCCCTCCCCTGTGAAATTAGGTATACTCTTTAATTGCACCAAGGGAACACCATGATGCACTGCAAAATTTAATGGGCTCCCCTGATTGAAAGGTGCAAAGGAAAAATTTCTAGCCATTGTAGGAGGTGTAACCTGAAGATCAACAACTATATGAGCTATATTTGCTAGATTTGGATCTTCTTCTTCTAGATCTCTGGTCAGAGATCTACCTCTTCTTCTGAAATGAAAAAGGAATGGTCTCCTCTCTAAACTATCAGAAGGTGTGGATTGGACTCTTCTTGCAAGAGATTCTCTCTGAGTTGACCTGCCTTTGTAGCTTCTTTTCAAGGGTAACTCTGAAAATTCAGCAGGCTTTGAGCTTCTAGTCTCAATCTTTCTCATAAACCTTAAACAAGGCTGGTCTGAATCTTTAAAACCAATGGAGTTGCTAGATATACTTGATAGAACAACCTCTAAAGGTTTGTATTATGAAATCTGTATATCAGAGATGACACAATTTTCAACAAATGAACTTCTTTGCTATCCCACCGGGCATGCCAGAAATGTTATACACTAAATTTGCACCCTTAGTTCAAGCTCTCATAGTCTTGATAACTCAGTATAACAAGGGAATCATCTCAAGGTTGTGGGACCTTTTGCTAACCGAGATGAGACCTCCAGGTTCTAGGCTTGTTCCTCTTGGATAGTCACCCAGATTTTCTCTTAACATGAAATGTAAACTTTTGAGGGAAAAGGATAGAAGGAGTACATGAAAGGAAAATGACAGGAAAGTAAATCTACCTACTAGGTGATGCACCGAACTTGGTTTTGGATCTCAGTATAGAAGGATGAAACCAATGAAGGAATCAGGTCCAAGAGATTAAAACTTACTGAATAGGCTTGCACAAGTATTTCATAGGAGGGTGTGAACAGGGGACTCAACCTATGACCTACAAATAAACATCCTTTTCTGCAACTAGGTGTAGGAATGAGACAAGGCTGCTAGGGGCTGTAGTATACCCACAAAACACCTAAATCAGATCAGACACAAGAAACACACAAAATTGCAAAAAGCAAGAGGAATCAGGAAACCTGAGATATCATTGAAATCATTCATAGACTTTGATTCAATAAGAGATAATCCAGCCATGAAGGCATGAGGACAACAAAAATGTCACAAAATGCTTTGCAATATTTGAATTCATCAATGAAAACTTACAAGATGTGGAAAACCAGAGAGCAGGAAGAAATGCTACAGATAGTTTTCCAAGAAAAGAGTCTTTTCTTTTTTACAAAATGTGAATTCTGAGCACTATTGGCTCAAAAAAACAATATATACATCCCTCAACTGCACGTAGGTAGGAGTCTCAAAAACTAACCGCGGTTACCAAATTTACAATATAATAATCAACCCTAGGCCAGTCGCTCCTGATCATAAATGTGTTTTCGTAATTATCATGGTCGATCAGATATCTTATTTGCGTGCCCATGCCTGAATTGATCATGCCTACAGGCACAAAAGCCTAGATTCAACAACCTCCTTGCAAGCCCATATTGCCATGAATGCGCAAAATCTGATCCCATACTGGAAAGGACTCAAAATGGCACCTTAAAAAACTTTGCACATTCCTCTAACTGCAACCGCCCTGGCGATATAAATTTTTTGAACTACCTGTGCTCGCAACATTCACCTTGGAAGAAAGTCCGTCAAAACAGGCTACATCTATTTGACAAAGCAATGGTCGCATGATCGCATGAGCCGAAAGGCCTTCATGCGATCATGCGACAAGTTTGAAAACTATCGCTCTTCACAACAAAATGACACCTTGGGCCCACAAAATCTTCCATCTATTAAGCTTCGCCGACAGCTAGCCACCCACTGCAGACTAGACACGTCACCAAACCGCAAGCCCACTGAAGCCCTGTTGACCGCCAGGGGTTTGTCACATGATCGCATGTGGCTAAGAGGCCGCATGAGATCATCCGACAAGCTTTGGATGTTCACGCAATCCTAACCCTAGGTTCACCTTAGGTTCACATTTCCCTTTAGTCGTGGGATCGTTTGATCTTTTCTTAACCTCGGGTTACATCTAGTGACTACGCAATGTCCTCCAACTATGCAATCATGAACTGAGACTCCAATCAGACGGTGGGTGCAAGATCTCATACCTTTCAAATATTCCTTCCGATCATGCGCTAGCCGTAGATCCTACTTCATCTTTAACCGCATAGCTAAGACCGCCAACATCTGGAGACCTAGCGACTAAAGGAAAGATAACCGCCTGCTGGGTCGCAGGATGTTAGGGACTTAACTGCCAGGAATGAGAGATTGCGCAAACACACAGTCACCAAATCGCTGAATAGAGTTAACCGAGGCCCAAGCATGACGTTAACCTTTGACTTAACCCACTCACATCTAGAGACTTGGTGACAAAGGGATTCACTAAATCTCACAATCCTTTGATTAACTAGGGGTAAACCCTAAGAACCCGCTACTAAAGCAATCACCAAGTCACTGAATAACCTTCTTTACCTCTGATTTATCTGGTGACTATGCGAAACAAGCTAACTATGCAACCACGCTCTTTGCCAAGTCTTGAGGGCTTGCTAAATTATATCTGCCAGCTCAGCGAACAAAGAAACCTCTACGGACACCGCCAAGTTAGAAGGGAAAGAAATGGCCTCCGCTAAACCTCCGCCAACAAAGTCTGACCCCACAAAAAATGCTCCCTTTGAAAATGTCAATGGTTGCATGATCGCATGAGCTAAAAAGCCTTCATGCAATCATGCGACAACTCCTTTAAAATCTGCCTCTGCTGCCGCGCAAGACACCTAGGGCCTGCAAAAAACATCCACCTGCCAAACCCTTGCCACGTGGCCCAACCAAAACTGACCATGTGGCACGACCCAGAACAACCTCTTCCAACTGTACTGAAAAAGACAAACGGTCGCATGATCGCATGAGCCAAAAGGCCTTCATGCGATCATGCGACTCCCCTTTGAATCTATCTCTGTTTGCCACACTGACGCCACGGGCCCACAAGATCTGCCATGTGTCATCTCTTTATTCATCTCGGCCACACATCCATAGACATCTCGGCACCCCTGGCATAGGACCCACTGCAACCTTCAGATTCCCATCTAATGGCGGGCGTAAGATTGCATGGCCGAAAAATATACCCTACACACACACGACCGCCGTTGGATCAATGTTGACTACCACTTTGCTTTGAAAATCGGAACCATTGATGGTTTGTCACATGGTCGGATGGGCTCGAAAGAGCCCATGTGATCATGCGACCAACCGTAAGGCGTTAGTTGATGACCGCTAGCTGCTGGGGTTGACCGCTTGTCTTGACTACCGATCCTTTGCATCAACGGTTGTCGTATGATCTCATGGGATCGAAAGATCCCATGCAATCATGCGACGGCCGTCGGATCTTCTGCACTGGCATGGCCCTAGGCACCGGGACCCGCCTGATCGGAGTTGCGCGCTTAGGGCCAAAAACATAAATGGTGTGTCGAAAACACAGAGGGTTTCCAAGCGAAGGCCGAAAACACACCAAATTTTTAGAGCTGAGAGGTCGAAAACACACTGAACTTTCAGACCAAAAGGCAGAAACATCCAGAGCCTGAAGAGAGGAAGTCGAAAACACACTGGGTTTTCGACACTTGAGCATTTCATTGGAAAACAGGACTGTGGCCGAAAATGAACGAGGGAAATTTGGGCAACACTTATAGGGAGAAATCCTTGAGCATAAGAGAGGAGATTTATGAGGCTGGAGAGAAGGATTTCTCAGGAAGTTGCATAAGGATTTTGAGAATGCTAGGCTCAAGAAAAGTGTTGGGTCACGAATCTCCATCACCGGCTCCAGGTAGGCTTTTGAATCTAGAAAAAAAAAAGCCTCTTATATTTGTCTCTCTCCATGTCTATGTCTGTCTCTCTCTTCTCTCTCTGATTTCTCATGGTGCTCTTCATGTGTATTTATTTATCTATGACAGATTAGATTTATTATTTTTAAAATAAAACTATAATAACCTTAGCAATAATCTACATAAAATAAACTGGAAAACATATAGTTAGGGGATGAGTTTTTAATACTATATTTACTCTAAATCTTGGGAGAGAAATGTTTTAGTATTAAAAAATTTATGCACAGACACAAGTAAATTTAAAAATAATTAAAATAATTATAGTAATGTTGAAATAATAAATGTATTAAATTAGATGTTATGTTAAGGTTCCCAATTATTTCAATATTTAAAGATTATCATGTTTAGCTTTATAGTATTTTATTTTGATAGATTTATTTAATAAGTTCTTTATTAAATTAAATAGGGGAGATTATTAGATTTTATATTTAGGGTTGTTATACATATGATAAATCATTTGGCAAAAATCTTATAAACTTTTAGCAAAAACATAGGAGAAATTATAGGAAAATAATAAGGAAGAAAGATAGGAGAAAAATAAGGAGATATTATAGGAGAAAACTAAATAAATAAATAAAAGATTAAAAGAAATACGTTAAAAGTGGAAATTACCTTGTAACATAAGGTATAAAAAAAATTAGAAGAAAGAAAAGGGGTTTAAATAAATAAAAGAGAAATGTATTTTATTTTCATTAAAGTTTATTTAAATTATTTAAAATTTTAAAATTTTAAATTTAATTAAATTAAAATATAATAAGTTTAGCCCATTTTTATTTATTATTATTATTATTATTATTATTATTATTATTATTATTATTATTATTATTATTATATTCCAAGTGATGTGGAAATTAATTAAAAATTATAATATAAGAGGTTAAGTTTAGTTTTATTAAGTTTGAATGTAATTAATGATGAATAATAAATTAAGTGTATTAAGTTTTTAATAAGCCTAAATTTTATAGAGATTAATTTATGTTAAATTAAGAATCTATTTTTAGATATCATAAATCTATTTTTGGATATAATAATTAAATAATTTATAGTTATGGATGTTAGGTCGTATGTGTATATTTTGATGTTTATTAATTATAACTTTATTGAATTTTTTTTTTGGAAGGATTATAGTATCATGTAGGTGTGTCCAGGAGTTATATCTCCTGCTACACTTACATTTATGCTTATATAGTTGGAATCATTGTGATAGCTCTACCTTTATTGTATTGCACCATTTGTCTTAAGGGTTGGGGTTTGTCCTGGTGGTATGGGCCATAGGGAAACATCGAAAGAAACCCTAAGGGAGGGATGTGTGTGAGAAGTTATAAACCCTAGATAGCCTATTGGTTGAGTAAGGTTCCTAGGTGCCCTAGGTGAGTGGCTCACCATAGGATCTGACC
Source organism: Chamaecyparis obtusa (assembly GCA_027943335.1). Lineage (NCBI taxonomy): Eukaryota > Viridiplantae > Streptophyta > Pinopsida > Cupressales > Cupressaceae > Chamaecyparis > Chamaecyparis obtusa. The sequence goes on from BSBK01003771.1 coordinate 63,252, forward strand.
GAGGAGGCTAGAAGGATAACCTTTGGGTGAGTTTGGAAAATAAAACCTAATATAATTCATAACTGGTTGGGAATGGGTTAGGGATTTAATAAACTTTTAAAAAGATAAATATGGATAATAGCCCGCATAGGTCTTGTTGGAGTACCGGGGTCATTGTAGCTACTAGGGTAGGCCGCATGAGGGTGCCAAGGTACATGACTACTAGGAAGGATCCCAACATATAGGACTATGTGATGACACTCACCTGGTCAGCATCCTAGGAAACTCCACTTTTGGTCTTTTATTTTATGTTGCTTTGTTTGTTCTTGTTTCTAGTTTTGGTGGTTTTCCCTCAACCTTAGACTACCTAGTATCCCTATGTGAACAATGGTTCTATCTCCTAGAATAGGGGAGTGGACCTTTGTGGATCCACGTGGTTGGGTGGTGATTCTTTTGAAGGTATTGTTCATGTTTGTGCTATTCATGGAGCATGTGAAGCTATTGAAGACATTTCTCGCTATTTTTAATGTTGTATCTTAGAATGAAAATTGTAAAAATATTGTAAATTGTTATTGTATTCATTTAATCCTATAAGGTCTTGTATTTTAGAATGTATATTGTAAGCATTCATGTAATTGGGAAGGGTATATCTAGGAAAATTATGGGACTGAAAATCAATATGTATTATTGTTGTTGGAAGAAAGTGATGGTTTAGGATATGGAAAGTGTAATTGTTGAAAGAATATGAATTTAAATGTGTTAGTGTTATTTCATGTTGAAAAAGAAAGAAATGTTTATTTTAGTACACTTGTCTCTCTCTCTATTGTCTCTTATGTAGTTAATTGGATCAGAGGAATTTCTATCTTTAGTTTATGTTAAATCTTAATGCACTATGAAAATTTGGTTTAAAGGAATAATCTTGTAAGGGAACCTGTTAGGACTTTAATACCTGGTTAACTTAAGGAATTTATAAGGGAAAAAAAAATGTACTTTTTCTCTTATTTTTTTGTCTTGTCCTTTCGGGTTCCCTGGCGGGGCATGACATCAAACTTTTCTATGTCTCCACTGATAAATAATATATCCAATCTTTCTGCTATATGGCTAAAACATGTCCTCCGGTTATTCCAAGTAAACAAACCATTATTAGTATTGATGTTTATTAGGTTATTATCAATAAACCATTGGCTGGAGTCTTTCTCTGATTGACATGCATACTGAGATCCTCTGAATTTTTCTTTATTTTCTAGGATTGCATTAAATTCACCCCCTAGAATGTGAATGTCATCTTGATGGTTTGCTAGCTTATTTTGCAAAGGCTTCCATAGTTCTCTCTTTTCTTGATTCGGGGTAGGGCCATAGACATTTATGAGGTTAAATTTCATATTACTTTTAAGGCTTTTGACTGTTACAAGCAACTACTTATTATGTTTTACAATTAACTCAACTACAACTTTCCTAGGATCCCATATGACCGCCAAACCACCAGACCACCAAAGGCTCCCTCAGAGTATACCATCTCTGATCTCCATATAGCTGATTTTAGAATAAAATTATTGCTTTCCTCCTTATTTAATTTAGTTTCTTGTTGTATAATTATTTCAGATTCAAATATATTAAGGTATCTTTTTATCAATCTTTGTTTGTTAGGGGCATGAAGGCCCCTAACATTCCAAGTTGTTAGTTTCATTAAGATTTGGGAAGGACCTTCCACTTCCCAACATTAATCATATCAGCTAGTTTAGGTTGGTTATCATCATTTCCATCGATAGATCTTAATTCATTAATAGATTTCCTACCATGCTTTTTCTTAGTTTTAAGAGTTGCATGACTAGACAATCCTTCTATAGTGTAGGATATACCTAATTATCTATCAATGTTAGATATACCATCCAAATAGAGCTTGATATCATTAATGTCCTCTATGAGTTTGTCGTTCATAAAATCCATTTATGTTTGTCCATTCGTCTCCTAGATATTCTATCTTAAGATTTCATTATTGATCCCATCTTCAAGATCTATAAGATCTTTTCCATACTCTTCTAAAAGCGCGTCATGGTTCTTAAAAATTCCTAATTCTTTATTGATAGATTCTAATTATATTGGAACAGAGTGTAGAGGTTCTATATCCTTATGCTTATCCAATGTTTTTTCCTCGGCATCATTGTTCCTAGAGACTTCATCATTATGCCATTGTGATAATTCCTCACTAATCTCAAGTTGAACATCCCTAAGCTCTTCCATCATCCCACCAACCAAGATCATTTTTTCAATTGCCTGGACTCTTGCTTCTAGGGACAGGGAGACAATGGCCTAGACTAGGCTTGATTCAATATTATATGCATCATTCTAATCTATGTCTAAGTCACAGTAGGGGGTATTGGTTGGAAGGGGTGAAGCAAAAATTTCATCATTACCAAAGCTAATAACAGTTGTCCCTATTGGATCAGTGGGACGTGGTGTATTAAGAACCTGGGGAGCTATAGCATGATTCAAACAATAATTATGTTCAGTTACAAAACCACCTTTGTTTTTAAGAAAGGAAACATTAACTTTTGAATTACAAGAATTAGGGACTGGGTTAATGGGATCTACCAAATTACTAGTGTCATTGTTCAGATTTAGGTTGTGAGGAAGATTTAAATCATGGTTATGATCCCATGAACTAGAGTTAATAGAATGGGTATGCTCCTTTTCCTCTTTTGCTTCAATAGTGTAGTCTATAATTGTAGGATTGATGACCACTGAGGTGGATTTACAATAGATTTTTATAGGAGGGATTAACTTCTCAATAAGTTTCATGTTGACAACAATAATTTTTTCTGCAAAATTTTGATCTGATTCAACCATTCTGACATATCAGACAAAAAAAATTTCCTAATATCCTGAGGGATTCCTTAGTAGATAATTCCAGGGGGAGGTTCTTGAGGAGGATGACTTTATCAACCATGAAGTCAGTAAGTAGTTTGGGGTTAAAAAAGGGAATCCAATCTAATCTTGTAAACTCTATATTTTTGAATTTAGGGCATCCTTCCAATAAGATTTTATTTTTAAGTTCTTTACTATTGAAACCTAGATAAATAAAATTTTCAGGGAGAATTGAAATAGCCACCTTTTGTTGCCATCTCAATTTTAGTCATTCAACTATTTCTCTTATTGATACACCAAAGCCATTCCACCTGCATATTAGTCCATAACCAGCACATAACTTTGTATCCTTTCTACAAATCCATCTTTCAATTCTATTTCTAGGGTTTCCATATTAGGGCAAATTAGATTTGGAATAGATGAAAAACTAATATGTCAATTTCTGATCTCACACATCCATGGCGGTTGCCCTACTGGAGCAGATCTTTTGTATGGGGGAGAATACACATTACCTTTCACCGGCGACAGAATTTGGACTGATTCATAAGAATTTTCCAAATCCTTACCTAGTGATAGTCGCCTTGGCCTACCATCAGAGAGATGTCTTGCTACATCGGAAGGATGGTTATTAAGGCTTTTACTTTCCTCAAGATTAGTAATACGGCAATGAGGAGGGGAGTAAACATTCTTAGCAGCTCGAATCAATCTCTCGGATGAAAGCATACCCACTTGAACTAGTTTAGGGTTCAGGCTAACATTCTCTTTTTTGGAGACCTAAAGGAAGATTTAGGGTTTCTATTTGAAACCTGATTCACCATAAGAGAACCTAGATTGTATTTATGACATAGAGAGTAGGGAGGAGCCTTTGATGACCAGAGATATTCAAAGCTATTATTGAGGGCAATTGAAAATGAAGGCTTTTGTGGCATGCTAAATCGTGAATGAAGTTTATTGCCAGTACACTTTTCCCTTCTGTCATATTGTTTGTGATCTGGGATCCATTGATTTTCATGCGCTATGTCAAGCATCTCTTCTAGTGGTGCCCTAGAGAAAACCCTAGGGGAAGAATGTTGTTTCGAGTTAACTCTGTGAATCTGCTCAAGACCATGAGGATTACCAGCTGCAAATGCATATTTGGTTCTAGCAAAGAATCAAAGTTGAGTATCCAGAGAGTCGATAGTGCATATGAGAGATTTTGCATGGAAGAGCAGCTTGCCATCATTTTTTGAAATCTTGGGAATGTTTTTGTATATAATAATATATAAATGGTTGCATTGTTAATGGGGCAACCAATATTCAATTTCCCATAAGCCTCACATGATGTTCATAACCTGATTGGGCTCTCTTGATGCATGTGTCATTAGTGGATGTGAACGAGTAGAAGAGGAGTGATAAGGAGACAGGTGATGGGAGGAGGATTTCCCCATTGTGTCATCAATGTGTTCCTAGAGATGGAGTCCACCATTATGATATATCTAGTTCAAAGCTCCAATCATAAACAATTACCACTTATATGTATGTATGTATATATGTATGCATGCATGTATGTATGTATGTACGTATGTATGTATGTATGTATGTATGTATGTATGTATGTATGCATGTATGTATGTATGTATGTATGTATGTATGTTTGTATATGTATGTATGTATGTATGTATGTACGTACGTATGTATGTACGTACGTATGTATATATGTATGTATGTATGTATGTATGTATGTATGTACACACATGTGTGTGCATGCACGCACGTGTGCACGTATACATAAACACATACACATTCAAAGGTATGTAAATATTATAATTTACATGTATTTACTTGTCCTTTAATTTAATGTCAAATTTACAAAATATTAATCTATTAGCTATTTTTTATTAGAACTAATAATAGTTATATTAAACTTTGAAGAAAAAAAATTTATTTTTAAAATATTTTAAAAATTTACATGTGTCTTTTGAAAAATAAATAAAAAATCAAGTTAGATAATTAAACAAAAGGGGAAAATCTCTTCATGAGATAGAAAGAATTGGTAATTTTGTTGTAAATATAAATAATTTTAAAAAATATAATAATAATATTTTATATTTAAAAATATTTTATTATTTATTTAATTTTTTAAATAAAATTTTAAATTAATATAGAAAATACTGAAATACAACCTCATTTCTTAATAGTAGTAGATATGTGTATGAAAAATTAATACATATAAATTCTATCAAAAATTATGAGTCTTAAATATAATATCATTATGTTAGTATTGTGCATGTAAAACTATTAAATATTTAATCATCTAAAATTTGTAATAAAAATAACCTTACCAATTACAAAATAATCTATTTTCAATTTTAAACATGTTGTAGATAAAATGGATAATTTTAATTTTTAAGACACGTCATTTTTATTTATTGACAACTCTAAAATAATACAATAATTTTGCCACAAAGAAATTAATTTGTGAGGCACAATATAAGTTGTAGATGAAACCCATCAATAGCCATGGTTATTGAAGTGAGGCAACATAAATGCAAGTTTTTTTGGTTCAATTTATTTTGTATTAGATCATAAATAAAAGTTGATAGGACCATTTATTTATTCACACACCATATTTCAAGTAGACAAGATGAATCTTCTCATTGTCCATGGATGAGATGATGGGGGAAACAATGATGAGAAAACTCTATAATCATGTAAGTTGTTGATGGTAAGATCAAGTTGCAAGAAACAAAATATGAAAACATAAATGAATTTAGTGTGCAATAGAAATAAAATAGAAAAATCTAATGGTGGAAAGGTTTTTATCCTTTTGCATGCCCCTTGACTAATGTGAATTGTAAATCTAGTAAATCAACTCATCCTTTTCAAATAGAAACATCTTTGGTGTAATAAATTGTTAAAATGATCTAAGATTATTATAGAAATTATCAACAAAATAAAATAAAAAAGTAAAATAGAAATAGAAGAATAAGGGTGAGATGTACATAAGATAGATTTTTCTTAAGAAGTTCCTAGGTCACTCAAGTTAAATTTGTAAACATGTAGAGAAATTAGACTATGTATATAGATTATTGTTAGCTATTGATACTCTCAAATAATTTAATATACATTCAAATAAAAATAGAATATCATTTTACATATAAGATTGATAAGTAATAAGTAAAATGAAATGAAATGTGAATTTAATTGATTAGAATATTTATTTGGATTGTATACAATTGTGTCTACCATTGATATTTGGAGCTACAAAAATATCATGTACCTAAAATTTTTGAAATAAGTGATCTATATATTATTTTAATTATGGAAAATAAATCATTATGTGCTAACACCATTTTGAAGCATTATAGCAATTGGGAATCTCGTGTTTTAATATTGGACTCTCCCCAGTAGAGTCGCCAAAAATCTGTTGGTGAATAGATTTGTCTCCTTCTGAATGAATTTAACAAGTACTTTATGCCTTTGAAGACAAATAATCCAACAACAGTTGGGTAAGCATGAAAGATTGCTTCCCTTTGAATTTTTCAAGGTTCAGCTCCCTTCTTAAGATATTCAATGAATTTCTTAACATAAAAATAAATACATACACTTTTAACTAGCAAGTGTGGAAGGATCACTCAGATACTCTTTGGTATTGAGGTATTTTTGAGTATATGAAGATGCAAAGTAGAATCTACAGGAAAGAAAAGTTCCTCTAATTTTCAAGAAAAATGAGCTTACAAGAGAAAACAGCAAAAGAGAACTATCAGGAAAATTCAATAATGGCAACGCATAAACAATCTGTGCAACGAATAAGATATATCAATCCACAAAATAATCAATACACCATAGATTCCAACTCAAAGATTCAAACCAAACTTTGCATTTTTATATTTATACTTGATTTGATCAAAGTCTAACCAAAAACAACCAATTACTATTTCTTTTGATCAATTCTCCTTACTAACAAAGAAAGTTAAAGATATCTAAAACTAAAATTCTATCTAAAATCTCTAACCCTTCAATTGTTTAATGCCCCAGTATTTATAGTTTTTAATCTGATAGAGCCTCCCTAAAAACTTGGCTTCTCTGATATACAGCAAAAATAGTTAAAAATATAGTTTTAGGCTTTAAGCCAAAGTTTTCATGACAAATTTCTTTAAACCAGAACTGCTAAAAAGACATCCATAAATGTGTCATCTTTCTTCATTGGTCCTTTGACATGGCAGTTTGTACTAACTTCCAGGTTCTGAACACATTCACCAACTCTTTAGCTGAATGCGAGTGTAAGCCCTTTGAAACCAAATAGCTTTTCCAGGCATGCATTATTCTCCCATTTGAGCTCCCAAATCCTCTGTAACTACTTGGGCAGCTATCTCTTGTTCAAAATTAACATGGATTCCACATTGGCTATCCTAGTGAAATCTTGAGCTTTTGGTCCTTCATTTTCTTTCAAGGCGTTCATCGTATCTAAGAAAACCTTAATCATAGCATCAACATCCCAACTCCCTTCATTAATTTTTAGTATGCCTGAAGGATTTACCACCTTAATATCCTTGAGCACGTTGGTATGAATGTCTTTAATTTCCTTCTCCATTGCCCAGACACGTGAAATCACAGCCTTAAATAGTGAGCCTTTCTAGCCAAGATTCTATTTTAAGATAAATAGAATGCATGGGTCGACTAACTTCATGGTGTTCTCTGATAATAATTGGGCCACTCTGTATGCTTCTATCTCCTGGAGTTGGGTAACAATAGCTACAACTTTTTCTTCCTCTAACTCCCAGCCAAGGATTAGAGTTTGAATTTTATCAAGCAACGCTTCCCTATCCATGCAGGTGGATATGAATTCTCTAATGAAGGTTCTTCCTTCATCGATGATACCATCAACCTAGGTCTTCATTGCCTCCATAAAAAAATTTCCCTACTACATTTTCTTCAATAACCTCTTACTTTCAACTGAACATGGATCAAAATCCTATGGAGATTGAGCTAATGGTAATCCTCCAACGTCATTGAGTGAAGTGAGGAATTCGGCCATAGTAATCATCAATTTTTTAAGTTCGTGCTTTTCCTTTCCATCCTTCTATGATTGCCCAAACATATAATCGGTCGAGAATTTGAAAAGATGATCTCTGGAGTCTCTAGTCAATACACCAAGCTCCATCTTTGTAACTTTGAAGTCTTCAACTTCAGGTTCTTATACCCCTTCCTTTTGTTTAAATGTAGCAATTTCTGCAGTTACTTTCCCGATGGAGGGATTTGTGGATAGCCTTGTGTTACTCTTCATTTTTTTTGCCTTAGGAGTGCGGACAACATATTTTGTGATGATCTCTTTAACTAGCAAGGAAATAGGTTTGAAGCTTCTCTTTTTATTTACTGAGTCAGAAGCCATCGGGGTATTGAGTTGGAAATCATATTGTTGTTAGGTGCTTTAGAAGGAGTGACATTATCCTGTTGAACCTCAAGATTTCTGGCTGACATCTCCTAATTCTTTTCCTGGTTTTCAGGTGAAAATGAGATATCCTCATCATTAATCTTGATATCGATATAATCAGAACTCGGAGACACCATCTATGCATGGATTTCATATCTAGTTGTGGGCCTCATCTGAGGCAAAGTAAGGTGTCCACTGGGTGTTGTTTTTCTCTTGGAAGAAAAGGTTCTACCTACATCAGTAGTCAAAAGAGATACATTAGATAAAACATGATTCACATCCACCGAGATATAGTCTGCATTATGTTTCTCAAGAGGGGGGCTCTTTGTTTTCTCATGTCTTTTCCTTTCCAGGCAGGCTTCTATGACTCCAAAAATGGACCTGGCTCTGAGCTTTATGTTATCCTCTTCTTCCCTCGCCCAATCTATATTCGAATAACTTTTTATTCCTGAAATGTCATTTTCTAAACTGGTACTCTTAGAAGCATCTTCATTTATTATGTATGTATCAAATTTTAACTACAACAGCTTGATCTGTGGAACCAAAAGTCTAGAATGGTCTTATTTTATGATTGCTTCTTCATCTCCAAGATCTTCCCATATATCCTCAATATGTGAATTCATTGATGTGTAATTGCCCAATCTCAGAACCTGTCTAGCAAAACCTTTATTATCAAAGCCTCTCCTTGGGTCATAGAATTGCATGTGAAAGCTTACCAAATTACTGCCTATTATTGAGGCATCAATCATATTGTTGTAGACCAAAGTTCCCAACTTGATTGGAAACATGGAAGCCCATTTTTCGTTAGGTAGACTATTTTTTATTACTGTAAACATCTGCCTGTAGACTTTGGCTAGAAAAAAATAGTCAAAATCAAACTTGGGTATCTTAAGGGGTTCTTTGTCAAAACCTCCTATTCTGATGTAGGTGAAATGTGGAAATTGGACATAGAAACTACAGTAAGTTTCAACCAATTTCTGAGCTTCCAATTGTATCCTCTGGTTTGGAGTTCCCGCCAGCTAATGACACAGTTTTCCAAGGAAAACATCATGAACTCTCCTATAATATGCAAGGACCTTATCTTTCCTTACCAAGGGACAATATTCAAAAATATTAAAATCCTCAGTCCAGGGTTCATGAGGAATAGCTCTGAGGTCTCGAGTGCATGCAAGACAATAAATTAAATAAGAGGACATATAGAATTCCTTCTTTATCACTTGAGCTTGTTTAAGTTGATCTCTCAAAGAGGCAGCAATGATTTCTACCTAGTCGAGATGTTGTTTTCCCTCCAAATCTATTTCAATAAAGTGGTATATCCAGTCTTTGAAAAGGAGAACCTATTATGAACCTTTCACTCAATGAAGCAAAACCATTATATCATGAACATGCGGCTTCATGTGGTCCATGGTTAAGACTTTGGGTAACCAGGACCTCCCTTATAGAAAATCTTCATCCATTTTTAGTCCATATGACTGTGATTTTTATCAATATTTTCTTGAAATTGGGCAAGTGACTGGGTGGGAGGTAAAACTAGCAAAAGATTCCTCTGGGATCTTGAAAATAGACATTATAGTTTCTCTAGTCACATACAAAAGGGTTTGGCCGCTGGCATTCATTATACATTTAGACATAACATCATAATGATTAATGTATTGCTCAATTAATTCATGACTCACTACTACTAGAGGGAAATTTGTAGCTTCTAACAACCCACTTGACAAGAAGTCTAGACTATAATCTTTTGTTGCATTATATGTGAGGTTACCCACCATTTTTTCTACCTCAACTCCTAACAAGTCGGTGTCCATAATTACATGAAGAGCATGACATCCTAGGTTCGTAAGATTTATGAAAAAATGCATACTAGACCTCATTTTCTCTTTTCTAAATCAAACAGAAAGCAACCCCCTCCTTGGAAAAATATTATCAAATGGGAACAAGAAAAAAAAAGAGGGCTTTCAATAGCTACCTGTGTTACGCTAACTTTCAAAAGAACTTCTTTCTTCCACAGTCAAGACTCCACAAATTCATAATGGAAAGAAGAGAGCTATAGGAGTACTTATATTTTAGAAATCATACCACAAAAGGTCAACTTGGGAGGCATTAAATGATGGCAATGATTACAGTGAAGCGAAAAATAATGATTTGATAACCAACTACCACTGAAATCCACAACTCTTTAAAATAACATTAACTTCCTTTAAGTAACACCCCTCACTCGTGTTTAGGATAACTTTCATGGTAATTCAAATCATCATTTAGATTTCCCCCATGATTTCAGTCTTTTAAAAACTATCCGTACTTCAAAACCCAACAATAACACCACCACCCAATTACATTGTCCACTCTTAGGCTGTCACATCACTCCTTGATTTAATTTTTATTTCATCATGAACTCCTTTGAACTACTTAGAACCAAGGTTCAAACAGGTTCACTACTAGATGATGACGTACACCAGGGCCCCACCTACATTTTCCAATGTTACAAAAATAATCTTTAGTTGAATTGCTTTGAACAAGTTTGAACTAGAGTTCAAAGAGGTTCAAAGTGGTTCATGAGAAGGAAAGGACTTGGAAAAACTTAACCAAGGAAAGCTGACTTTGAACTAAATGAGCTCAGAGGTTAAGTCTTGGTGATTTAAAGGCTAGGCGGACCTTAGAGAACTGCTGACAAAAGACTGAAAAAGGAAAGACATTGGACTAGACATTAAAGGAACAAACAAAGAAACCTACTCTTGGTCAAAGAGACTTTTTACATGTGGCGACTCTAACTGACCCTAACAAGTTGTAAATAAAATTATTTTGGGAAAGAAAGACTATCATTCAAAGACACTTTTTACATGTGGCGACAGTGAACAAGAGGGAGACACACACACACACATGAGAGAGAGAGAGAGAGAGAGAGAGAGAGAGAGAGAGAGAGTCCACGAGATAAATGTAGGCTACTAGTGCTATAGGAAAATCATAGTTGTGAATTTTTCCTCAATTTGACATTCACACACCAATGTGTTGTGGTGAACATTAAAATAGTGGGTGTAATTTTTTTTCCCAATAGATATAACTAATTCATTTAATGTTGAAGTGTGCTACTCATGCAATAGAATCATAAAAAAGGGTGGTGAATCGTACATCTAATTATGTAGTGCAAAAGGATCACATTAGCATGTCTATATTTTAAAAGAATTAAGTAAAATAAGACAAAAGATATCAACATGAAATTAAATTTAACAATAATTACTAATAGAATAGATTTTAAATTGAATTAAATTACATTTATTCATGTATAGATATTTTTATTATATAGAACATTCATTTTTTTGCATGATTAATACATGTATGAAAGTTGTAGTTTCATTTCAAATAATACGTTTGAAAATATTTAACCAAGACATCTAAATGAGTAAAAATATTGATATATAACTTAAACATTCATGTAATTTTTTACTAAAAAATCTTGAAAAAATATTTTATTTTATTCAAATAAAAATATCTAAAACGTTAGAAAGTATCATGATATGATGCTATAGATTTACATTTAAATTAAAAAATGACACATACTTTTAAAATATATCTCTCAATTTTTTAATATAAAAATATCTAAAATAATTGTATTGATTAATAAAAATTTATTCTATATTGATATTTATTTAATTTATTAAATATATATCAAATAATATGTTAAATTAAGTACAAAGAAGATTGAACAAGGGTAGGGAAGAGATTTAAACAATGCAATTCCACCTAATAATAACAAATAAAAAAGTAAAAGACCATTTTTATATTCAATTAAATTATAATGTATTTTAATTCAATTCTGGTAAATGTTAATGATTTTGTTTAACTTTTAACCAGTCACCAATCTTGCAAGGAGAAGCAAGACTATTGAAAATATATAAATCATTTGTTTCTTTTGGCCATTTTACACGTCTTTGGCTTCACATTCATGAAAAAATAAAATGTGGTGTACAAGATCTTTGTGAGTGTGCTACTTTACAATGAATTAATTTTGGGAGCACCATTTCCATCTAAAATTGTGACTCTTCTTTTGAAGATCTATTCCACAAAAGTCATATCCTTTCTCTCACTGAAAGCATTGGACATTTTCTTTACAATGATTCAAATTCTTTTGGACAAATGGAGGTCTTAAATAAAAGATATATAATTATTTAATTAATGTATCTATAACTAATTTATAGAATTTTTTTTTTTAAATAATATAGATCTTATTTTATGATTTATTATTTAAATTGTTTATCAACAAGGTCATGTTATGTTTGAAATATGGAGAGAGGGAGAGATCTAGAGAGAGAGTAGATATCGACAAATAGAGATGGTGAACGAGAGAGAAATAAAAAGAGAGAGAGGGGGATATAATATATAAAGAGGAAGTGACAGAGAGACACTTCAACAACATATTTTATAGCCTAAAATTTGACCTTCTGTACTTTATTAAAGTATGCAAGAAAAAAAAACAAAAATAGATTCTTAATTGAACTTCCATACCTCTTCCGTATATCCATTGCACACATAAATACAATTGCTAGTTAAATATTATACTGATTTTTAAATATAAAGTAATGTAAGATCGGCTAACCAAACCATCAAATACCAGGCCTGCATGATTGTCAAGCTAGAATAATCTCGTGGCATATGGCTTCTTCCGTGTTGTCGAGAAATATGCAGCTGAAGCGCCATAAGAACGGGAAAAAACAAAGCTACCTAAAGTGAAAGAAAGTTGGTCCTAAACAAGGAAAAACTCCTGCTCGATAAACCCACAAGTTTGGCTGTACAGATAAACCAAAAATGGCGCAGAGCTATGAAGATAAATGCCCCAGTTCTGCGTCAAAATCTTGTTTTGCAGAAAATGAAATGTGTGTCAACTAAGGTGTTTTATTATAATAAAGCCTATATACATTGTAAGGACATGTTCAAAGCCGTGCGAGCATAAAATCTTTAATGGGCTCCATTGAAGTGATATCCGGATCCGCTATCAACATAAAACAAATCGGAAATGTAAGCACACATTAAATAAGCCAACATGAGGATGGATAAAAGTTAATATCACTAGGTGTCTATGGTGGAAGATAATAAAGTTAAAATTGAAAGTAAAATTAAAGTATTATTAGATATGATATAATAATTGTATTAAAAGGTTTACCACCTACTAAATTCTAATTTTTTAAAAGGGGAATCAAATAAGAGACAAGACAAATATCACATTCAAAATATCAACAAGTTGCTAAAATGACTTAGGTTTATTATAGAACTTTTCTTATTTTTTATTCCAAGTTAAAAGACATAGATTTTTTATGTAGGTTAGGATTGTGTTCTTAATATTAATTAGCAATTGCACTTTGGTATGCAATGGGTACACCGAAGAGACAAATAGAAAACAATTGTCTATTTTTTGCATACAATTGTGTAGTTAAAGAGGTCAATTAGTAAGTAATTTTAAAAATGACGATATATGTGCAATAAAGGCTTACAATTAGGATCACATTATGCCTGCAATTCGGAGAGAGAGGGGGTGGGGGGAGGGGGGAGTGTAGAGAGAGGGGGAGATAGATGGGGAGAAAGATATAGATAGAAAGAGACAAGGAGATAGTTAGGGAAAGATAAAGAGGGAGAGGGAGAGCAATGGATGGAGAGATGTAGATGCCGAGATGAAATGATAGAGATATTAGGTAATTTCCATAGCATTTGAATGTTTATTTGATCATCAAGGACCTTCCAGCTATTAGGATTAATTCTATCTTTGAAAAATATGCATTATATATATATATATATATATATATATATATATATATATATATATATATATATATATATATATATATATATATATATATATATATATATCATTGATTGAAAAAAAATACTTGAGAAAGTTACACTTATTAAATAGATCCAACACATGTTCATTTGAAGAGGAGTCGTGTGTGTTGTCTATTTAGTATGGAATTTTTTTTATCAATGTTTAAATCGTATATTCATTCTATAAAATAGAATTATGTGGCTTTTTAGGTAAAATTCAATTATCATAATAATGTTAACTAGGGATGTATGACTTGAGTGAAAAACCCATATATAATTTTTTAATGTTAGGCATAAATCATTAAATGTGGATCTAGAAATATAGTAGTTGAATTAATCTAATTTGCGTGCTTGTGATCTAGAGCAATTGATTTGACTTGATGATTTGCAGTAATGGTGGAATCTAACTTGATTAAGAGGAGAAAAGCCTTTACCATAACAATGTTTATACTAAGTATTACATATTAAAATATATTTTATAGGCACATTATTTTTATTTCTACATATTTATTGGTGTAATTAAATATTCCTAATTACACTTTACTTAAGTTTATATTGGATAATGCATTACACAGTAGTTTGTATTGTAAATACCTAAGAGTTTGCATTTCATTTTAGGACATGGTGTAGGAGAATTTCCACTTTAAGTGTAAGATCCACCTTTAGTGCTCTTATCACATTATCATCCTCTCATTGTTGCACATATTGCACATACTTTGTTGTAAAATAGAGGATGATCTACCTTTGCTGGACATGTGATTACACCTAGTGTGATTGATAGGTTATCATTTGCATCTCTCCTTGTTATCATGCATTATTTATTTATTCAAGAACATCTTCATTGTACTTAATCAATTGGGAATAATCATTTGTATCCATTAGTATTTGATCAATATTGAATCAATCATTTCATCATCATTTTGTCTATCTCGCTTGTGCTAATATTTGAGCTTCTAGATCTTGGCATTTCATTTTTTTCCTTAGGAAAATTCTTCCATGGTATTAGAGCATTGATCCAAAATTCTTAAATGATATCAAAGCATTAATCCAATATTATTACATGGTATTAGAGTCATAGGAGTGTCATTGTATAACCTATTTGGAAAGAATTTTGTCGTAGATCAAAATTGGAGCTTGCTTGTACAAATTAGAGGTTGGCATCATATTGAAGAGATCCAAAAACCCCTAAATCAAATTTTGTTTCATTCAAATCGGACATCGAATGCCAAATCTAGAGCCATCCAAATTTTGGAAGTGCGACAATGATGATTTAGAAAAAATCATTTCAGAGATGATTTTCAAACAATGATATCTCAGTCATTGGGACTCCTTTTTTTGAGGATTTTTTTTCGGGGGTAGAATTTCATGATCTACATTATGGTGCAGGTGGTTTCTGATTTCTACTTCTGATGTGTTCTAAAAATTACAAATCTTGATTTTGGCAACTTGAGAGACTTTGTTCGGGCTCATATGGACACATATTCAGTGCCATTTTCTTAAAGTGCATAATTGTTTTTCTACTTTCTAGATCTAGTATTAGTTTGGAGAAATTTTGAGTGGAAATCATACTTTCAAAATTTGGTCTATTTTGGCCTATATTTGGCACTTGTAATTTGTTGTATCCTTGAGTAATCTTGTTTCTTACTTGTTTGAGTCTTCTATAGCCTTATTTATTTAGTTTTAATCATCGAAATTAGAAGTCCACTATGCATTTTTTTGCAAGTAGAAATTGTACACACATTATATATAAAGTACTAAAATCATCTATTTTGAGGGGTTTCTTTGATTGAGTGAATTTGGGGGGATGTCTTGTGTGTTTGTGTCTCCTTATCTCTTGCTTTCTTTCATTTTTTCATTATGGGTTCTTATGGATTTCCACCATTAACTCCACATAACTATGCTACATGGATGGTTGAGCATGCATCTGGGTTATACTACTTTGTAGACTTTTCTAATGATGATGATGATAGTGATTTTTCAGCACATTTTGAGCACACTTCTAGTGAAGATTCAAACTTTGAGGAGGAATTTGGCTACTTGAACTTGGGTATTCTCACATGTGATCAAGTTATTGAACCATTTATTTGTTCTCCTCCTATTGAGGTTACTTATACTCTTTCTCTTGATGATGCTTGCATTCATACAACCATGGGTTCAGGTGCCTCAGTGTAGCAATATATTCATTGTCCTCCAAACTCAGTTCCATGGGATGACTACTTGACAGACATTGCAGGTTTGTTTATGGAGTCCTACATTAAAGACTTGGGAGACATTATTGATGACATTCATCTTCTCTTTGGTGAAGATGATCCTTCTTCAATTTTTTTAAGGGAACATGTTGGCCCTCATCTTCATTCTCTACTTTATCATTCTTTTCAAGTTAACATGATGGTGGATACTTTGATACAATAATTAAGGAGGCCACTTTATCTTCAAATGAGACACTTGAGTCTTTGAGACATATTCTACATTCATCCTTAGTTGATATTGACTTGTCTTTTTCAGCAATGTGGCCTAGTATGTACATGATTTGGAGGAGGCACCTTTCAGTATTGACATGAGGACACTTGAGTAGGTTTTAGAGATTCAATTTATTTTGAGGTTTCTTCCTACAGATTAGGGAGGCTTCATACATGCACATTTGGTTTTGTTTCTTCCTAATGGGATAAACATTGTTCTACACTCATGGAGCAATTTCTACATCAATCATGGAGCATCTACCACATGAGTAAATTCTACATTAAGGGGGGGCTACTTGGTCTATCTTCCACTTGTTCCCTCCTATATGGTCATTCTTGATTTTATATGCATGATGTGTGTCATAATAGGGGGTATTGATTACTCTATCCATCTGTGCAAATTTTTTATTTTTCATCTCTCTTTTTGGGGGAGGGTTTTTCCCATGAGGTTTTCCCTCTTTCTCCACTTTATGAGAGATTTCATTTGCATATTGTACATGGGTACCTAACATGGCCTAGTAGTCGCCAGACCCATCATGTATTTCTATCTATCTTTTTGAACTTAAGTGAATTCCCCTAAGTTACACTTAAGGGGGGTATTGGTGTAGTTTAATGTTCTTAACTACACATTTCTTAAGTTTACTTAGGATAATGCATTACATAGTAGTTTTTATTATAGATACGTAGGAGTTTGCATTTTATTTTAGCACATGGTGTAGGAGAATTTCCACTTTAGGTGTGAGATCCATCTTTAGTGCTCTTATCATATTATCATCCTCTCATTGTTTCACATGTTGGACATACTTTGTTACAATGGGGGATGATCCAACTTTGGTGGACATGTGATTACACCTAGTGTGATTGATAGGTTGTCATTTTCATCTCTCCTAGTTATCATGCATTGCCTATATATTCAAGAACATCTTCATTATACTTAATCAATTGGACATAATCAATTGTATCCATTATTTTTTTATCAATATTGAATCAATCACTTAACCATCATTTTTCCTATCTCTCTTGTGCTATCAATTGAGCTTCTCAATCTTGGCATTTCATTCTTTGTGTTAGGAAAATTCTTACAACATTTAATAATTGCATACATTTAAAATGTATTTTCAAAGGGGAGGTTGGGAGGGTTCATCATATATTCTGATGGTTAAATGGTTACATTTTTAATCATGCAACTAATATTCAAATTCCCACAAGCCTCACATGGTGTTCATGACATGATTGGGCTCTCTTGGTGGATGTGTCATTGGTTGATGTGAACAAGTAGGAGAGGAGTGATAAGGAGATAGGTGATGGGAGGAGGGTTTCCCCACTATGTGGAAATGTGTTCTTGGAGATGGGGTCCCCCATTATGATATCTCTAGTTCAAAGCTCCAATCATAAACAATTACTAGTGATATGTATGTATGTATGTATGTATGTATGTATATTTGTATGTTTGTATGTTTGTATACATGTATTTATGTATGTATGTATGTATGTATATATGTATGTATGTATGTATGTATGTATGTATGTATGTATGTATGTATGTATGTATGTATGTATGTACACACATGTGTACATGTACGCATGTGTGCACACGTGCACAAACACATACACATTCAAAGGTATGTAAATATTATAACTTACATTTATTTACTTGTCCTTTAATTTAATATCAAATTTACAAAATATTAATATATTAGATATTTTTATTAATAGAACAAATATTAATTATATTAAACTTTGAAGAAAAAAAATATTTTTAAAATTTACATGTGTGTTTTGAAAAATAAATAAAAAATCAAGTTAGATAATTAAACGAAAGGGGGAAATATCTTCATGGGATAGAAAGAATTGGTAGTTTTGTTGTAAATATAAATAATTAAAAAAATTAATAATAATAATAATAATTTATATTTAAAAATATTTATTTATTTATTTATTTATTTTTATTTTTTTTAAATAAATTTTTAAATTAATGTAGAAAATATTGAAATACAACCTCATTTCTTAATAGTATTAGATATGTGTTTTTAAAATTAATACATATAAATTCTATCAAAAATTATGAGTCTTAAATATAATATCATTATGTTAGTGTTGTGTATGTAAAACTATAAAATATTCAATTATCTAAAATTTGTAATAAAAATAACCTTACCAATTACAAAATAATCTATTTTTTATTTTAAATGTGTTGTAGATAAAATGGATAATTTTAATTTTTAAGACACATCTTTTTATTTATTGACAACTCTAAAATAATACAAAAAATTTTCAATAATTTTGCCACAAAGCAATTAATTTGCGAGACACAATATAATTTGCAGATGGAACCCATCAATAGCCATGGTTACTTAAGTGAAACAACATAAATGCAAGTATTTTTGGTTCAATTTATTTTGTATTAGATCATAAATAAAAGTTAATGGGACCATTTATTTATTTACACACCATATTTTGAGTAGACAAGATGAATCTTCTCATTGCCCATGGATGCGATGATGGGTGAAAACAATTATGAAATAACTCTATAATCATGTAAGTTGTTGATGGTAAGATCAAGTTGCAAGAAAAAAAATATGAAAACATAAATGAATTTAGTGTGCAATAGAAATAAAATAGAAAAATCTAATGGTGGAAATGTTTTGATCCTCTTGCATGCCCCTTGACTAATGTGAATTGTAAATCTAGAAAATCAACTCATTGTTTTCAAATAGAAACATCTTTTGTGTAATAAATTGTTAAAGTGATATAAGATTATTATAGAAATTATCAACAAAATACAAAAAAAAAGGGTAAAATAAAAATAGAAGAATAAAGGTGTGATGTACATAAGATAGATTTTTCTTAAGAAGTTCCTAGGTCACTCAAATTAAATTCGTAAACATGTAGAGAAATTAGACTAGGTATATAAATTATTGTTAGCTATTGATACTCTCCAATAATTTAATATACATTCAAATACAAATAGAATACCATTTTATTTAGATTGATAAATAATAAGTAAAATGAAATGAAATGAAATGTGAATTTAATTGATTAGAATATCTAGTTGTATTGTATAGAATTGGGTCTACCATTGATATTTGGACCTACAAAAATATCATGTACCTAAAAATTTGAAATAAGTGATCTATATATTATTTTCCTTTACCATGTTTGAACTACCTTTATTTCTTTTGTATTTCTTAATATTTGCAAGAGAGGTTTTAACTAATATCACATCTAGGTTGTCATATAACCAAGCTCATAAAATTTTTACCTTGATCAAAGCCATTAAGATGGAAGAAAAATAGGAAAAAAAACTCTTGATTTATGTAATTAATGATCATGTAAAGATAGATTCCTTTAAGATAATTTTTTATGTAACTAATTTATCATACAACTATACTTTATTTATGTCAACTTATAAGGATAATGAATAACATAGTAACTTGAATAAAAAACATTTGGAAATTGCATATCTAGGAAATATGGTTTTACAATAAATTCCACATTTAGTGGTGTGATCTTGTTATCACATTTTCACATCTATTTATAGTGGAATGATAATTCCACCTTCAATGGGTGATCCACTTTTTAGTGGGATTATCTATTATTCTATCATACTTACCATTCCATCTGATTGATCCACATGTCATATGTGTGTGCTCTCTTTTCCTATTGCCTCAATGCCTATATAAGAAGGCAAATGTACATTGTACTTAATTTAGCCGAGTTTTGATTATTGCATCATTAATAAGAATATAGTTTGTTCTTTTCCATATTGTTCTCTCTTGATTTTTCTTCTATTCAATGGTCTCTAGATCTTTGCTTTCTTAGATAGAAAAGTTCTTACATGGTATCAAATCAATTGGAGTGTCTTTGACTAGTATCTTTGGAGAGATCTTGGTGAATTTGAGGTCTAACATATTATTAGATTTGAGCAGCATTGAATTTTTCAAGTGTCCTTTTCCAAATTTGAGCCTACCATTGTGTCTAGGAGGCCAATCTGATGAATCTTGACTCTATATTTTCCTAGATATTACGAAAAGTTGTTTTTTGGGAGAAAGATAATTGTTGACAAGTTGTACGATACTATCTATCAGCCACTACAACTTTTTAAGGAAATAAATTATGTTTTACTATTTTAAAAAAAATTCATAGCGTTTTAGTTTTTTTTTAAATTAAAAATTAATTCAATTCTTTTCGGAAAGTTAGGAGGTTTGCAACACAATGTCTATGCAACACCCAAAATATATCATTTATTTAATTATTAGTTAATTAAAAATTAGAATACAATGAATATAACATTTTTAATTAATTAATATTTACATTAAATGGGACATTTTGGGTGATGCATAGATAATAGTGGTCCTCAGACCCCCTATCTAATGTCATACCCATTGTAGGATTTAATTACTGGCAAGTTGTGCCTACCACCTCCATTGTCAATGACCCCACCATTGTGCAACTATCAATAGCCTACACTCTAATTCCTACCTCCTTTGTGCTCCTATACATTTTTTGATTCCCACACCCACCTCCAACATTGACTCTTCATCCCAGTGACACATCCACCACCACCTTCTAGTCACCGATGTTTTTTTTATCATACATGGTGATTGATCTCTGGTAGCTCCAACTGACATACCACCATTAGTGGTTACTTTGGACCTTGGACTAATGTAGATCCCCCTACCACATTGGAAACCAAAATTCAGATTGATATTAATAAATGCACTGAATTTGCATCCCATAGGGGATAACCCCATAGTCTAGTCATAAGCTACGAAGCCTCCTTCTTGGGAGGTATTAAGCCCTTATCTGCATCTAGTATAATATGAAAAAGAAAAAAGAAAAAATTGCATTTCATGCTATGCATGCTTGTGCAGACATAACATATAGCCAACAAGGGTTACCGACCCCATAGATTCAGTCACAGATATCATTTGTGTTCATCAATTTTCATCTTTCTTTTCAATTGTGTCTATCCAATCCTCATTTAGATTCAACTTATGAGGCTTTTTACAGGCTCATACAAATACATTTTTAGGTGTCATTTTTTTAAAAGTGAATAAATTTTTGTCTACTTTGTTGTGGTGCTATCAAATTTTTATCATTGTGAGTGGACATATCACTTTTAAAAACTAGTCTATTTTGAGCAATTTTACCACTTGTATTTTCTTGGATCTCAGAAATATATTGTCAATTGTTGATTTGAGTTTCATATAGCCTAATTCTGAGAGTTGTAAACATCAAAATTAGAAGTCCACTTTGCCTTGTTTTGTAAGTGGAAATTGTACGCACACTAATTAAAAACTACCAATATGATTTTTTTTAATTCTCTAGCTTTTAGGGGGGGGAGAATTCTTTGATTAAGTGAATTGAGGGTATCTTGTGTGATTGTGCCTCTTTGTCTCTTGTAATCTTTCATTTCTACATTATGGGTTGTCCTAAGTTTCCTCTTTTAACTCCACATTATTATGCTTCTTGCAAAATGTATGCATGAAGTAAGTTAAGAGAAAAAGGATTAACTCATTATATTGATGGAACAATTGTTGTACCATCTAATCATAAAAATGATCCTGATACTCAAATGGATTGACTCACTAAAAATACTATGTCTCTTGGAACTTTGAAGAAATGTGTCTCAAGTGATTTCATCTTTCACATTGAAAAGTGTAATATAGTTAAAGATGCTTGCAAAAAAATTGGTAAAATTATATTGCCAATTTGATGAGATTAGGAGCTATTAGCTTGAAAAGATCTCACAATTTTGTATCAAAAGGATTTTGATACAAACCAAGACTATGCCATTAAAGAAAATAAGCTAAGAGAAAAGCTCAAGGATTGTGGAATTGACAAGAAAGATGCACAATTGATGTATAATTTCTTGGGTAACCTTCCATCATAATATGAAACATCTATTTATAGATTCCAAACCCATCAATTGACACTGGGTACTTCATTCACTCCACCATTATTTGATGCATTTATAGAAATGTCGATGTTATAGAAATGTCGATGTTAGAGAAATCAAAGTTAATTAGCTTAGGTATTGTTAATTCCTTAAATTTCAAATCTTTGGTAGCTAATCATAGGAATCAAGGAAAGGGTTCTCACAAGAAGAATTAATAGGGTAAGCCAAAAAAAGAGAGCACATGATCATCCTCTCCATGCAACAAGGCGATTCTTCATCCTCTTCTATTTTGTAGCCTTCAAACATTTCTAAAATAATATTGAAGTACTTCTTTACCAATCAACAAAAAACTCATTATAGTAAGAGCACAAATCATTATGAATTTATTATAGAATAAAATTCTTCAATTCCTTAACTAAGACATTGAATATTACATGCATATAACTAGTGAGCTCTTCAAATTCTCTAAATCTATTCATTGAAGATTTCACTACAAAAAATTATCTCTAAAAATGAATGTAACCAATCTAAATTGAAATACATGGAGAATTTGGTGGCCACTAGGCATTATAAAATAAAGAATGGTATCTCAATCAGTTAAAAGCTCCTAGGTTCTATTTTTACGTATTTACTTGTCTATTTATCATTTGGCAGAGAAATTTAGGAATTCAAAATTCTTGCAAAAAATTGAGGGGTTCCTAGACATGTCCACAAGGCGTAAGGAAAGATACCTTACATTTCCTAATGGAGAAGCTAGGTGCAAGTGAAATATTTGAAACCCTGAGGAGTTTTGAGATGCCCAAACATTATTCCTTAATATTTTCTCTTTCATGGTAATGTGGAAAAATATGTACCAAATGGATCTCATTTCATTATGAGTAGTTAGGGCCCTTTTGAATCTTGTAGGGATTAGGGTAGAATTGAGATGTGTTCAACATCCCATGAGAAGTTCACACCCAAAAACCCATGTCAATAGGGAAATAGAGAACAATGGGGTATTTTTATCCTAATAAGGTGGAATAGAGAATTTCCAAAGAAATGGAAATAATTATAGGTTTATGTGTATTATGAAGTTTCATGACTATACAATTAAGGATCCTATTGAAGCTTCTTACCCTTAGGAAATTAAAAGGGCTATGAGGAAATCTAGATGTGTCAAAATCTTTGCATATTCATGCACACCAACATGTTTTGTAATATTATAACTTGCTCATGTATTTTATCTAGTGTAACCAAAATAACAACATGGACACCCATTTGACCATTTTCTAAGATGAAGTTTCTTGGCTATTGACCAACTATAATTCTTTGATATTTAAACATTGATTCCTATAGAAAGCATGTATGAAACAATAAGAAAAATAGTTTTGATTGACACAAGATTTCTTTTGGACTTGAATACGCCTACATCATAAATTATTCTCACACACAATTTGATCTTTAGTATTATATATCATTTTCTTCCTTTTATATCAAGACAATTTGAGGTTGTCTTATCTTTACTTTTTGTATCATTTGATAATTTCTTTTTTTACTTTTTTCTCTTTCTATTATCACCAATTCCTTTTTTTGTTCCAAATTTTAAGGATTTTCATGGTACTTGTTAATAATGATAAATGAAACAACCTTTTCTAATTTTATGCTTATTCCCATAAAATAAGCATATAACTATCATTTCCGTCACTTTTTTTTGTCTTTATCAATTCATGTATATGTTTCTATGCATTAGCCTATAGTGTGCACATTTATTACATTTATCCATCCAAGAACTTCCAAGTAGCTATAGAACTCTTGAGTTTCATGTTTTAGGATAAGTTTTTAGTGGTCATAAAGTCATCCTACCCAAATTCAAATTCCAAGATTTAAATCTAATTTACTAGCTCTCTTAATTTTCCTTTCCCAAAGCTAGCTAAAATATGTGTCAATGATTTGATGATGTGATCTTGCATTTAAGACACTCATTCTAGTGAATCTAACACATCCAAAGGATAAATGATCTCTCGATAACTGAAGGAGAAATTAAAATTGACAAATTCTGCATGGTTAATAAAGAAAAGCAAAGGATCTACATTCGAGGACCCTCATCTATTATTTTTATTCTTTGTACAATTTCTATGGATTGATCTAGAAGAACATGTGACCTTGTAACATAGCATTTGGTCTTTGATAATTTTAAACAATGACAATTTTTAAGATCTCAAGGAAGTGTAAAGTATGCCTTGATTTATTGTGTGATCGAGAAAACTTATATGGAAAGTTTAGATGTAGAAGAACAAAGAACAAATCAAGATGATTTCCTTATACTAAATTTCCGAACTTATCCTATAATATTGTAGATCAAAATTCTAAGATAGAATGATAAAATATTGTATAGTCCTCGTTATTTGCATCATTTATTAATAATAGAATTAAATATTGCTCTTATCTATATTATTTTTTAAATAACAAATATACACATTCAAATTCAATTATCTTAACCATCAATATTTAATCTAAGCTGATTTGTACTTTTATATTTCCATCTCATTAGATTAACATCAAATTATCCTAAAAAATCCTTTTGGCTATCTTAACATAGATTTGATGCTAAATATCAAATATTAGCATTAAATAACTATTCATATAATATAAATCACATATAAAATATTTTTCTAGTTTCATAACTTATTTTAATAAAAATAGATTTTCAAATTTAGAAACCTCTCAAAAATATTTTTGAAAAGATAACTTTCCATATAATATTTATTTTAAAAATATCAAAGTATTCATCGAAATAATTTATTTTCGTTGATATAAAAGAAAAGAAAATAATGAAATTTTTGTGAGAAGATATGCTTAAGAGTATAAATGAATCTAGTCTATTTTATTTCACTGTAAAACTGGATACCTTTTGAAATTTTTGAAATCTCACAACCATTCTTAAATGGCTTGTGAAACAATAGTTTCTTTGATAACACACACTTGTTCACAATTATTCTTCTTATACAATGGTTTACATTATTTGATTGGTTAAATAAAAATATCACTTCGATGAGTATCGAGCTGCATAAAAAGTTTGTGCTGCTGTCAAACTCAAAATAAGCATACCAGCCAGAAGAGAAACAACATACCATGGCTTGGAACAATGCTCTCTCCTGAACTGGCTGATCCACACACTAAATCGGCTCCTACAATGTCTTCTTACCCTTTTCACAACTTTCTCAAACTCGTCACATTTTCTCACTGTTATGCCCTTGCAGAGATTATTGAACATGCAAGCTATCTCTTGATTACTTCCCAAAGCACTTGTAATGATTCCCTCCTTCCTAAGAAGAGCCACATCTTGCTCAGAATCAATTAAGTAATCCACAAACAGCATGAAGCGTAGAATTACAGGCTTTTCTGGATACCATCCACAGCTTTGACACTCTTCAAAAGCCATTAGGTTTCTCAGGTGTGTTTCTGTGCTGTCCTCCACTTTGATTTGTGGGAGAGAAAGTGTACTTCTTGTGAAACTTTTCTTTGCAAACCAGATTTTTCCTGGTTTAAATCCGATTCCTGCACTTCTTAATAACTTAGCTGAAGCTGTTGACATACCATCATCCACATGTCTGCCCGGCTTTTGTTTAGAAGTAAAATAACTAGAAATACATTTCCCCATTTTAACAGAATCACCATGGCGGTCATTGTTTGATCTCAACCACTGGTTAGTACTGCCTGTCCACCCAAAACTTTTGCACTTACCACTGACATTAGATTCAAAAGTACTAGGAGAAGATGTAAGTGGAACAATAGGGTATGTCAGGAAATCTTTAATTATCTTTCTGCACAAATCCAATAAATGGCATGCACCCATTTTAATATGTGCCTCTATTCTCAGTTTGATTTGTTCTTTCTTTGCCAGTTTCTGAGACAATTCTAAAGAGAAGGGAAAGCCTCTGAATTCATCAAAGTGGCTAAGTATTGTAGCTAGTGTTGACACTGCTGTTTCTCTGCTTCTTAATTCTAATTGAAGTATCCTTATCAAAAGGAATAGTGGAATTTGGTTTTCTAGCTTCATAATGTCTTTCATTATCTCCCATGATATGGCATTCCTATGACCAGCATTTTGAAAAACAAGGCTGAAATTCTTTTGATCATAGAGTCTCTTTGGAGTTCTGAAGAATTCAAGAATAAAGCATGCATCCATTGTGAACATCCAGGCAAAAGTTTCTCCACTATACTCAACTGGACCTTCATAGCAATCTCTAATTTCCTTTTCTAATTGCTGAACTTCCGCGATTAAGGTATTGATGTTAAAATTGTTTAGCCTTGTTAAGATTCTTCTCACTGCTTCCAGTTTATGTTCATCCATTGCAGAGAGGTGTGGGTTCATGTTTCTGTGATAAGGTCCAAATGCCACAACCTGAGGAACATAGGCTTCAGGCTTCAAAGCCACTATGGATTTAGGCACCCTATATATGGTGACTGAATGTGAACATGGTACTTGTATTTTATATTGACTTTCAAATCTCTTCTTCACCTGAACAAGCCATGATTGACTGTCCGCTGGTTGAGACTCTCCATCTTTCTTGTCTGTGGCTATACTATCAATAAGATTTGCTTGAGCCATCGACAACTATTAACTTCACCTGCAGCCAGAAGAGATGCATTACAACGATGTATAAGACAAAACAAGAACAGGAGATGAGTATTAAGAAGTGGTTCAAGAAAAGATATATCACAAACAAACAAGAGAATAATCTTAAGTTTCTACGTAGCTCCTTAAGTATATTTGCTTAAATTTAATCACCTGCAGTGTTTTTATGCAAATTTTAAGTGTAGTAGAAAGATAAATTAGAATCTTTTTTACTTTAGTGGAGTAGCTATTGGGATTTTGAAATAAGCCGTGGAAAAAAGAGGAGATATAAATAAGTAGCAACTGTTCATTGAGAAAAGTGACACTTGCCTTCATCATCATATTTGTAAGAAATGTTAAATAATTTGAGATCAGAAGATAAGATATAAACTGAATATATGTAGTAGATTGCAATTGCCTTTTTGTTATTGATTGAATCTACATATTTGAATATCTATAAATATTGAACTAGCAAATGTGAATAGGAAGTGACGTGACTGTTCACATTTGAAATGACATGTTTGTTCACAATGAAATGACGTGATAGTTCATAACAATTATCAATTTGTATTAATGCAAATCGCATTAGTTGTTTTAATATATATAGTCACTTATCGTGACTGTTATGTATTAATAGTCACGATAGTATCATGACTATTAATACATAACAGTCACAATACATCGTAAGACAACCTGACGATAATGTTTGCCAAGACACCCGATATAATACAGTATGCTCACTCGATATTAATCGGGGTAAGGTATGAATATTTATCAATGGTAATTTGTATTCAATATAATTTGATAATATACATTTATATATGCATATTAATATATAATATTAATGACATTAACATTATATATATTAATATGCATATATATAATGTAGAATAATATTATCTCATATTGTTAAATATAACCAATACAAAATGTTATTAGAAAGGTTGAACATTAATGATGTCTATTTACTCTAATATTATAAGTACGTATATTAATATAATAATAATGTCCATCATTATATATATTAATATATTGCATATAATATTATCATCATTTTATCCGATCGAAGCTATAAACATCAACACTCCCTCTTAGCTAGGGAAGATAAAATGTAGCTCACAATAAGTTCATAAATTGTGAGGGTTAGTTTCTAGGTGGATTGCCTCTATCGGCGATTCTATCCATAGTTCTTAGGTGGAGTGCCTCCATCGGCGATTCGATCCACAAGCTCCTATGTGGATTGCCTCTATCAGCGATTCTATCCACAGACTCATGAGCTATGGTGTGGATTGCCTCTATTGGTGATTCTATCCACAAGCTCCTGTGTGGATTGCCTCCATCGGTGATTCTATCCACAAACTCATGAGCTTCAAAGTGGATTACCTCTATCGGTGATTCTATCCACAAGCTCCTATGTGGATTGCCTCCATCGGCGATTCTATCCACAAACTCATGAGCTTCAGAGTGGATTGCCTCTATCGGCGATTCTATCCACGAGTAAGATATATCTATTACAAAAGAAAAGTTATTGCAAGATCTTCATCTTCCAATAACTTTAACAAATACAAGTGATAATCATTTGGAAGTCCTCACTTCTTTATGATTAACATAGGGCCCATATAAATATAAAATAACATTAACATAATAATCAATAATCATTACAAGTTTACCTTAGAAGTGTTCTTATCTTTATCAATGAACTCCCTCTCAATCATAAGGTATCTTGAATTCCATTTAGAATAAACATTTCTCTAAACATACATTTGAATTATTTACTTCAGCAAGGGAAACTTGCATTCTAAGTCTATCAGGACACTTTCTTGCACTTTTTCCTTTTATTCTTTTCATCATTTTCATTAGGTTGAAGAGGTTTCTCTATTATTGACTTCAAGTCATTCTTCCTTAATACTAACATCATTTGAAGTTTCCATGATTCAAAATCGGAGGCACCTTCAAGTCTGTCTTCTAGTCTCATTCCATTTGCCATTTTGAGATTTTAAAAAATAAAAAAACTGATCTTGATCTTCCTTTAATCTAATCGGATCTTCCTTCAAGTGGTTAGACTTCAATGAAGGAACCTGGCTCTGATACCATGTTAATTAATTTGAGATCACAAGATAAGATATAAACTGGATATATGTAGTAGATTGCAATTGACTTTTTGTTATTGATTGAATCTACATATTTGAATATCTATAAATATTGAACTACCAAATGTGAACATGAAGTGACGTGACTGTTCACATTTGAAATGACATGTTTGATCACAATGAAATTACGTGACAGTTCATAACAATTATCAGTTTGTATTAATGCAAATTGCATTAGTTGTTTTAATATATATAGTCACTTATGGTGACTGTTATGTATTAACAATCACAATAGTATCATGACTATTAATACATAATAGTCACAATACATCGTAAGACAACCTGACGATAATGTTTGTTTGCCAAGACACCCGATATAATACGGTATGTTCACCCGATATTAATCGGGGTAAGGTATGAATATTTATCAATGGTAATCTGTATTCAATATAATTTGATAATATACATTTATATATGTATATTAATATAGTATTAATGACATTAACATTATATATATTAATATGCATATATATAATGTAGAATAATATTATCTCATATTATTAAATATAACCAATACAAAATGTTATTAGAAAGGTTGAACATTAATGATGTCCATTTACTCTAATATTATAAGTACATATATTAATATAATAATAATGTCCATCATTATATATATTAATATATTGCATATAATATTATGATCATTTTATCTGATCGAAGCTATAAACATCAACAAGAAATGACTAAAAAATTAATTAAAAAATAACATTAAGAAACTACTTAAAAATAAGTAGCAAATGTTATCATTTATGAAGCCACCAGCTCTATAAATTATTCCACAAAAAGTTAAACAGATGCTACTAGCAAAAACATGAAAACCTGCACAAATATATCTGAATTTTCAATCAATAATTTACTAACTACCAACAAAGACTAATCTTGTACTCTTATAACCAATTTTTATATTTTGATATATAAAGATATACATCTTTCGGTAATATTAGAATATGGTCTCAGTCTGTCTTTGAGTCTGTCTGCCACCACCAACCTATCAGAGACAGCTGTTGGTGATATTTGGAGCAGCAACAGCAGATAGCTACATACGAACAAAGGAGCTATAGTTCTTTTAATGGACCATTAAGACTCAAATCAATGTTCTACTAACTTAATTGCTGACGTCTTGGCCAACTCAACTCATTATCGATCCAAATTTGAATTATTTCCAACAACTCACCACGAGTCACCTAATATGACCACAACTCACCTAATATGTTAATATGTTGTGAGTAATAGCGCCTTACATTTTTCTCTTGCACTTGTAGCCACCTTACATTGGGAATAAGCACCATTTACAAGGCACAATAGCATGTTATTTTGAAAGCCATTAGGCGGCTCATTTCGCTCTATGTTAAGTACTAAGAATAGCAGTTTTATTTTAAACAGTTTACAATTACTTAGGGAGCTCAATAAAGGCATAGTTAAGAATGTATTTCGATGGAGAAAGTATTCTGAAAGTATTAAGGTCCACAATTTCGCTGTAGAATTAATTTGATTAAACTATCCAGAAGAGATTCATTTTGGTCATCTCTTATATTGGCCCCTTCAATTCCCTAGATCTACTATTCTAGCTTTAATTTAAAGCATTCAGATATGGTTTCATGTTATGTTTTTTAAGAGAAATAATCTGACATACATTTCTATTTCTCTCTGCAATAGCATCCATGGACAGATTGAGCAATCTTTAATAGGCTTAAAAATCTAGAATATAATTTTTATAATTATTTAAATAATTTGAATAACTTCCATTAAATTTAAAAACCTAAAGCTAATTTTCAAATTTATTAAAAATATGAAAGAACAAATATAAATTATATAATTTAAATACTATACAGAACAAATTTTGATGAGATCTCAAAAGCTTCCCTATCACAGAGACGACTTCTAGGCAAAGGTCTATTAGACTTTAGACTAAGAAAACACAAACCCACTGATACAACGCTGAATTACAGAATACCAGGTCAAAAAGTGATCACTGTTTCCGCATATATTTTTACTATATGAAACACATGAGCTAAACAAAACAGAACATTAATCAAATGACAACAATCTTGGGCCTTGTACTATAGTAAATAATTTTTAGAAAACCATGAAAGAGAACCTATTGTCTACCTGGTAAATGAAGATCTGGATTAGAATATAATCTATAAATTGTATCAATATGTTGGTCTGCAACAGCTACATCTGCCTGAAAAGAATAATCAGGCTCTAAGACTTCATCTTTATGCAGTAATGGCAATTGCTGATAGAAGCTTTTTCTCTTCGTTAAAACAATCCAGACAGTGATCTAACAATAGAGAAGAAAGCATTTGAGTCGATGACCATAATGGGTAAATTTTTAAGAACTGCATACAGCTGTCCTTTAACTAAATGCCACCCTGTAAGAACTGTATTGAAGGTGGATGAGTTGGATTTGGCATCTCAGCTCAGAAGGATTGAAAATCTACTATTATTAGATTTCTGTTTATTGGAGGGGTTACACTGGTGTTTATGCTACATTACGTATAAATTCTGTTAGACATCGTTCAATGGCTGTAAATTTGTTAAAGATGTTTGCCTAACAATGTATTTGGTATTTTTTGGCAAGTATAATTAGGGCAGAAACTTATCCTTGGACAATGAAAGATGTTAAGAGGTCAAAATTAAAGAAAATTTGTCATCAACATTTAATTTTATTTTGGAAAGTGTATATTATTTTAATTAAATAAAACAATCGTGATAATAAATGTTTTTGATTAAAGTAATATGGATTTTGAAAGGGTAGAAATTCTTGTACAATCTAATTGATAAACTTTAAGCATTAAAATGCTAAAAAATTAAAGAGGGCTAAAGATGAGACTACACAAAGATAAATAATACAAACCTAAACAAAAAAATAACCCACTTCAGGATGATTTAATGTCAAATCATTCCGACAATTTTTTTTTTGCTGCAATTGTTTTGTCTTAGATTCTTGTTTTCAATAGCACATAAGACCACTATTAGGAAATAATGCTTAATACCTAGTAACATTTAATGTGTTTCCTACATAACCAATGAGAGAAAAGCATGTATACAAATTTACAAAATAACTAATATGCATAGATCAAATAGACAAGCCACAAGATAGCACAAGATATACCTTGGAAAAACACTCAAAAGGGAAAAATCCAACCTTAAAAGAATCCATACTCCATATTAATGAACCATAAAGAAATATAAAACACTTACAGGTTTACAATGAATACTCTTAAAACATCAAGCCTCTTCCATGCATCCTTCATGTATCCAAGTATGAATCCACACATTACATGCCATGCTTCACATATGCACTCCTAAAAAAGACTCAGTACAATGGCAACCCACTAAACCAACCAACTTTAACCGCTAAACATGCTCTTTCTTATATAGATTAACGCTCACACAAAATATATAACTAGTGGTAAAGTAAAACCATGTATCAAAAAACCATGTGAATACAACACTATTAACCCCTCATTTAATATTGCATAGTAAGTTTTTACCTTATTAAATATCCTGTCAAAAATTGAATAATTATCCAAATCTTACATCCACAATAAATAAAAAATTTAATGTTACAAAACAACACATAAAGTAGCCCCAAAAATGTTAACTCCTGGTGATACATATTAATTAATGAAGTCTTGAATAATAGATTTCAAATGAAAGTAATTTTAAGTATGATGGGTAGGTTAATGATGGTATTGGCAAAAAGTTTTGTGATCAAAGAATTTAGGCAAGTGTTTGGATGTCACAATTGGTTTAATGGGAGGATGTTGTAAAACATTAGCATTAATTAACTTCAACATCATATTATACAATATTTCAGAAAGTTGTGTAAAATTACAAGAAAGTCTAAAAACATATGACAAAGGAGCCACACCTTTGGATAATGTTTCCACTTGCTCATCAACATGGTTTGATGAATAATTGATCATGATAAATCCCTTAGTTTTTTAAAACTTTTTAAAGGAATAGGATGTGGAATCACTCTTATCAACCAGAGCCATTGGAGTGGTGCTCTCAAATTGACTCACTTGAAACTGATAAGTATGAAGCACTACACACAATTGAGTAAAAGAAGGAAATTCAAAAAGCAATATCTTATATCTAATGTCTTTTAGTAAATTAGAAATGAAAATATGCTAAACATCAATATTAGGCATAGGACAAGAAATATGAGCATGAAAATTCTTAAATCTACCAATGAAATAAGTCACTTTTTCTTTAACACCTTTTTTACAATGCATCAATCAGTCAAATAAATCTTAGTACCAATATCGTTTTGAAACTATTGAATGAAATCATTAGCAAGTTTTTAAAAAGAATAAATGCAATAAGGAGGAAAATAGAAATAACACCGTAAGGCTTTATCTCAAAAGGTTTCAATAAAAAATTTATCGATGAACCTATGATCATAAGATATATAACTACACAATTTTTGAAAGGTTTTAACATGAGTCGATGGATCATCCTTACAATTGTAAGTCTCTCAATCAGAATTTTCTATATATTGATGGATAACAGAATGAATGATATCTAAGGACAAAGGACTAGCAATGTTACAAGTTGGAATATTAAAATTGGATTGAGTCATGGACACAATTATTTTTTGCAAGGATGAAATGGTTTGAGTCAAGCTATTGATGGTGGATTTAGTAGAAAGAGTGGTAGGTGATATGTGTGAATGGTTTGGACCATTATAAAAAATGGAAGGACTGGTGGAATATGAAAATGGAACACTATTGTAAGTGGGTGTGGATGAAGGTAAAGAAAAACATTTAACACTTGAGGGAGGAGGAATAAGAGGATTAGGAATGCTAAAATGTGTGGGTTAGTGTTTTGAACAAAAGTGGTTATGAGAAATAGAGAATAAGTGGAAACACTAGGCATTGGAGTAGAAATAGGAATAGAGGTCTCAACACCAGTGGTAGGTGGAATGAAAGCTAGATCATTGGCATAATTTCTAATAGGTTTGGCATTGTTATCAATAAGATGAGATATAATACGCAAGATATTGACATCATGTTCATTACTATGAATTATCTTCCTCAAACCTTCTACTATGGATATGACCTCGGAATTGGAGTTCTCTTTCCCTAACCATTTCTAAAGTTTTTCAAAGTCATGAGAAATATTTTTCACTTGCATATGAGGAACTCTTAAGGTCTCGTCTTCAACATGAGACAAGTGGGAATAGTTATTTAAAAATAGGAGGAATGTTGTTAGTAGCCATATTTGTCTCATCAAGATTCCTAGGAGGAAGAATGCATAATAATTACATTAATATTTGGTTAAATCTATAATCAAAAGTCCATTTACATTTGGAAATTAAGTATTTACTAAATAAAATGTTATAAAATAAATTCAGCATGCTTGCACATTAAATCTCCCAAAGACTTGGTCATACAATTCATCACCCAATGGCATCTAATCTAATAAATCACACCTAAGGCCCTAACTAAGCCAACAAAATCTCAAAGCACAAGTGACACAAACATGGGAGGATGAACCATCTGCATGTGTCTCGATATTTCTCCCATAACATACATAGAAATAACTTGTGCAAATGTGACTTAAGGTATCTAGAGAAGAGGTAGATGGTTCTCCTACTAGGCTATGAAGCTAGGATAGTTGTGTACCATGTTGAATGGTAGTATCATTCAATGTCACAACCTCCTAAAGAGTTTTTTCCTTTGTAGACTCTTTCAAGGATAGAAGGACTATGTCACAAAGACCTAGCTTCACTTCTAGTGGTACCCAATTTGGGAAATCTTGTGCCCAATGATTTCCTAGACTATCCTGGGTAGACCCTTGATCTCTACCCTACAACTCCCTCACATAAAAGTAGTTATGATTTTGATGGAGGATAAACACATGATTTAGTTTTCTCAAATATTGTAGTAGATTCTATAAAATTATTTCTTTGAATCTATGGAAATAATATTTAAGGTATACCTTTATAATTGATGTCAAAAGGGAGTGAGATGTTGAAATGGAGGTAGGTACTAAAATGAAGAGATACTCTAAAAGGGGATAGGAAACTAAATGAAGATATAAGATAGATGTGGGAGAGATACGACAATAAAGAATAATATCATAAGTGGACAATAGTGTAGAAAAATAAATCAAGCTAAAAATATTTTACTAATGTTCTGAATATATTTCTTCAAAGTTGTATTATGATTACTTATCAAAGGAGGGAATTTTAGAAAAAGTGGTTGTCATTGATGTAAAGTTTGTAGTTGTGTGTGTCTAGAGAACCAAAGGGAGAATGTTTTTGATTAAGATGGTAGGGAGAGGGCTCTAAAAATAGAAAGAAGCATTATAACATCACAGAAAAATCCAGAGGAGAAGATTTCAAGCCATTGCATCCAAAAGCCACCACAACCATCAAATACAAAAATAATCAAAAACCATAGTAGTAGTTTCATGACTAACCTTACATTATTAAGAGTCATAATAATGTCCATACTAGTAATAATCAAAATTTTCTTATGGGTAACAAGATCTCTACGATGGAGTATCAGAAGGACATAGTTTGAGGCATATTTACCAATACAAAAAATAATAACAACAAAGAGTTCAAACAAAATAGGCATAGTCTTAACAGTATACAAGATGTAACATAACATTAAAATAAAGAAAATCATTTAGAGCTATAAATAGCCTCCTAGTCCCTAGAGAGGTTGTTGAGATCCTTCTTCTAGTCATCCATATCATCTTCCTCAAGTTCAGTTTCCTTGTTCATGTGCTTGTTCTTTGCCTTAGCACTTTTTATAAGTATACTCTTACTCGTAGCCACACCAATCATGACCTTCCTCATAAAATAATTGATCAACCTACATAAAGAAGATGTGGAAACACTGAATTCCTCTTTAGAAACAACCTGAGAGGTAGAATTTTAAAATTTTCAAGAGATTCCACTATTTCTAGAGTTCCCCCATCCGAGTCATCAAATTATTGTCCTTCTCATTCTCTAGATTATGGGTCAGAAACTTGTTTTACAAACTATCTTCCTCTTGGAAAACAAGGTCAGTGTAGGAAAAGTTCAACATCTCCTCAACCTCCACCAAATTCATAATAATATCTAGGGTTAAGTCCTCCAAAGAATTATCAAGCTCCTCATTTTCATTCTCATTATAATAATATTCATCTTTTGAGCTATCCATTTCTTCACTCTCCCCTAGTTCATATTCCTGTTTAGTTTCAAGTACCACCTCCTCCTCTATGTTTTTCTCCTAAATTTCTTTCTTTAATCTCAACCTAGTAGATCTCTTCTCTCCAAAGCTAGTATCGTGTTTTTTTATCTCCCAGACTTTCCAAATTTTTCCCTTCCTAAGAGTCTCTCTCCTCTTCTAAATCTTCTTTATCCACATCAATACACTCACTTTTACCTCCAAGCCTAATATTCCTAACCTTGGCATAATTAGGATTCTTAGGAGGCATTTTTGTTTTCACGGGAGTAATATCTAAAAGGTTTTCTTCAAAATACATACCATGGGAAGGATTTTTCTTAGCTGAGGGTTGCAAAATTTTATTAATTTTTTTCCCTTAGGCTTAGGGTTCATGCTCTCATGGAGAGGAAGACTACTAACCAACTCAATTTTGATAGATTTCTTAGGAGTTTCAATACTTTTTTTCTCTTTCTTCTGAGGGTACATGAGACACCTACTACTAATAGGTGAATTTCTAAACACAAACTGATATAGAATATAGATCAGTCCCAAATGTAAAGGAGGATAATCACCCTTATTTATGGTATTACTCAAAGAAAAAAAGAAAAAATAGGGCACATTTATCTTATCACCATTCCTAATGTAATTCAAGATGGGGAGATGATATCCTTGAAAATTAGTAAACCTATCCTCAAGCGTAAATTATTTCATCACAAACAAGTAAACAAGAGCATAGGGAGCAGGCAGGGAAGATCTCTCCTACCCAAATTACTAGTCACCACAACCACCAATTTTTTTCCCTTCTCAAAAAACTTCTTTAAGTATTTCTTGTATTCTCCATTTATTTTCCTCTCAATGTCTTTGCCATCACAATTGATCCTAGTAGCTTCAATAATAATGTCTAGTGTCACACAAAAATTCACTCCTTATAACCACATTTCCTTGGTGCCAAGAATTAACAAATTTTATAGATACGGTACTCTAAAACCCTCTCATCCCCTGGATATAACATAAGATCCCATGATGCTTAAATTATTCACAAAGTGCACCATTTTCTAGAAACTACTTGCAATCCCTAGGTTACACCTTCTTTAGCAGACTCCCCATGATACAGACTTCCTTAAAGATAGAATGGGTCTCTTTCACAGTCATAGAAGTAGGTCCACTATAATTTTGAGCAACACAAACTAGTAAGAACTCTTTCTATCTCTTTCTAAGCCAAAAAAGAAGTTTCCTAAAGAAGAAAATGAAAACCCTTTGATTAAACTCATTATGAAAATACAAATTAATGATAGCTTTAACGTCTAAACTCCTCAAAAGGAAATTTTTTTTAAGATATGAAATGATAATTGCCTTGAAGTGAAGGATAGAAAGCCATTTGATTATTCATTCCAAAGCCATTAATAATAAAACTAGTGACATCATAATAAATAAAAATTTCAGTCCACCTTATACTAACATAATTAATCCCTTCCATGCTGATCCTATTGCCAATCTGAATAGGATCTTGATTCGTAGTGTCCAGTTCGGCATCCAACATCATATTTTTATAACACAAAATTCTACTGACATTTCTTAAATAATTTTTACCTGCGATATTTGTTTTATTTGAAGACCTTTCTTTTCTAAACTCAAAGATAACTCCTTGCCTTCAACCATAAAAAATATGAATATATTCATTGACAAAAACAACTTTTGAACACAGGGGCATTTTCAAAATCCTCAAGGTATAAGCACCCTTTATAATTTTATGAGACATCACACTACTATCAAGATGGAATAAACCTTGAATAGAAAGAATCATTCCTAACTAAAACCTCCAGCACTTATAGATGAACATCATATATTTTTGTCCTTTTATTAGAAATAATTTCCTTAAGATTTTGGGGGCACAATTTAAAGGTAACATGCTCCCCATCTTGGGCATTGAGTCCCCAATACACAATAAAACCAACAACAAAGTTCCCTTCTCTCAAAGTATGAATAATTATGACTTGGGTGAAAGAAGACAATATTCTCTTACAATCCTCCATTAAACTTCAAATGTACCAAAGGTATCTAGCTTTGTTTTGCAGATGGTCCATGATCATTTTGGAGTCCCCTTCATGGATAACTCTATCAAAATTAAGCCCCTTCAAGTATTTAATTCTATCCAAGAAATCATAGCTTCTACGTGATTATTAGTCCCTATTCCCATGTTCTTACTAAATCCTTCTAAAGAAGTTCCTTTCTTGTCTCCAATAAATCCTCCAATAGAAGAGGCACCAGAATTCCCTTTCATAAAACCATCCATAATACATTTTATCCATCCGGTATTAGGTGGTATCTAACTAGTAAGCCTCCTTTTCCAAATGTTAGCCCAATCTATATTGAGGAGATCTTGATGCACATTATAGACTTATTTAATTCTTAAGTCATGCAAGGTAGGAAGCACTTTAACTTTCCTGAACAAACTAGCATTAAGGTTTTCATGCACTTGTTGTTTTATGATTTTTAATAGAGTAGAGTTGGTTCTCTCCTAATCCCTAAATATTCTATTATTTCTCTCCTTCCATACATTCCAAACCATGAAAGGGACAATTTGAGCTTAGAGTTTCTTGAGGATCAGGTGATTAAGAGGATTGTAGATCCATTAGCAAATCAACAAATTCATAGTATTTGTTAGGACCCAATCCACATAGTGAGAAAATAGAATTAGGTGCCTAATATCAATAGTAAAGGGGCAGTGGATAAAAATATGATCAATGGATTCAAATTTTCATTTAAAAGTGATGCATCTATTGACCAAATGAAAACCTCACCTATTTAGAGTATCCATTGTAAGGATCCAACCATGAGCAACCACCCACCAAAAACAATTTATTTTTGGAATAAGGTTGGGGATCCATATGTGTTTCCATAGATCTTCAATATCTCCAATCCTATCTAAAGCCATATAAGTTGAGCTAATAGAAAAGAGACCAAAAGATTTATACCTCCATATACATCTATCTTCACTTGGGGCTTGAGAGAAGAGAGCACAATCAGGAAGAAGTCAAACAAAAGACCCAAGGTCTTCTAGCCATTTATTCCTTATCACAAAAGGAGGATCCAGATTCTCAATCAAAAGTTGTTTGAAGTTCTTCAACTTAGCTCTATCTTCATTCATATTCACATAATTCTCCACTCTAGTGCCAAGGTAATTACTAAGCTAGCCCTTAATTTGAGATAAACAATTAACCAAGAAGCCAGGGGTTTATCCTGATTCCAAATGTCTTCCCATAGTTTATCTTTCTTAATAATGCCAATGATTAGTCTACTCTCACTCTTGAGATAATTTTTGACATAATGAATACTCCTCTAAAGGGGGGAACAGATGGAAGGGTAAAGCTCATACAAAAAGGAGTTAGAATTCATGTTGCTAAGAGATTTAGGCTTCATTATGCTAGCTCATTCCTTCTTTTCTTCCATTAGCTGTCATCCTATCTTTTTCATAAGATCCTTATTGAATTGTCTCATTCTCCTAACACCCGAGCCCCCAATTTTTTTAGGACAACAAATATTTTCTTACTTAACTAGAGTCATACAATTTTTCACCTTAGTGACCATCCATAAAAACTTCTTGAGGATTTTTTCAACTACATTAGCAACCGAACCAAGGATTTTGAAAAGACAAAGAAAAACACTAGGATACAAGATTTTAGTAGCTGAATTTTCCCTCCAAGGCTTAGGAGTTTTCCTTTTGACCCAACAAGATTCCTCTAGAATATCTCAAAGTGGTTGTTACAATATAAATTAGGGGGAAATTTAGTGGTGAGGGGAAGTCCTAAGTAGGGATCCAGAAGAGGGGCCACCTTACAACCCAAGATCCTAGAGATTTTAGTTTGAAAGGAAAAGTCTACATTAAAGAAGTAAATCTCACTTGTATCATAGTTAATCTTCAGACCTGAGATGTTAGCATAGCTTTCACAAAGCCCCTTCCATTTTCTAGCTTCGAAGATATAGACCTCTCCAAACATAATAGTGTCATCAACAAACAGTTGATGGGAGAAGGGATGTAGTTGAGAAGAATCTCTCACTCCCCTTAGGGTGTTGGACTCTCTATACATCTAAATATTCATTCCCAACACTTTAGCTACCATTATGAATAAGTAAGGTGAAAAGGGATCTCCTTTCCTAAGACCCTTACCAGTAGAAAAGAATCCACTTAGGAAACCATTAACCAAGACTGAGTACTTAGTAGTAGAGACACAATTCATTATCATGTTGAAGATTTTACCTTTTAATTCAAAATTCTTGAAAACCTCCTCAAGAAATTGCCAATCCAATTTATCATAGGCCATAGATATATCAAACTTCAATATCATACTAGCTCTTTTATTGGCTTGCATAGAATGCACAATCTCATGGGTTGTTATCGCAACATCTATAATATTTCTACCCCTAATAAAGCCTTTTTTTTATTCTAAGATATAATTTTGTCCATAACCTATTTCAACCTATTAACCATCACCTTAGAAAGGATTTTGTACATTGTATTACAAAGACTAATATACTTGAAATCAGACATAGTCTGGGGGTCAGCCACCTTGGAGATAAGGGAAATGTTATTAGAGTTGAGTTGTTTGATCACCTTACCAGTTTTGAAGAAATACTTTACAACATTATAAATATCCTCCCCATTTATATCTTGGTATCCCTGGAAGAAAGACAGGGGAAACCCATTAGGGCTCAGGATTTGAAGGCACCAAAAGTAAAAACACCATTCCTGAATTCCTGGAAAGAGACATGTTTGGATAGGTTTTAATGTCCTCATTATCAATTAGGCAAGAAATGTCCTCTAGCAACCCATCCCGATTAGACAAAATAAGATTCATAATACCCTGGTTGCTAGCAAAAGATTAACAACTTCACTAGCTATATCCTCCTCTTCCTCAATAACAACACCATTAGGAAGCTACAGTTTCCTAATATGATTTATGCTCTTGTATTTGAGGGTAGACCGATGAAAGAACCTAGTATTTTTGTCACCTTCAGTAAGCCATTGAATTAGAACCCTTAAAAAAAATTTCCAAAATATTTCCTCTTGTTTATTAAGTTTAATCCATTGCTCCCTCAAAGTTTTTTCTTGCAGTAGGTTTCCTAATCATTTTCTCATTTTTCCATTCTCCTTTGAATATCATCATGTTTAATTACAATATCCTTTTCCCTTGTGAAGATGTTGCCAAACAAATATTTATTCCAACTTTTAACTTTATCCTTAATAATTTTCAATTTTTACAGACATATAGATAATAGGAGAATCAACAATAGGGGTATTCCACTAGTGTTCAACAAGTCTGCGGAAGTCGGGATGGCTAATCCACATAATTTTAAACCTAAAAGGTGAACCTTTCTTATGGCTATCTTTCCAGTCCAGTAGAAGGGCACTATGATCTGATCTAGTTCTAGGATGAGCAGTAAGGTAGAAATCTGCAAGATTTGGCTAGTTTGAGGAGAAGATGAATCTATCTAGTCTAACATGTATAAGAGTATTCCCGTCTTCTATTATACCAAGTGAAGTCTGCCCCATGAAGATCCCAATCAATCATACTAGTCAACAAGAGGATGTCCCCCAACTCGACCATACTATTGATAAAGTCTTCACTACCACCATATTTTTTTGAGGGGAAGAAGGGGGAGTTAAAATCACCCCCCATCATCTATTTAACCCACAAATTGCCCTCAATAAGAGCAGCTAAAGAGTCCCACAGTGATCTCCTCAGAGATCTCACATTTGGCGCATAGACATTTATCAGGTTCCAAGACATACTGGAAACAATAATTTTAAAAGACACTATCAAACTATTATTGGAGGAATGAAGAAGTGTACCTTCCACCTTACTAGGATTCCAAAGTGTGACTATACTTCACGAAGCACTAGCAAAATCAGAAACTTCCCATTTCGCTCCAAGGCAAATGTTATTAACAATTTTTTTAAAAATTCTCCTTGTTCATTTTAGTTTCCTGAATGAACAATATATCAGCTTTGTTCTCCTCAATAGCATATTTCAGCATGTGTTGCTTGTTTTGGCTATTCAAGCCCCTCATGTTCCAAGAAAGAATCTTCATAGCAATAACAAAAATTTGTATAACCTAATTAGTATAACCTAATCATCTAGACAACTCCTGGAGTAGTTGAACCATTCCCCTTAGAAGTGGGGTCCTCATTTCTTATTTTCTTT
Source organism: Chamaecyparis obtusa (assembly GCA_027943335.1). NCBI lineage: Eukaryota > Viridiplantae > Streptophyta > Pinopsida > Cupressales > Cupressaceae > Chamaecyparis > Chamaecyparis obtusa. The sequence goes on from BSBK01003771.1 coordinate 105,809, forward strand.
ATATCAAAGAAACACTCCATGGTTCTGTATTCACCACCAGCAACATCTTTCGCTATATCCCTTTCCCCAGTCTCTTTCTAAGTTGGCCTGCCCTATTTGGATTTGCTACTCACATTTGGCTTTTTTTTCCTCTTCCCCTTAGCTCCAACAACATTCCATTCAGAATCCTCTCCAAGCAACTCAACCAACGGATTAAATCCCTTCTGTGTGGGAGTTGAAGAAAAGCCTAACAAGGAAAGTTGTCCTTTTAGGTTAACACTAGATGACTTGGGGGTAGCGATCGGATTGCTATTTTCCTTGTCAATCCCGGGCATATTATTGATGCAAAGATCTTCAGTCTTGAATAAACCGGGTTGGGACTTGGAGGAAGCCATCTTCTTAATCTCCTGGGGTAGGGCATCCATCTGAAGGGCTTCATCCGAGATCGGGATGTCAATCTGAACCACAACCCCCTCCTGAACTAGATCTTGGGTAGATTTCAGGATAGAGGCAGAACCAATGGAAGACTCTGAACCACTAAGAGTGTTATCCTCAGTACTCAAGCCAACATCATTGTTTCCTTTAACCTTTTTCTGTGAGGTAGGAGCGATCACATCACTTTGAGCACAGGGATGCACCACAGGATCAAGAGTGACAGACCCTGACTCAATAAGACTCCCTGAGAGAGGCAGACTCTCAATAGCAAGATAATTCCGAGCATCAACAGAGGAGGGAGCATCAGCAGCAGGAATTTCATTACCTTTGAAGAGGGATCACCCAGATTCACAGGCAGCTCCATTTCCCCTTTCCTAGCAGGATTAACATCTTCCTTTACAGATACACCAGGTGGCAAGGGCTTCTCCATCCCCTTTTTCTGAGATCTGCAAACATTACTCAGATGGCCACGTTTGTTACAGATCTGGCAAAAGACCGAGGCATTTTCATATTCTAGGGAGAATGTTGGTTTTCATTGATAATGAGGTCTTCTTCATGGGGGAGATTGTTTACAGAATAGTTGCAAATGTTGTCAAATGTTATCATGTAAATTTGTACAGTTGTCATGATCTATTCTGATCATACAGAAGCACGACAACGGTATGGAGATGTTGAGCGTGTTGTCGCACAAATCATGATATGTTCAGATCATTTAGATTGGGCAAATTTGGCTCTGGATTCATTTTCTCAAGCACTCTAGCCTAACTCGGGTTTTTCTATTGTCATATCCCTAGAACGCTAAGTTTTTTAATATTTTATTGACTACAGAGCTTCTATTGACAGTTGCTTAGGTTACAAGTTAAGCCTTCGTGATCAAGGAATGATTGGCCCTTTGCCTAGTAGTTACCGACTCAACCAAAACACAGAGAACTTGACATTTCCTATGTTAGAAGGTTGATAAAGATCGATGGTCATCATGTAATCCTGAAAATCAAATGGATTCTATGCATTTGGAAGACCTGTATGGGACCTTTCCTCTTCAGCTGCAACATTGCAGAAAGAATACATTTCAACATGGAGTCAGTGGATTGAATGGTGCTCACAAGCCTGCAAGACATCTGTAGGACGCTATTTCTTATGATTGCAGAACTGCAGAAAGATGACACATCAAATTACAGTCAGAGGATCAATGACTAGTGCTTGTTTAGGTAAAAGGATGTCGGACCACATTCTATAGTTGTAATACTGCATGACTGTGTTGAGTGTCTGTCGAAGTCCTAGATCAAAAGTTTATTTAGCTTATTGGAGTTCTCACATCTTGATCGTTCAGTTTTTTGTGAATAGGAGAGATCGACGGCCAGTGTTCAAAATTGTCCAATGGCTAGTTGTTAATTCAAATCCAAATTTCCTAGAGCTGATTGTGAAGTAGTTTGTCTAATTTGTTTAGGCCAACATTGAAAAATTGTTGGAGGTTCAAGTGGATCTAAGCTAGTGTAAAGATTGTATTAAATTGCATGGGCATATATATGGAAAATAATTTCCTGTGTAAGAGTGCTATGTATATATGTGTAACAAAGGTTACGAGTCATAGAATAGAATCCTCTGGTTCGGGCAGTGCAAATCATGTTCTATTATTGGATGCATAGGTCAAGTGTGTAGTGCAGATTAGTGCGTATCGACCAAAGGCTAACAAAATGACAAAGCATAATTTCAATGGCTCATTCTGATATCTTTATGATTATGTCTCTAACAGTGGTATGTCTAAATTATCTGTTGTATTCAATTGTGAATTTGGTGCCCGTTTCTTTGTATGAGATTGGTTACTCTATTTTGATTTTTTTGTTTAGATTAGGCGATTGCTATCTCCCTATGTTGGTAACCATAAATGATGTATTGTTAAGAGATTCGAGTCTCTTAAAGATTGATGAAATCAGAACTATTTTTAATATTTATATTTCCTTACCATTGTTTTTCCTCTCTACGATTTCTACATAATACGTGGTGTTTTGTTCACTTTTTTTATTTCACTTATTACTTGCACTTTTTTAAATTATGCTTATGCTCCTGAAAATTAAGCAATGATTAGTTAGGAAGTGATAAAAGTCGAGATGATGATACTAGTTCACCCCATTTTTTAGTACATTTGTTTGTTCAAAGAGAGATCCTAGTTGGAATAATGTAAAGCTGCTTAAAAGGATCATATTCGTTACCATAAAAGATGACGGGTGGAGGAAGGAAAGGTTGATAAATAGGAATAACATTGAATCTTGTTTGTTATAATGGATGTTACATGTGTTAGAAAATTCATGATAATGAGGTGGTTGATTAAGAATATTACTTTGAATGAATTGTCGGGAGGTCTAGTTGGATTCTCAACACATTTAACAAAAAATACAAGTTTGTTTTGAAACTGAGGAGAATCTTTACAAAAATGGAGAATAATTTGACGTTTTATGTGATTAGGAACATTAATTGCATTGATATGACTTTGAATGGGCTCTTTATTTATTAAAGATTCATCTTTAGTAGAAATAGCATTGGAAACATTGCCAGTGATATCATCATCTTGCACTGAAATACCCTCACAAGTAAGACCAATTTTGGGAGAGGGGAAACACAATTTATCAATACTTCATCTCTATAAAACATGTCCTTGAGGTGAATAGGAAGTAAAGTGTCATTTAGGAAAGTCTTAATGGTATAATAGTCTTGGACTAAAGTATCCTCATGGGTAGGACCAATTTTCAGAGAGGGAACGACATGATTATCTAGTCCTTCATCCTTAGAAGAGAGTCTATTGAGAAAGGTGCTAGTGTTATTGTCATCTTTCTTCAAAATGTCCTTATGGGTAGAAGGATCTTTAAGAGAGAGATGGGGGTCATAAGAAGAGCTAAAAAAAACTAACATCCTTGAAATGGATTCGTTGTGAAAATAAATGCTTACTAATGCAATTAGTTACAATGATATGGTTAACCAAATGATTGAAAATTTGATAAAACGGTGTGATTTATTCACTGATGCAAGAATACAACCGATGAAGTTTAGAAATGAATACATCTAAATATAAAAAATCAAACAAAAATTAAATGTGAAACTAGAAAATTAAAAGTAATGCAAGTATACGATACATTAGGTTCACCAAAATGTAATGTGTTGTGAAATAGGGTATTAGCCTTGGAACATAAACTAAGATATTATTCCCAAACCATTTTCATTCATTGGAGGAAATAGCTAACAAGATACAACTTTAATTATAAAGGAGAGTTAGATATTTTGTATGATTAATTTATCTTTTAATTTGTTTTGATTTGAATATGTAATGGGGTGAAACACTAAGAAATTAATAAGTTTTAGCATAAACAAAATTATACAAAAGTGTAAACCAAATTAGAAGTATACATCTAAAAATGAGATGTGGAGAGGAACATGTGAGAGAAATTTAGGAGATTGTGTGTGACTATGGATCTGGGAAAGTTAGTCCAAAAGGCTCTTTCATTAATGAAAGGTCACAAATTATGGTGCAAAAAGCTATGTAGATCTGTAGTAACCCTAAAATTTAGGAAAAATTATTAGACTATGGAGCTAGGATCCAACATCCATTTCTTTTTTCCTAATCAAAAGTTGGGACTATGCATTTTAGTCTACGAGCTACATAAATATGTAACTATCTATTATTTGATATGTAACATGCACACATAGAAGAGAGATAAATGGTTGTGTTGTATACAGGATTGCCTAAGTATAACAATGTTGATGAAAAAGATAGCTCACCCCTAGTACACCAAAGACTAAATCAAAATTAAAATGCTAAAATGAAATGGTATTACCTTATGATTTGATAACCTGTAATGATTCAATATTTTTTAAATAAGTCCTCCATGTTTTGATGCAATACCATGGGAAATCATAAATAATAATATATATTCAAATATACGTTATTGTAGTTTGATCCTCCTTGGACTTAGCTCTACTCTTAAGTGAAGGAATTAGGACTCTTGAATTGGAATTATAGCTTTTAAATTCTTCGATTGTGAGTGATAAATGATTTTCTTATACAAGATTCTCAAGGTGTGTTTCCATTTAGGCTAGCTTCCAATGGCCATATGAAAATATCACTATTGGATCACAAATAGTAGAAACCAATACTCCCACATTTGAATTTGGGTCCGTCTTGGAGGGACTAGGGCACTTCACACCAATATAGTCCTCTAGGACTAGGGTAGTAGGTACCATAGTCTACCTAGAAAGAGACAAAAGAAAGATGGTTATTCAATATCAAGACCTAGGACATAGGATAGGTCATCCCATAAGCATGTGACAACAACTTGGATTAGATAAGGCCAAAATAGGCTCAAAATGACCTAGAATGAGGAACATTAAAGCAATATCCTAAAATAAAGTGTAAATTTAAAAGGGGATATAATTTATGACACTACAATTAGTACTTCACTATTTTGTTCTATTTTTTAAGGAGTAATTTTCACCAAATTTTTCATAGTTTTGGAGGGACTAGGGCATTGTGCACCAATATAGTCCACTAGGACTAGGGTAGTAGGCACCATAGTCCATCTAGAAAGGGACAAAAGAAAGTTGGTTATTCAGTATCAAGACCTAGTACATAGCATCAAATCATCTCATAAGAATGTGACAACAACTTGGACTAGATAAGGCCAAAATAGGCTCAAAATGACCTAGAATGAGGAACATTAAAGCAATATCCTAAAATAGAGTGTAAAATTAAAAGGGGTTATAATTTATGACACTACAATTAGTACTTCACTATTTTTTTCTCTTTTTTAAGGAGTAATTTTTGCCAAATGTTTTATAGTTTTTCTAGTTGGAGATATCTTTTCATTTATGCATGATTATCTCATTAAGCCTTAATTTTTAAAGTCATCCTTCATAGTTCATGCATTTGCATTTAGAGGTTTCAACTTCTCCCTAAGTTACACTAAAAGGGGGTGTTATAGTAATCCAATATTCTATTCCTTAAACTTTCTTAGTTCATGTTCCTTTAGGTGTTTTGACTCATATGATGAGAACACAAGTCATGATCTAGTTCTATTCTCGCATAGGATTTCCTTATGGCTGATTTATTTATATTTTTATTTCCTTTATAAGGATTCATTGTATCAATTTTACTCATTCAATTTATTTAAAATATTAGATAGTAATATGATTTATCTTTCTAAATCAATCATCTTTTGGCCTTCATAGCCTACTTTTCTCTTTATGTGTTATAGGTGTTTAATTGTAAGTTATCTTTGGGAGACGTTGTTAGGATTAAGAAGACAAAAATAACAATTACATGCAAATATAACCAATATCAGAACAACCATAAACCACACAAAAGAGAACAGAAGACACAAAGATTTAATGTGGTTCACCCAATCCCTGGGCTACATCCACCAACAATGAGTCCAATATTTTATTATCCAGTGATTACAACCTAATTACAATCCGTAATCCCTTACAACTCAATACCGCTGCAATTAGTTACTAAAACATACATTATGAAAACCCTAACCCTAAGCCACATTATACAATATTTTACCGCTTTAGGGTTAGAATGAGTTACAACATGTCGGCCCAAAATTAGCCAAAAATATGTCAGCCCCAAACAAATTCGCACCCCGGTGAGGACAAGAGGAAAAGTGTACTATGCTTTCCTAATCAGTCACCACAAGCTAATAGACGTGGGGTTGTGGGATCAATTTTGACAAAATTCATTAATGATGAACCAATGTCAAGAATAGTAATCCTATATACAATATGCTCCTAAGATGATGGCATTGTGTTGAATAAATTTATTAATCCATGTTTGCAATCCAATTAATAAAAGCATTGAAAATACTCGTATAACCATCCTAGATAAATCCTTAATGTGTCATTCCAATTAAGTTTCATCTTTAAGTACACCATTATAGTGTATGTTTTGACAATTTTTTATTGTAATTATCTCAATGTGATTAAATGAAAGGAGCAACAAAGATTCGAATTTCAAATTTTGAGTGCTCAATTTTCCCAAGCACAAAATTGATGGTGATCAATGATAAACTTGAGTATCTAAGCTAAGCGAAAACTAGACTATTTGATGGAGTAGAATGGAACATAATTTAGCTATCATGAGTCCTAAATGTAAGGAAGGAGAGCGTGGGTATGTGATTTTCACTATTACGAATTTACATCCATATCATAAGGAAAATATTATTATTTTTCATATTAGAGTTGGTATAATGTCCCCACATTGAATAATACACAATTAAGAAATATTAAGAATTTTTGTATATTATATTAAAATTATGATTTAAATCAAATAATTTAATTTTTAAAGAGAAATAAGTTTAATACCCAGTTAAATGATACATAATTAAATCATACATAATTACTAGCCATGTTAAAATAGAACTACCCAATTTAACTGTTTAAATAGTAATAAATATGAAAGTAATAGTTTTCATAAAACATCTACCACCAGGTCATCCTATCATACTGCCAACTTTAAACAAACTAAAAAAATATAGCAACAAATGCCACTAAAACATTTGAAAGTTCAACACAGTTAAATAAAAGAGATTTCCACAATTCTTAATAATCATCATTAAGATTTTCTGAATTGAATTGTATAATAAACTTTTTGCATCAAAAATTTTACAACACAATCAAATCTAAAAACTGTTAATGGCAAGTTCAACACAGGTTAGAATGAGTACCAAGAACGATAGAACTTGGTTATATGTTACAAGGAATCTCCATTGATTATACATGCAAGCTCGTGTTACACAACACACTTTTATATTCGTATTGCCAGTCTAGTGTACATAGCTAGCAAAAATAATAGCTCTCCGCAATATATTACAGGTAGTGACTGTTTTGCTGTGCCCCAGTGTCTCCTAAAACCTATGGAATTGGGTATGATTTTCCCTTGCACATACATCTATAAGCCATGGGACACGATTCTGACTCCTCTGTTGACACAGAGCATTTTAAACTCACTGTCACTCTTCTGCAAGGCTTACATGAACCGCAAGCATGTGAACAGTCTGGCAAGCTGGACCCTGCAATCTTCATCATTCTGTCCTTTTTTGCATTCTTTTCACGGGTCTGCACCAAAATATTGCGTCACAACTTTACTAAGTATTCAATGACACCCACTTTGTACCAATCATTATTATTACTATAAATTTTGAAATTATTCAATACCTTGGTAATTATGTCCTTATTTGGAGATATAAATTCCTTGGAAATTGTGCTCTCGTCGACTGTTGCAGAGGACTTCAATTCTCTGTTCAGATTCGGCAAGGTTGATTTATGAATATCTGCAATATGTGAAGCTTTTATTAGGGAAAGTGTAGAAGAAATCTTTGTATTAAAAACATTTTCCTTGACTTTGGTTAGTGACAAAACTTCCGAAGTTCATATTTCTATATGCTTGATCGTGGAGTATAATCAAAATTTCAAATCTAAACTTATAGTCATATAATTACAATAAAATTATAAATGGTTAGAATATTGGTTTAGTCTAAATAGTGCACTGCTTTCACTTGCTTAGATAACTCATCTTAAATCACATTATAAGAATGTGATTTCAAATGAGCCATCCAAAAATAATCCGTTCTTAGAATATGCTGTTTAAGCCCAATCTGTTAACTTCACATAATGTTTAGTAGAGATCTACTCTAATGGAACACAGCCAAAACTTTCAAGTTCATTTACAGACAGTTTAACATTTTGTATCTTTATGCATTTATATGGAAAATCATGAAACAGACTCATCATGGAGTATGAGCCAAAATTTCAAATCTAGAAACTGTCAAACAGATAACCATATAATCAAAAGCAAAATAATAACTGGTTCTAAACTTGCATTGGCCTAAATAGAAAACTCTAAGCTTTGACTTGTCTAGACAACCTATCTCAAAGCTCATTATAAGAGTGTGATTTCAGATGGAGCACCTAATTAGTCAAAACTTTGAAGTGCTACTTAAGTCTAACATGTGATAAACTTCCAAGTTCATGCAGTGACAGTTTAACATTTTTATTCTTTATACAGTCATATTTAAAATTATCATATTTTCATAACAAGAACCTTCAAATCTAAAAATGACGTCAAACTGATATTCATGTAATCAAAATAAAATAATAATTGACTTGATCCAAACATCACACTCTATACTTTGACTTGGTTAAATGACTCGTCCTAAATCACAGCAAAGAAAAAATATGATTTTAAATGAGTCATCTAAATAAGTTAAAACTTAAAATATACTATTTAAATCCAACAAATTAACTTCAATGCACATATTATTTAGTGGAGAGCGACTCCAATGTAAACAACACATGTGCATTGACCACAATCCAGACACTCCAACTGTTGTATAACCTCTTCAATAATTTACATCAATAAAACACACACTTACCAGATTGCAGATGAACAAGCCTTCCAGATGCAGTAGGAGAGAGAAGAATGAGAAGAATGAGATAAACAGATACAGGCACACAGAGCTCATACATGGAAGAACTCAATAATTTACATCAATAAAACACACACTTACCAGATTGCAGATGAACAAGCCTTCCAGATGCAGTAGGAGAGAGAAGAATGAGAAGAATGAGATAAACAGATACAGGCACACAGAGCTCGTACATGGAAGAACTCATGATGGAAATTGTCAAGCTCAAAACTACTGCGCTCCCTATATCCAAAAACAATCAGACTGATTGCATTATCAGTTTCAAAGGGTCAACCAATTTATATATGCATTTGCAATTGTTCAAGACATAATTGAAAAGGCAAAGTAGGTATGAGTTTCAAGATTCATTGATACAGTTCACATGGGTTGTCGATTATAGGACTAACAGTCAGATTCAAAAATCACATGCATTCCCAAATCTTCACAAGCCTCGCCATGGGATATCGAATTTCAGTGTCAAGGTCACGAAAGATCATTTTTTTCCTGGGTTGTTTTCTTATGACTGTCACGAGTGGGAGGATTTTCATACTTTGTTACGTGAATTTGAATTTGAAGGCAATTAATGCATTTCAGGTTCTTCGCATTTATGACAAAGTCAAAATTCCCGTTATTTTCATTTCATCTAGGTACTATGGTAGATCACCATAGTTCAATATGTGGCCGGTTGAAATTCCCATTTATCCAGATTTGGGCAACTGGTGGTAAAAACAAGAAATAAGAAAGCCATGAAGTGCATCAGCTATAATGGAATGGTTGTACTTTTTGTTGTGAACTTTTTGCTAGTTCCCTCCATGGTGTTAAGCGGCAAGGGTAGCTAATTCTTTTGCAATTATTTGTCCTCTGCTTAAGAACTTATACAGTCTAGTTGTCTCTAAAAAATTGAGGGCACACTAAGTTTTACTCTAGAGATTCAGTTCAGGTTCTGTTTTTGTTTATTTATGGCATACAACAAACAATTCTAATATATTTAGTCTGGTAAAGATTTCTTAATAGAGAGAAGTTACTAGGTAAGGGGTTAACATGATAAAAGATGAGATTACTTTCACGCTTCTTTAGGCTCAACTGGTAAAGATAGCAACAGTTAATAATGAGATTTAACAGACTTGGCTGCTTTTAGACTCAATTGGTGATGAGAGCAACAGGCAATAATGAGGTTTATTGCATTTGATGGCTTTTTAGCTCAAATGGTTAATATAGCAATAGGTAATAATGAGATAGAGGAGATGAAACAAGTAGTTTGTAGACCCAGTTGCCTTGTAGCATATATCATGTATCACTTAGCTTCTTCTTTTTCTTCCTCTTTGTTTTTGTTTTATTTCCCGGGTTGTGTGTGGGGAGTTCATCTTAATAAAATGATTTTTTAAACATTGTTGATTCTATTTATTATTTTTGTTGAAAATGGTATAATAAATTTGTTTGACTTTATAGAGAAAGAATTGACAACCAAATCTAGAGATATTATTATATAATATTATAGACTGAGCAAATCCACATCTTTAATATATAGAATTAGTTATATTAAAAACCTTTAATGATACATAGACCATGTTTTAAAAATGTTTTTCAACCAGGAGTCTATGATTTCTCTGAAACTTTTCCTTTTAGTGTTTGCAGAATCTTTGGGGGTAACAGATATAATGTGCATGTTAGTTGCAACAAGACTGGATCCTCAAGCAGAGCAGGTTGGCCTTTTTTGTAACTTCAAATATTGTTAACATACTCAATAGAACTTTGTCATAATTTGGTCCATTATTTTGCTAATTTGTTTGCGATTTGTTCTGTTTTTCATAGTCTTTAGATCACCAACCCCAGGAGGAGATGATGAGCGAAGGAAGCTCCAAAATTCTTCTTCAAACCATTACAGGATCTTCTATACCAGACTGTTCTTGGGCATGTGGGGCTTGTAATCCTTGTATCAGAGTAACCATGAATCCCAAACACTTCCAACCTCAGAGCACTCACCATGATTCACTCAACTCCAAGAATGGAAATCAGCATGGTCATAAAATCAGTCCTATTGCTCATAGATGTGTTTGTCATGGGAAGATTTTTCCAGTGCCTTAATCCTTCTGGTTGACTGCACTTTCATTTGCACTTTATTTGTAAAAGGATAAGTTGTTAGTTGTATACTGATAAGCTGTTGTTAGTTGTATACTGATAAGTTGTTGTTAGTTTTATACTGATCTGCCCTGTATGAGGGACAAAAGCTTTCCTATGCCATAAACTATGTTAATCAGTTCACAACATACATCTTGTATGGGTTTTATAAAAAGTGATACAGTATGCTTGTTACGTATAACTCCTGTGATAAATAGGATTAAAAGTTTATCTTTGATCTTCAGAGGATTTACATACCATCTACATGGTTTTCCCAAAATGTTTTTTTTTTTTTTAATATAATCAGTTTAATATTTGTTTTATTCACCTATTAGTATTTGTAAGCATTCTTATATATGGAAAGAATGTAGCTCTACGTGGACAGAAACAGCACATGCTAAAACCTTCCCTTTCCATTCACAAATATGGCTCGTTCACTCTAATAAAGTTAATGAAGTGGCTCAGCCTGAGGTGGCATTTACAGTGAATCTTTTCTTCCTTTGTATATTCTTTCCCCTTTCCAAAGCTTTTTTAAGATAATGGTTTAGAATGATGATATAATATAAGAAAATATTTTTCCATGGGATAGTAATTTTTTTATCATTGATTTATTTCATATTTTTTTTAATAACTTTTATAGAGTTGTTTTCAAAACATCTATCATAAGTAAATGTTATTTTAATTTTTCCAGTTTAAAAGAATTTATTTTTATAGTCAATTATTTTAGGTGCATAGAAGTGGTATTATTTTTAATTATAATATGTAAAATTTAATATTAGCATAATTTTATCTTAATTTTCAAAAAATATTTTATTGTTTTAAAGGTGGCAGTGTCATTAATATATTATATTAATAATAATAACTGATTCAAAGCGTTCAGAGAGAAGAGAACGAGAAACAAAAACTCTAATCCTTGTCCATAAATACAAGAAGGAGCCTTGTCCTAGATATATAATTTAGAGAAGAGAAGCCTATAAGAAAAAACTATACTAAAACCCACCCGACTAGCCACAATGGCAAGCCAATTTGTGCTTCTCAAGTATACAAAATGAGGGCGAGGGCAATCAAGTTGGCCAAAACCAGAATAAGCCAAGATTGGCCGTTAATTCTCCACAAGAAAAGAAATATTTATATAAATATTATAATTTTTAACATAAATTATCACAATAGATTAAAGTTTAAAAGAATGTATTTTTAATGTTATATTTTCAATTATTTTTTATAAAAGTCATATTATTTTTTAATGATAATAGTACAAGGCTTAATATTCAATTATTTTTAATCTTAATTTAATTTTTATAATTGAATTTGAAATAAATATGTAGAATATTTTAATTAACAATATATAATTTTAGTTTATGATATTGTATTTTATTACTTTAAAAATACATCTTCTATTATATTCCAAAGAAAATCTATAAATTTTACAATAATTTTCTTAAAGATTTTTTTAATATAACTTTTTTTTTTAATATTAAAAATCAATTGATCAAAAAAGAGCTACAAAGCAAGGAATGGGGAGGCAGAGCCTCAACCCACTCAACCCACCAAAGTAGCACAACTAATCAAAACATTACAGCACAGTATAGATCATCATAGTATATAACAGTTTTTGTGAGTATGGACACAAAAAAAGATTCAGGTATTCTTATAGAAGAATGTCATCATAAACTTCAACCCAGGAGGTCCACCCTTGAGCGCCCTCTATCCAAACCACTTTCTTTCTTTCCAAAATATGGGTTAACATCTCAAGCTTGTCAAAATAAGGACCTTTGGTAACTTTGATCTCCTTAATCATCTTTTTGAGCGCATCATCAAAGGCCGACTGATTCTCCGCAATACTAGCCCATTTGAAGCCATCTTTCATTTTGTAGATGAACATAGTGGCGTGACCATCTTGGAGGAACCTCGGCAGCTTTTCCTTTTCTAACTTCATCACACAACAAACCTGTGAAATAATTTTAAAACATATGAGTTTTCTAAGAAAACCAGTAAGAACTCTACCATTGCCTTGAAATTTATCCTCATTTCTAAACTTCCATATAAACCAAAGGATGTAAGAAGAAAGGATTTTCCAAAATAAATTAGCATATTTTTTGAGACCATGTATAAATCCAGTAATAATATCAAGAGTGCAAGCATGTTTAGTAAGAGATATTCCAAACATTAGCCACACTTCCCTGGCAAAAGAACAGTAAAAAAAGATGTGTCTCATAGCCTCGAGCATCCTACAAACAAGGCAAGTGTTAGAGTCAACGGGATGACTTCTAATAGGCAATCTATCAAGCATGAGCTACCATTTGAAACATTTAATTTTGGGGGGGATAGGAGATTTCCAAAAAATTCAAAGGTTTTCTGCCAGTCGAGGGGACTAGTACCAGCATACCAGATGGAGTTGATGTAATCAATGATTGAAGAGTTATGGTTGAGAAGTTTGTAAATGTCCTTAGCTTTAACTTTAGGGAGGAGGGATCCATCATTCCAGTGGAAAGAAAGGTATCTATGGGAGTCCACATCAGTATTGCGGGGAAGGTTAAGGGGAGCACAATAATTCTTAATCATGTTATAGGTTCTTTTGTGAGAATTAGGAAGGTCAAAGTCGTTACTAAGAGTTTCCCAACTGATAAGGTTGTTGTTCTTCAGAATGTCCATAATGCATTTAATCCCTTTATTATAGCAGTGTCTAGCAGAACATCCTTGGGTTAAGGCAAGAGGCTTGTTGTTGTGGAAGAGATTCCACCATATTGAACGTTCCCCATGCAAGGTATAATTATAATCAAAATTGGAGTTGTCAATAAACCCACGAACATGCTCCCAAGATTTCCATATAGAATTAAAGAACCAAGTGCCTTGGATAGAGACAAGGAAGGAACCAACCACAAGATCACAAATAGGGAGTGCCTTCCAAGATTTGGCATTCTTAGGAACACCATTTTGAATATTGTTCCTTATCAACACCTTATAGGGCTCTTTTCCTTAGAGGGCTTGGAAGATCCATTTGGTAGTAAGGGACATCCCTTGTAGCATGAGATCCTTTTTAAGCCCAACCCTCCAAGATTTTTGTCAATATGGCACCAGCTCCATTTGACCGTGCAAGCCTTCCTTTTACCCTTCCCATCAAACCACAAGAAATGTTTGATGGATTTCTAGATTTCAAACACTTGATAATTACTAAACATCCAGGAAGAGGAATAATATATGCTATAGGAGGAGAGGATATTTTGGCAGACTTGGACCCTTCCAACAAGGAAAATCACCCTATTGTTTCATTTATTAAGTTTCTTGTCAATTCTTTCTTTAACCCATATCCACATATCCTTAAGGGAGGGAGAGACAGAGAAGGGTATGCCAAGATACCTAAAAACATTATTAGGCCCTCTCCAGGAGAAACCAAAGTGGTGAAGCCAGTCTGGGGGTTCCTCTTTCCACCCAAGCAGGATGGATTTGGAGCTGGAGATACGGGCACCTTAGGTTTTTCCAAAGATATCCAACTTTTGAGTAAGGCAGAGAATATTGTGTCTAGAAAGCTCAAGGAAGAGCAAGGTATCATCAGCAAATAGAATATTAAGTAATTTAGAGTCATCAAGAAGCTTAATACCATGAACTTTAAGAGACAAGGTATCATCTCTAAGGAGGTAAAATAGACCATCTGAGGCAATCACAAATAGAGCAGGGGCAAGAGGGTACCCCTGTCTAATAGATCTAGGAAGAGGGATAGGATGAGAGAGATTCCCATTAACCCCAATCAGGGAAGAAGCATCCTTAAGGAGGACTTGGACATATCTACTAAATTCATCAGGGAAGCCAAACGCGTTAAGCATCATGAGAATGAAATCCCACTCCACTCTATTGTAAGCTTTCTCAAAATTGACAAGAAACAAGATAGCTTCTTGACTGGAGGACTTGGCCCATTCCATAGTCTCCCAACTGGTAATAAGGTTCTCTAAGATATACCTGCCTTTAATGAAGCCAGTTTGAGTGGAATAGATAAACTTGGGAAGAATACTTTCAAGATGAGAAGCAAGGACTTTGGCAAGGATTTTATAGGAAACATTGAGGAGCGTAATAAGACATGAATTTTTAATGAGGGTTTTATCTCCATCTTTTGGGATAAGTTTAACAATGCCCATCTTAATGGAATTCCCAAGGGTACCAGAGTCAAAGGCTTTCTTATATAAGTCATAAAGGTCCTTAGCAATCTAGTCAACATTAGCCTTATAAAATTCAGCAGGAAGACCATCCAAGCCAAGGGCTTTATTTACTTTAAGCACACTAATGGCATCAATAATTTCTTGGAGGGAAACCCTAGTCTTGAGCAGGATGGCATCAGTTTCAAAAATCCTATTGGGGATGATGTTTTGGCACTTATTCCTCATATCGTTAGAAGCTTCATTATCCTTAGAGGTAAACAGAGTTCTATAGAACATTTCAAAAGCATCAGTAATATCATTGATGTTCAAAAGCTCATTATCTTCAACAACAATCCTATCAATTCTTTCTCTATTCTATTTATATTTCAAAAGGTTGAAGAAGAGTTTGGAGCCTTTGTCCCCATACTTGAGCCAGTGGTTGCGGGCTCTAATGAAGGCTCACCTGATTTTAACTTGTTGATGTTTTCAAAGGGAATTCCTAGCTTGAGAGACTTGTTCAATAAGGTTAGGGGAAGTAGGATTCGATTGAATTTCCCGTTCAGCAAGGTGGAGACATTCATTGAGAAGGTTTTCCTGATATCTATAATCCTTGGCTTTCTTTTGCCCAAGGCTTTGAAAAACTTTTTTCCAAGAGGCCACATTCATATTTCATCGAGCAGTGTGGGAGGGAAATTGATTATGCAAGTTAAAGGACCTGACCATTCTTATGGCAATTAGAACATCTTGGTCTTTCAGTAAGGAAGAGTTAAGGATAAACTTCTTCTTGCAGGGGTTAATATTTAGAAAAAGAAGCTTTTTTATAAAAGCTAGATTATTTTTTAATTACAATAATATAAAGCTTAATATTTGATTATTTTTAATATTAATTTGATTTCTCTATTCAAATGTGGAATAAATATTAAAGATATTTTAAATAGATAATTTTAATTAATGATAGATATTTTTTATTAATTATGGATAATTTCAATTAGGAGTTATTCAAACATTCAATAGTCATAAATTGATTACATATAAAAAAACCTCAGGATGGAAGAGAGGGGAGGTTGTCAAATGGGAATGTTGATGGAAAACATGGGATGAATCCCCTTTGTATGCGGAGAGAAGGGAATTTTTTGCATGGAGAGAGCAAGAAAGTTGGCCTGGCATATGGTGACGATAATAAAGGTGAAAGAACAAAAGAGAAAGGTGGGGATATGGTGGTTGTCTCTAGAAAGAATGAGTTATTATGATGGTGGGGTTGTGAGCTCACATTTAACTACTAAGTATTCCTCTATCAATTAATGGTTCTTTAATCATTTAATTAATTATTTTATTTCTTCTATAAACCAATTTTTTAATCATTTAATCATCCCTTCAATATTAATTAAATTAAATTAATTTCATTCCAATTTCATCTCAATTTCAATTTCACTTAATTTTTTATTCATTTCATTCTAATTTCATCTTTATCATAAATTGAATATTTAATTCAATTTAAATCTTTTATATCTATAAAAATCCAAAAATATCTCTAATTGCTAATTTCTAAATTCTAAAATAGCAAATAAAAAAATATGCATAAATAAAAAATACATAATTTAAATTTGGAAATAAACAATTTTTGAAAATCTAAAATCCTCTCAAAATCCAAAAAATAAAAATCATTTCTTTTCTCAAAACTATATTTTTGGAAACTAATATATTCTTAGAATTAAAAAAATCATCTTTTATTTCCTAAAAGAACTCTCTTCTTTTGAGTTCAAATTAGAAATAAATTTTCATTTTTGGAAGGTTACCAAGAACCTTCTCATCTCTAATTATCTCGTTCGTTCAATCTATTTTTCTTAAATCAATCTCGATCGTTTATCGAGTCTCAAATATCTATGGGTAAAAGCACAAAATTGTGACACGTTTCAGGCTAACTTATTAGCACGACTGAATTTGAATATTTCTAACTAAAATTTATTTTTTTCAAACATATGGTCTAGCTAGATTCATTAGATAAGTGTTTCAACTTTTCCAATTTAAAATATCTATTAAAAGCATGTTTTATATTAATTTGGGTCCAATTATGAAAGAAATAAAATTATTTCAAAAAAGTGATATTTCAATAACTCCTACTTTTTTTAATGATTTTTTAAAATATAAAAATACCCTTTTTGTAGAGCTCAGAGTCAAGATTATTGTCACATAAGTTTTACAGTATTTTGATTAGATCTAATATATTATAATTTTAAAATACTGCAAGGAGGTATTTTAACATTCAAGGAGATGTTGCTTCAAATAAAGAAAAAAAATAGTTTAAATCATATCATAAAAATTTTAAATTTATATTTAACACTAAAGGAGAGAGTCTTCTTCAAGAATATGTAATTTTTTTCTGGATGGTCTATATTTGATAGGGGAAATTTGACAGGAGATGAAAACTATTGATTTTGGATAAGTTTGACTTTGAGTAGTTATATCAAAGAAAATATACATCAAAAACTAATCTTTCTTCTTTTATGCACTAGCTATACATGTCATCTATAACATTTCTTAAAATCAAAGGAAAAAAATATTATTTGTATATACTTGTTTGGTGGGAACTAGACACCAGATTTTCAGCATTTTTCAGCAACTAAAAAATGGGCTTCAAAGATTAAAAATTTGTGTCAATTCTTGTTCAATTTTTTAAAAAAAAAATATAGCATAAACTTTATCCAATTTTACACATTTCATCAATTTACATCATCTTCAAATTCTAAATGCAAATGTCACATTTATGTCGTTAAAGTTGAACAGTTTGTGTGTTGTCAAGACCTTTTCTTTTGTAAGAGTGTGACACGGGTTTGTACTTTTACCCTTATATAAACCCTCTCATTCTCATAATTAAAGATCTTGATTTTTCAATAGAAATTATCTTATGCAGGTTTCATTTCTTAGCAATCAAATCATCAAGATTTTTAAGTATTTATCTTGAATCTTTGAGTCTAGATGTTGTCGAATCAAACTCTAAGCACCAACTAGCAACATATCAATAGAGTGCAGAGAAGAAATGGAAGCCATTAAACATTAATCAGTTTGCATTGTATTTGGTTTCATTTTATTTATGATTATTCATCCTTATATTGTTTTTGTTTGTAGGGTTTTATGTTGATGATTAGTTCATTCTTTGATTAATTTAGTAGCATTAATCTTTTTTTTAAGGTTGTGTAGATATTTTCAACCTACATACATTTTGGTGTGTTGGAGTTGATGAGAAAACAACCCACAACTCTCAAGAACACCTGCATGCAAACATGTGTCACAGAAAGAGAGAGAGAAGCAAGAAGCTACAAAGAAATGAATGCATTGATCCATGAGAGAGGAGACATCATTGATGTGCAAAAAAAAAAATTGCAGCAATCACAAAGAAATACTATTGTGTTGAATGATGTAAAGAATACAAATGAGGTCAATCCTTATAAAAGAGATCTAAAACTCTAAAAGGGTGGACAAACCTAGGTTGCATGATAATAATTAATAAAGTAATCAATTATTATATGTCAAAGTCTAGCTTAAGTTTAATAAACTCTGATAATAAGTGACTTAGTAATTAAATCAACATGATTTAATTAATAAGTAAAATGACTTATTACTCTAATACCCCCCCTTAAGATGAACTTTGGGAGAAGCTAAAAAACCTTAAAAAAACAAACTGAAAGAAAATGGGTCCCAGTAACAAATGGCCTAATCAGGTACCTAATTACAAAAGAGAGTCTCTATAAAGAGGAGAAATAGAGAAAACCACATAGGAAAAAATCTACTCCAAAAAGAGATGAAAAAACTAGTCTAAATGATTGAAGAAGCCTCCAAAACTAGGAATGTTCTAGAAAATAAGAACAAGGATGAACATGTAGAACATCACTAAAGCAAGAAGCTACAAACTCTATCAAGACGTAACTACTAATCTGAAGATCCTCCACTGAAATATGACCAGATAGAGAGGATTGTAATCTGCATGAGTGCCCTCAAATGACACTTCTCAAATTAGGAGGAAAACAAAGGCCAACAACTGAAGTTGGAGATACAGATGGCATAAAAAAATCAAAGTCTGAAGAGCTGATCAATCAAAGCTGGAAGAGTGCTTCCAAAAATAGGAAAGAAAGAATGTCCATATGATAAATGATCCATCTCACTGATATACATAGGTACCTAGCCATTGCATCCACCTAGCACATAGGATCAAATACTGAATACATAGCTCACACTATTGAACCAAGGAAGTAGAAGACCCAACAGTAGAAACCCCCCATACTACTAACAAGGGAGAAATGATAGGTAAACTAAAAAGAACGTCTAATATGAACTACATGATGAAGAACTAGGAACATCGAAGGTGAAAGGAGAGTATAAACACAAATAGAGATACTTGAGGCTAATGTCATTGGAGGAGTGCTCACATATCATAGGTAGATGGAAAATAAAGGGAAAACATAAAACCCTCTGTGGCACCTTATAATTGAGTGTGAGTACAAAGAGCATGAACATGTGTAAGATCTAATACATGCAATAGAATGGAACTTTATATTCTCAGTGCATGTGCATAAAAGAATGCTAAAAAAATGATGTATACACTGCTCAAAGAAGAGTGAAAGACTGTCGAAAAAAAAGAACAACCAAAGAAGAGACATTCCATAAAAGGAAGAGATCCGAACACCTGAAACATCTAAGATATTCACTAGAGTGAAAAAATGCAAAAAATTAAATAAAATATACCTAGAGTAGTATCTAGAAAAATGACTCACAGCATTGGAAAGATTGTGAAACAATATTTCCAACGATAGCTCATTTCCCAAAAATGGAGCCCAAGTTATGCCCTCAGGAAGGGAAAAAAAAGTTCTTCCTTGGAACTCCTGGTTGTATGCACCCTAAAATGGTCACCTAGACTTTGGGCCCCCAATCACCAATTCATCATTTTCCTGAATCAATGCTTTGCAATATTTTCAATTCAAATCAATTTTCTTAATCAAATCATAATTAATTCAATATTTCCTAAGGTCTGGTCATTTTATTTTAAGCCTTATTTAATTAAAAAGAGAAAATAAAAAATAAAATAATCTTATTTAATTAAGAGAACATGCTCCCTTTTAATTAAATAAAAATTCTTTTTTTAAATAATAAAAAATAAATCTTTTAATTAAATCATAAAATCACTTTATCCTAAGCCACATTTAATTAAAAGAACAAATCTCTTTTAAATAAATAAAAAATCTTTTAATTAAATAATAGAAACCACTTTGCTAAAAATAATAAATAAATAATAAAATTAAAAATAAAAAGAAAAAAGACCTTTTGTCTACACATTAAATGTACACTTTCCAAGACGAGAGAAATCTCCTTTTGTCTCTTAATCACTTCCACACATCTTTTTGCCTCTTAACCATGTCCATTGATTTTGCCTCTTGACAATCGTGAGCACATGGATCAACCAAGATTTAATCTCCATCATTGCTCATTTCTTTTTGCCTCTTAATCTTGACCATCCATTCATTTCTAAATCTTTTATAAGGAGCACTCTCCTTCTCATTTAGGCATCCAAGTTTTAGGAATCCATGCATGAAGATTTTAGAGATCTAGATTTGATGTTATTGTTATGCAGGTTTGGAGAGGGATTTTGGAGAAGAATTTGAGCACTTGAACTTGGATATTGCAACTTCTCTTTTCTTGTTTTCTTCTCTCATGCCTCCATGAAAATTTATTTAGATTAATCTTCCACTTTCATATTAGATTAGATTCATAATTCCTTTCATAGAATAATCTTGCGTAAGCATTTCATTTCATAGATTAGTTTGCTTTCATGCATTGTTATCATATAGAATAACTTCCATTTTCATTTGCATGCATATTTGATGATCATGGAGACTAGCATTATTTCTTTTCCTCTTTGAATCTCTCATTTTATGGTGTACTTGCATGGGCACAAACTAGGTCTATTTTGAGGGCCTCCATTATAAACCCTTGAACTTCATAGATAGAGAGCTATGAGTCACCATTTGAGACCTCATTCTTGAGCAATCTTGGATACAATGACTCATAGAAGTGTGTCAATATTTTAGCACACATTTTTGGTGCCCACCATGGGGCAACCCACCTTTACATGCTTGTTTTGGTTATTTTTGGACCTAACCCCCTTGTGCAAATTTGCTTGGAGACTAAAACCCTAGATTTTCAAAGATTTGATCATATCTCCCAAACAGCTTGTTGTTTTAGTCTGAAATTTTTTTTCAAGTTAGCGACATATCAAAGAAGCTCCAATAAAAAATTTAGAATTTTCAAAGGTATTTTAAATTTTTTATATTTTTTTCTTTACTTTTCATAAAAAAAATAATTTTCAGGGCAAATTAGCATATTTTTCACAAAAATTTACATTTTCAGAAATTTCTTTAAATTTCATAGGGGGTCCATTCTTTGTGTTTTGAATTTAGATGCAATACCATAGCTCAAATAGTCAATTTACAAAAACTGGTTTGTTTTGGTAAAATGGGTCTCCAGGGCACAAATGAAGAGATTTTTTTGAAATTTTTACATTTTTCAAAATATTTTTGTTTTTTAGCAGGGGTCTTTATTTTTTATTTCTATTTTTGTGGAAAAAATCATATCAAAAAAATCAGATCTTGTTGACTAGGTCAAATGCAAAAAAAATTAAATTTTGTGATGAGTATGCACTTATTTTTCATTCTTCAATGCATGATATGAGTTTTCATTTAGATTATTTGCTGGATATTATTACTCCTAACAATTTATTTTCAGATCTAACCCTATGGTTTGCATAAGTTGGATATACATTGCAAATCTTGTTTGCTTGTTTGTTTGTTTGCTTGTTAGAGAGTTCGTGGCTTGCTTGCACGAAAAAAGCTCAACAAAAATCTACTAAGCGCGTTGCATTAGACTTGAGGTATTTTGTTGAATCTCTATAAAATTTAGATTTTGAGAATAAAATGAATCTCTCATGTGTCTAGCTTGAGTGTTTATTTTATTTCATATATCACACTTCAATTTTGGGCTCTAAAAAGAATATAGATTCACTTTCTTGCATATATGTTTCACATAGTAAATAGGCCATATGAACACTATTTGTGGCATTCTTGAGAGAGTGGGCTTCTTGCAAATTTCTTCTTGATGATAGAACTCCTTGTAGGTAGGGAAGGATATTGTTATTATCTCACGGTCTTACTTGGTTTAGTCCTCAACATTGATCCGTACATTCTCTCTTGGACCCGTTTAGAGAGATCGGTAGACATTGTTGTTGACATATGATCCTTGGTGAGGTGGTTTCAATCTTAGCGTGTTAATGAATCTATTTTCTATGTTTGGGTGAAGTGAAGAGGCTAGAGGATTATGCTCTACTCCCTTTTTGGGTAGTATCAGAAACTCAGATCCTTGAATCTAAACTAAGTCCCCATGTGGTCCTTTTTGTGAGTCACCTTGTTAGAGAGGGTTAACCACACTGACAGAACCTCAAGCAGTAATAGCCATTGTCATCGTGGTAGCAACAACCACTATATAAATGTCCTCATGGAAGAAATCTCTATGGGTGTAGTTTCTTGTTGGGCTGTCAGATCTCCTCAACATCTCTAATTGATTAAATTCTCAAAATGTGTTAAAACCTTGGTGCACCTGGATTGGAGTTCACCCTCTTGAGATTGCAAAAGTTGTAGAGTCAAACCAGTACTAAGAACCATAGTGCAACCAACTTTTTATTTGCTAGGACTATGTGCGTGGTTGAAAAACATTTTGAGAACATACACAAGTAGAATCTTTAAGGAGTAGCATACTAAGTCACGATTATTGCTCATGTGCAAGGTTGCTTTGTCCCTTGCTCATTGTTTGAAGACATTTGTTTGCTTGAACTCCTTGATTGTTGTCTTATGTTCTTGATCAATGATAAAAATTGGTTGATGTGTTTACTTTATCTTTTAAAATGAACAAAAACTTAGTTCCTGAGTTGAAACACCAACTTTTTATAGCTTGCCTGATTTTCTATCCTGCCATTCCTAGTTTTTCTCGGTCGATCTGGGTCCGATCGGGTCACTTACCCCATTATTAGAAGCATCTTTGCACCTTGGGTTCATGTGTCTTGACCTCTTTAATTATCAATCTTTAATTTCACAAGTGACCTTGCTTGGAGTAGGTAAATTAGAAATCATCCTTGTTGAGAAAGTAAACATTTGGATTCTTTGATAACATGCTTGGAGAGTTTTAGTAATCTCTTGTCCATTCACTTCCATAAAAAATTCAAATTCAATCAAATATATCTTGGATAAATTATCCTCCTGATCCATATGTGTTAGGATACGCATCTGTTTATTGGGCACCTCTGTGGCAGTGTTGGTTTATGCCTCTTGCAAACTTTCTATCTTATCACCTCTCTTTTGGACAAGTGAGTGCTTTTACTATCCTAGTTTGGTACCAATGTTTCTTAGGGTTATCTTATCACCTAGGATCTTTTCTTTCATGTCAGTTACAACAATATAGCAAGTAAATCAGGGAAAATGACCTCAAGTAGTCTTTGACCAATTACCCTTAGTTCAAAATTACCAAAAACATAAGGGAAAAGAGCATGTCTTTGATCAATCCCCTAGGAACAACTCAGAAGCTTGGTTTGATCCCAAGAGTAATCTTAGCGAGTTGAGCACACCCTTAGCACCTTCTCATTTAGATATGGATATGAGTTACACAATGACTCGAAGTTAGAGGGAAGAAAGGGATAAAAGTCTTGACAACATATTGGAAAGACATAGAGATAACATTCTATTTGGTAGTTCATCTCATGAAAATCAACCAATCTTATCTCTTATTTCTACTAGATATCTGGATGCACATCAAAGGGCTGAGAGAGCTAAGAGGCAAGTCTCTCAAGAATAGCAATCACAACATGAAAATCAAGACGATGAACCTTATGATACTCACGTGAATGTAGCATATACCAATGACTTATTTAAACATTCAAGACCAAGTTCACCGCTCCAAACAACTTCAAGATACACAAGTGAAAGACTCAAGAGGATTGAGCATGAAAAGAAAGCCTTCCTAGATGAACAGGCTACAAAGGAAGAGAAATTTTGACTCCTAGAGTCAGAAAGACAAGCCTTATTGGAAATAGAAAGGAGAGCCGCACAAGAAGAGAAAGACAGACTCTTGGCTCAACAACTCAATGATCAATACAACAACATGTGTGTTGGTGGTGGAAACAAATCTCCTCCACCCACTCCTCCTAAGACTCCGCAAAGTGGAAGATATTCAAGATCACCTTCATGATCTCCTAGCCCTAGAGGAAGAAGGGCTCCACAATATGATCATTATAGGAGACAAACACCTCCTAGGAACTCAAAACAACCTTCTCAACATGCTCACCATGGTTCACAATATGGGGGAAGTAGCTCAAGTCTTGACCTTGACTCCCAAGATTTCATGAAGATATAACAAGAACCACTCTTCCAACAACATGTGGAGAGATACTTGGAGAAAAACAAAGACAAGTTCCTAGAGAGTTTAATCAACAAAGGTGCTAAAGTTCCTTACAACTTTGATGTGGATAGAAAGATCAAGAAGAAAGGTCCATCTCAGGATGAGAAGATCAAACAACTTCAGAGTATGATGGAAAAGATGTTGGCACCCAAGAGCTCATTCAATCTTGATTTGATTTGTCCCAGTCCTTTTGACAAGAGTGTAAGTATGAAAGATTTTACTAGAAAAGTTGAGATCCCCCAATATGACAAGTATGATGGTAATGGAGATCCACATGATCACGTACATCAATTCTACATTATGAGTTTTGAGTTCCATCAAGATGATTCGTACCTCATGAGATTTTTCCCGAGTCTTAAGGGTCAAGTGATGAAATGGTTCACCAACATAACTCCCCCCATCAAGACTTTTAAAGAGATTGTCTGTAGATTTGTCCAACACTTTGCATACAATCTTTCAAGATCTGTCACCATGTTGGACTTATGCAACTTAAAGCAACATCAAGAGGAATTCTTTGTCACTTTCTTGCAAAGGTGGAGATGACAATGCTCTCACTACTCTAGGACCATTCATGAAGATGAGAAGATTGACATCCTTATTAGCAACTTGGTTCCCAAAATGCGGTATGAAGTTAGGAAAATGGTCTTTGATTCCTTTGACACCATGGTTTAGACCACATGTAGGATTGAGGATGTTTTGAGAGAACAAGGAATTTTGACTGAACATGGAAACAACAACAACAACAATGGTCAAAATAAAAACAACCTTAACAAGGATAAAGGAAAAAAATCACATTGGAATAGGAACAAACAAGTGGTCAATGATGGAGTTGTGGACTCTTCTCAACCCAAGGATCAAGTTGTTCTTCACCTGTCTAGTGTTGTTCAAGCCATGAAGCTTAATGCATCTAACCAACAAGAGCATAAGCCAAGATATCAAGATAAGCCTAAGAAAGAGAGATGGCAATCTTAGAAACTTGGTGATTCATATGAGGATGTCTTGAAAAAACTCATTGCTAACAACCTTGTGCATCCTCAAGACCCCGCAAAGCATCATATACCTGATGTTAAGCCACATTGGTGGAATGAGAAAGCCTTCTGCAAGTTTCATAATGGTGTTGGATATGATATTGGAAACTGTTGGAAACTTAAACATATTATCCAAGATCTCATTGAGAGTGGAAAACTTGAGATAGATGGATTGAACACCAACACTGATCATAAGGCTTTCAAAGAACCTTTTCCCAAGTATGAGAAGGAGGAAATCTCTAAACCTAAGAATGTCAAGGCCAAGGTCCATTACACTTACATAGTTGTGGAGAATGTGGTCAACATGCCTAAAGTTGTAGAAGAAAATGTCAACATGATGAGAAATAAAGATCCCTATGGTTATGATCTAGACATGAACTCTCCTCCTATCTTTGGTGAAGAACCTGTCGTGGTGCTAAGGGGTCCTAACTCTAGAATGTCATCCCAAGCTCTCAATGTTGTCACATGAAGTCAAGGTCCCGTTATCATTGGAGGACCCAGTTCAAGTCAACCTAGTAAACCAAAGCAAGTGGCATCCAAGAATGCCACCTCAAAACTAGTAGTTAATCCTAAAATGATTTATAATCTTGTTGATCAATTGCAGAGAACCCCAGCTCAGATTTTGATCTTTGAGCTTTTAGAGTTGTTTCCAAGACATAAGCAAGTCCTTGAGGATGCTTTGCGCACAGTGAATGTCCCTAACAACCTAGATGTTGATCAATTCCAAAACATGGTTAACCATATTGTCATCCCTCATTACCTTACCTTTTCAAAGGATGATGACAAAGCTTTGAGCCACCCACATAATCTCATGCTTCATATTGAAGTCATGATTCACAAAACCTATGTTAGGTGTCTGTTCATAGATGGGGGTGTGGGGCTTAATATTTGTTCCTTGAGTCTTTTAAAGACATTGGGTTATTCTGAACAAGTCATAGATACTAGAAAGAAGATCCCAATCAAATCCTATGATGACGCAGAGAGAAGTTCCAAAGGGTTGGTCATCCTTCCTATTAGGATTGGCCTTGTTGAGAAGGATATTTTGTTTCAAATTGTTGATGTTCATCCTCTGGCATACAATATCTTACTTGGTAGACCATGGATCCATGATATGCAAGTAGTGTCATCTACCTACCATCAGTGTGTTAAGTTCCCCTACAATGGAGTAGAAATTTGTATACCTGGGGGTAGCACATTATCTGTTAACTCAATTTTGGAAAGTGCTCATACTCCCCTCAATAGAGAAGAAAAATACTTTAATGTGATCTTAACAGAATGCAAAGGCAAGTTCAAGTTGGTAGACCTTGGTGTAGGGGGGTATCAACTTAACTCTTTTACAAAGCTTCTAGTTTCACCTAGATTTTATGGAAAACCTTCACAAGAAATGAGACCTTCCTCTTCAGCTATGACTTTATTTGATACATTTGTAGAGTCCTTAGTGCCTATTCAAGATGAGAAAGAAGAGGTGGTTGTTAAAGATTGGATTTATAGAGAAGAGAAATACATGTACAATGAGAACTTCTCTCCCTCTCCTAAGGCTTATGGAAGAGGGTATACTTTTGTCAAGCAGATGGGTTATCCTGAACATGGTCCTCTTAGTCATAGATTGGATGCTAGAGTTGAACCTCTTGATCATGCTCTTTTTGGTGTAGGTCTAAGAAGATGGTTGGCATAGGATTTGTGAATCATAACAAGAACACTTCTCTGATCCTTGATCAATCAGATAGTGAAGATGAACCGAAATACATGCCAAATTTGACAAATCAACAAGATATGTGTGAATATTGGGTCCCTTCCACCAATCTCCTTTAGGGAGATTTAGATAATTCAGTTTCTCATGCGATAATTGTGCCCTTAGAACAAGATGAATCAGATGTAGAAGATCCCATCAGAGAGTGTCAATGAAATAATATTGTTCGTTTGATGGAGAGAGATGTTACCCTTGATGATATTAGAGCTCCCACATCAAGACATCCCAAACCTTCATGGTGTAAACATCCTAGTCAGGATTCAGAAACTAATTCACATGAGTATGAATGGGACTCTCTCTCGGATTCTTCTATAGTTGAAATGAATGTTGATGTCATCCAAACTTATAGTTCTCAACCCAAAGTAGCCAATGAGTCACGTGTAGGATTAGAGGATTTGAACCCACATGTTGCCTTAGTGGACAATTCTTCACTTGTTAGGATGAATCTTGATTTGGGTAGCCTAAAAGGATACTTGATGAACTCTGACTCTTTGGTCACCAGAGATGATATCATTCGCATTCATAACCTTGAACTAGTCATTGACTTACCTCTTGCTCATCCTAACCTCATTGATTGGTCCCAATGTTATCAAGAACCTGAGCTCTTAACTTTCCAAAATGACTATGAGATAACCTGTTACTTGAATGCCATTGAACCCATAGTCTCTTCCACTAGTGAACCAGCTACCAGCATGATAGAGCCAGACATCAAGTACCTTAGTCACAAAATGAAAAGAAAATAAAAAAAGAAAAAGATGTATGATGGTGAAAACCACTATGTGGCTGTGTCAGAACCAAAAAAAGTGAAAATAAATGATGTAACCAAGGGTGAAAACCTCTCTAACGCACCTAAGGATGAGGTACTTGATCATCTCCCTAGTTACTTTCAAGATAGATCTTCAGTTCTTGTTGAGCCAACACAAGCACTCAATTTGGGTATAGATGAGGCTCCACAAATAGTACACTTGGCTCAGTCATTATCACCACAAGAAAGAGAAGCCTACACTAAGTTCTTACAAAAAAAGAAGATCAATTTTGCATGGACTTATTCAGATATGCCAGGGTTGGACACTAATCTTATCATGCATCACTTGTCCATAGCTCCATGTGTAAAACCATTCAAACAAAAATTGAGAAAGATGCATCCTCACAAAGCTCTTCTAGTCAAAGAAGAATTAGAAAACCTCCTTGGTGCAAGATTCATAAGAGTTATTGACTATGCTGAAAGGATATCAAACATTGTACCTATTTCCAAACATGACAAATCCATTTGAATTTGCACAGATTTTAGAGATGTCAATAGAGCATGCCCAAAGGATGATTTTCCACTTCCCAACATAGATATGATAGTGGACATGACTGCAGATTATAAGATTTATTCCTTGATGGATGGTTTTTCTGGATACAATCAGATTAAGATAGCTCCTGAAGATCAAGAAAAGACTTCATTCACTTGTGCATGGGGTACCTATTGTTGGAATGTTATGCCTTTTAGATTAAAAAATGTAGGAGCCACCTATCAACGAGCTATGATGACCATTTTTCATGACATGATGCATAAAAACATGGAAGATTATGTGGATGACACCTTGGCCAAGTCTAAGAAAAGAGACACACACTTAGATGATTTAGAAGTCATTCTAGATCGCATGGAACAATTTCAACTAAGGTTAAATCCTAAGAAGTGTGTATTTGGTGTCACCTCTAGAAAACTTCTAGGATTCATCATTTCAGCAAAAGGAATAGAAGTATACCCTAAAAAGGTCCAATCAATCATAGATATGCCACCTCCTAGAAACATTAGTCAAATAAGGAGTCTTCAAGGACGTCTTCAATCCATAAGGAGGTTCATTTCATAGTTGGAAGATAGAGCTCAACCTTTCAACAAGAACTTACATAAAGGAGTCAAATGTGTTTGGAATGAGGATTGTCAAAAGAGCATGGATCAAATCAAGAAATACTTGTCAAATCCTCCTATTTGAATGCATCCTATCCCAGGGAAGCCACTTATTCTATACATTTCACTAACATAATCTTTCTTGGGGGAATTTCTAGCTCAACTTGATGAACATGGGAAAGAAAGAGCAATATACTACATTAGTCGTACTCTTGTTTCATATGAGGTTAACTACACTAGCATTGAGAAAGATTTTCTTACAGTTGTATTTGCTTCCCAAAAGCTGTGACATTATATACTTGTGCACACAATACATCTCATAGAAAAAATAGATCCACTCAAGTATTTACTTGGTAAGGCTACCCTCATAGGTAGACTTGTTAAATGCATGATGATCCTTTCAGAGTTTGATATAGAGTACATTGAGTGTAAAACAATCAAAGGAAAAGCCATAGCAGATCAATTGGCTGATTTCCCAATACAAGATAGTGCACCTATTCAAGTTGACTTCCCAGATGAGCACCTCATGTATATGATTGAAAGAACATGGAAGATGTTCTTTGATGGATCCTTTATGCAAAATGGTTCAGGAGCTGGTGTGTTGTTTGTTTCTCTTCATGGGTACACAATTCCTAAGTCTTACAAGTTATTATTCCCATGTACAAACAACATTTCTGAGTATGAAGCTCTAACAAATGGACTTAAAATGGCCATAGAATGGATAATCACAGAGTTACACATCTATGGGGATTCCCAGCTGATAATTGTAATACTCCAAAAATGGGCTATATGTTCATTAACCTCCTATATTGACACATCAAATGAAATCGACATCAAAGTCCTAACCAAAGGCACATCGGCACATCATCGAATCCTAATTGATTATCTTAAATTTTGCATCAGGAAATATTTCTAGTAATATTCCTAATCATCATAATTATCTTTGATTGAATGATTATTTGGCGATAAATCCTATTTATCCTAAAATTTAATTAATTGAATATTCTCAATATTTAATTAATTAAGTTTAATTTTGCCACTTAATTATTTAATTGAATTTAATTATATTTATTCATAATTATTATTATTTAAATTTGACAATAAATCAAAATTCCTATCATTAATTGATTAAATTCTTATTTAATTAATTAAAGCAAGTTGTCATATTTGATGATATTATTTTTGAATAAAAGTTTGATTAAATGATTGATTAACCCATAAATCAATTATTTTATTTTTTAAAATCAGTTAAGTTGAGAATAAATCACTTTATTTATTTATTAATTCATAATTATCCATGTGCACAATCAAAGAGCAGTTAAACTCCAAATCGGAAAATCAATGCAAGTTATTGACTTTTTGGAACTCAACATCATTTTTGAGTTTTAAAGTTGATCTAAACTTCTAATTTGAGTTAAACTTTTCTTTTGCATGTTTTTGTGAGTTAATTATCCTTTATTTAAAAATAACTCAAAAATCAACCTGAGTTATTTGAGTGATTTATGACTTTCTTTCATGCATCCTAAAAGCCCTAGATTTCTATAAAATCAAGGTTTTAGCTCTTCACAAATCATCTCTCAAATCCACAAGAATTGCATAATCACGCTGGAGAATTGAAATTGGAAGAATCAAAGCTTCTTGCGAATCAACATTGTTGTGAGATCAATCTTGTTTTTACATTCATTTTAGCTTCATATTGCATATTATTGTTAGATCATTTAGCATATCATAGCATATCAATTTACATATCATATATTCATATCAAGTTTTCATCATATCATTTTTCATATTATTGCATCTAAAATAAAATAAAAAATAGATTAATTGCATTCATATTTCATATTAGTTTTGCATTCAAATCCTTCATTTAGGTGTCGTCAAGGTCACTGATCTCGATACAATCTGAGAATGTCATACTCGCACCTATTAGAAGGCAGTAAATCACCTGGTTAGTTTATCTTTCATTCTTTGCACGATTTTGATTTCAACTAACCTCTAATGTTTTACTAAAGTGTTGTATCTACAAATCAGGTACAATTTTCACACACACATTTCTAGTGCCCACCATGGGACAACCCACCTTTACATGTTGGTTTTGATTTTTTTTTTTGGAGCTAAAGCCCTAAAGTTTCAAAGATTTAATTTTATATATCAAAAAGCTTGGAGTTTTTCTCTAAAATTTGTTTTGCAGGTTGGACACATATCAGAGAAGCTACAGTAAAAAATTTAGAATTTTCTGATATGTTTTGAATTTTTAATAATTTTTTCTTGAAATTATAGAAAAAATCAATATCTGACGCAAATCATCATATTTTTTGGAAATTTTTATATTTTTGGAAATCCCTTTAAATTCTATAGGGGGTCCATTCTTTGTATTTTAAATTTGGATGCAATATAATAGCTCAAATAGTTAATTTACAAAAACTGGTATGTTTTAGTAAAATAGGTCTCTAGGGAACAAATGAAGAGATTTTTCTAAAAATTTTACATTTTTGGAAAGCTCTCTATTTTTTAGTAGGGGTCTCTATTCTAAATTTCTATTTTTGTGGTCAAAATCATATCAAAAAAATTAGATCTTGTTGACTAGGTCAAATGTAGAAAAAAAAAAAATTGTGATGGGTATGCACTTATTTTTTTACATGGTTCAATGAATGATATGAGTTGTCATTTGGGTTAATTGCTGGTTATTATTGCTGATAATAATTGACTTTGAGAGCTAACACTAAGGTTTTCATAAGTTGAAGATACGTTGCATGTCTTGTTTGCTTGTTTGCTTATTTTTTTATTGAAGAGTTTGTTGCTTGCTTGCACGGAATTGCTTAACAAAGATAAAAATCAAGTAAATATCTACTAAGTGCATCATGAGGATCTTAGGTATTCTACTTGTTCTGATAATATTTCAATTTGGACTTAAAATAAATCTCTCGTGTGTCTAGCTTGAGTGCTTCTTTTCATGCTTTTGTTTTACACACTTGCATAATTGATACTAGGTTGTGACACCTTAGGTATTCATTTAAGCAGTCTTAGATACTTTTGATTGATCTAGATTTCTATCTGGGGTTATTGGACTCGCTAAATCCATTGGCCCCTCATTCTACCCCGTGGTTGCAATCTCAACGCCATAAAGGGGAGGGGTCTACAGGAGAGAAGCATTAATTGTTCTACCAGGCAACCCTTTTGTTCTTTTTGGAACTCACTTGTTTTCTAAGTTGTGGACTCATTTTTAGCTTGTGTGAGGGGTTAATTGTTCCACCTTGTGGACTCACCTCATATTCTCTTTAAGCATTAAGTGTTCCTCTTTATACTTTTGATTACTTTCGATAGATTTGCTTTCGGAAATATATCTGTGAAAACATAGTAATTAGGCCCTATGAACACTATTTGTGGTTCTTGAGAGATTGGATTCCCAGTGAAATCCTTCTTGATGATGGAATCCTTGTAGGTAGGGAGGATACTTAGTGCATCTCACATTCTACTTGGTCTGTGTGTCTTCCCTTATTGATTGATACATTCTCTCTTTGGAGAGGTTGATAGATCACGTGGAGTTGATATCATAGACCTTGGTGAGATAATCTTCATCTTAGCATGTCAGATTTATCTGCCTGCTTTGTCTGGGTTAAAAGTGAAAAGGCGTCAAACCCTTGGATCTGGAGCCAAGTCCCCTTGTGGTATACTATTGTGAGTCACCTTTAGAGAGGGTTAACCATAGTGGACACTGCCTTCACAGGGAAAATTGCATTGACAGAACCTCGAGTGATAATAGCCATTTTCTCCGTGGTAGTCATAGCCGCTATATAAATGTCCTTGTGGAAGAAATTTTTACAAGTGTGGTTCATTGTTGGGTTGTCAGATCTCCCTAGCAGCTCCTGATTGATTAAATTCTCAGACTGTGTCAAAACCTTGGTGCGCTGGGATTAGAGTTCACCCCTTTGGATCATAAAAGTTGCAAAGTCAAACCATTACTAAAAACCCTAGCGAGGCCAAATTTTTATTTTCTAGGGTATATGTGCGTCATTGCAAAATATTTTGGAACATACACAATTAGCACTTCTGAGGATTAGAACGAATAAGTCACTTGATTGTTCATGCGCAAGGTTGCTTTTGCCCTTGTTCATTGTTTTCAGACATGCTTGAAATCACTTGCTTGCTATTTTGTATGCTTGTTTATCTATCTGGTTACTGAAAATGAACAAATCTATTACAATCCTCAAATCTAGACAGTACAATTTGCAAACAATCTGAATCTGAAAACTCAAAATTTGCAAAATCTGAAGTAAAATTCTTTTCTAGAGTCAAAAGTTATCTCAGGAGGTCAGAAAGTCATACGAGTTTCTATCAAGTGTCATTTCATTATTGTCCATCTATCATATGATAGAGAACCCAGTGTCGTGCGAGTCTTTCTGCCAGTCAAATTCAAAAAGTCAAATCCTACTAGCAATTGTTGTGCAAGTTTTTCAACTGTCATTTCATAGCATACCCACTATCGTATGAGTCTGCAAAGTGTCATTTGGGAAAATTTTGAAAGTTGTCAAAAAATTGTCAGAATTGCCAGATATTTAGATTTTTCAGCCTATTTCCAAAATCTGTCGAACAAATCACTGTGTCAGGAATAGAGTAGAAGCTATTGAGAATCAGTACACATGTCTCAAAGAATAAATACACATGAGGAAGAAATTCTAATCACAGCTATGATGAAACAGATACAAGCTATGCAAGTCAAACTTGACAAACTTGAGAAAGAAAAAGAACCTAAAGTATTCTCCATGGAAGCTATGTGCCCTTTTCCATTTGATAAAGACTTGTACATATCACCATTCCCCTAGACACAATGTGAGCAGCATGACAATCCTTATGATATCTCTTCCACAGAGAGTGACACATCCATCTTTGGAGACTATGATGACTATGATGATGGACAATATAATGATACCTATGACACCTCTGTTCCTAAGAGTCCTCCTCATCGTGTGTTCCTACTTACTGGAAATGGGATGTCACATTGGATAGATCATGATGGTGATCCATATGATTCTAATTTTGAAAAAGACTTTGATGATTTTTGTGAACAATACCTTGATTATGATCCATCTACTACTACTGAGGACTATAAAATGCATCGTGCTAACTTGAAGCATCAATACTACAAGGATCTCTCCTCTATGAACTCTCATGCTAAAAATAAAGATTACACTCTCAAGAAAGATCATGCTAATGCTGAACCTTTGTCTTGTGATGGTTCCCTTCCATCCCCTACTTCCTCCAATACCCATATATTTCCTAAATCTTCCAAGCCTATAAAATATTTCACAAGTCCTTCATCCAACACAAGCCCTGATACTTTTCATACAATTCCCTATAGTTATCCTCAAGGGCTACCCCTTAAAGAAACTCAAGCTAACCTTCACTTGGCTGCAAATACTTTCAATAATGCTAAACCTAAAGAGCCTAAGCCCTCATATGCCATAATTCCTACTTTAGCTAGTCCTCCACCATCTCTTCCAAACTCTTCCATACAATCCCAACATGCTTCCTTGTCCTTAGAAGTGGCTCCATGTCAAGAGGACTCTAAAAATGATAAAGAAAAGAACATAAAGAAAGATCAAGATCAAGAACCCTCCATGTCATCAAATCCTCTTCATGATGTCTCTTATCAACTTCAGGATTCTTTTGATCCTACACCCCCTTTCTCATTCATTCCACCATGTCTTAAGTCTTCTCCTAAGCAAGATCAAGCTCCTACTTACACTGTTGGGCTTATTGACAATCAAAATAACCTTACCCCACTTCCAATTTCCAAAGATGATACTTCCATTAAGGTTGGTAAAAATGGTGTTGTTACTTCCAATGTTAAGCCTATTGAAAATCAAAAGAAAAATTATGTGTTTATGCTATCCAAAGATCCTTGTCAAGATCAAAGTCTTCCATCTTCTTGTTCTACCACTCCATGTTCACTTCCACTTTCTACTCTTCCTAAGTCTTTGCAAGCTTTGAACAATCCTATCAAAGAAGATTCTCATATTTAAGATGTCCATGATTTTATTGAAAATTCTAATGCTCACTCTAAAGATGCTGATATCCTTGGTTGTCATATAGATACTAATGAACTTGTTGATTATCCTTTTGCATCTTCCACTTCCATCCTTGGACCTCTTCCACCATTACAAAGGATTTCACGTCTTCCTTCCATCTTGGGTCCTTATGTCCTTTCACTTTCCCCTCCTAAATCTCCTAATTCACCATCCATCTTGGGTCCTTACGTCCCTCCATTTCCCATCTTTCCTCAAGATCAACATAGATGCATACCCTTGAATCCTTTTCATCCACCCACCCATCTAAACCAGTCATATCCTCCTTCTTCCACAAGTCCCAAGTCTTTTGGAAGTAACTTGAATGTTCAATACAAGAAAAATAAGTAATACAAGAATCCATCAAAAAGAGAAGATCACCATGTCTCCTCTAAACAACATGGAGGCATAAAGTCAAAAGAGATATCTAAGAAAAAAACTACAAGACAAGTATGGGTTCCAAAATCCATCATTAAAGATATTCTCTCTAGATCATCAAAAAGAAATGAAAAACCTATGGCTATATGGATTCCAAAGTCTCTCTTGAAAGATTCTAGTGTTGAGCAAAAAGTAAAGTTGGCATTCAAGCTTCCAAAGACTTCCACTTCATCTTCTTCCAAAAATATTCTTCCATTCCATGTGCCTAAACCACAACCTCTGCTATCCATTCACCATATCCCTTCATGTATTCCTTCATTCACATTTCCTCCATCCTCTCGCCACCCTTCAAGGTGTGTGTTGATGTTGATCTTGCCTTCCTTTCCATCTACCCTTTCACAATCCTTCTATTCATTGTCCTTCTACCTTCTATCATTTTTCCTCATTTGCCTATTCCTCCTATCTTACAACCTTACTCGCTTTACATAAAACCCTATCCTCCATTTTTCTCTTCCATATTCCTTTCCCTATCAGCATCTTTGAGCATATCATCCTAAATCCTTGGCATATCATGGTTTATCCTTTTAGGGAGCATTATCTAAAGAACTTGTCTTCTTCCAAAAAGGAATTAAAAAAAATTGAAAATGTGCCTTGGTGGAAACCTGGAAACAAGCAACTTGGTAGCAAAAGTAAAGAGAAATAAATTTGTCCTATGGTGAAAACCACTTTTTTTTGGCACCTTGGATAAGTACCATGATGAAAACCTGGCAATTAGGCACCATGCGTAGTTCTTCTACATATTTCATCCATTCCATCTTCTCTCTTTGATCTTGACAATGTTGATCTATACATGAACATTTGGCTATCTTGTGAGCTATTTTACAGTGATCTTGCTTTCATTCCCTTGCTGTTTAGCCTTCATATCCATTTTCCTCCATTCATTCTAGCCTTTCACTATCTTTTTCCCCTTTGGTCTTGATCCAATAAAAAAAGAAAAAAAGAGTAAAACACAGTGTTGTGAAGCCTCTTGACATGTCTACTCTTTTGGACTACATCCTTTCCTTATTTGGCATCACACTTTTGTGACTTATCCTATGCTGGCCTTTCATTGCTTGTCCAAATGTAGTTTACATGACAATTTTTCCCTACCTTGGGTACCCTTGAGGAGTTTTCCCTTGAGGATTTCTTCCCTTCATTCTCCTTCATTCGCTTGTCTTCCATCTCTTCAACTAGCTTGCTAATCCCTCTTGTTCTCCACCTTGCTAGACATTGAGACTGCACAATATGATCTTGCTTGGGATTTTGTAATGGAAAAAGATGCTATCAAGTATACCAAGTATCAGAACAAGTATCAGAACCAATATCAAAACTAGTATCAGAACAAGTATCAGAACTAGTATTAGAACAAGTATCAAAACTAGTATCAGAACCAGTATCAGAACTAGTATCAGAACTAGTATCAGAACAAGTATCAGAACCAGTATCAGAATAAGTATTAGAACACCTACTGGGGCTACACCTTTCATTTTAGTTTATGGGTCTGAAGTGGTACTGCCTATTGAGGTTGAAATCCCATCACTAAGAATTAGAATGCATGGTCTAGTAACTGATGATGACTACAGAGTGTCTAGGTTGCAAGAACTTGAACTACTAGATGAGCACAAACAAGCATTGTATGATCATCTCAGAGTATATCAGAAGAGAATGTCTAGAGGTTACAACAAGAAAGTCAGACACAGAGAATTTTAGGTTGGTGATCTAGTCTTGAGAGAAAATCTTAAAAATTAATCCCATCAAGAATGCAAGGGGAAGTTTGAATCCAATTGGCTAGGTCCCTTTGTAATTACTGCTACTTTTGGCTCTAGTGCCTATCAACTCTCAACGATTGAAGGAGAATAGCTCTGAGAACCAATCAACATTCTCCATCTGAAGAAATTCTACACCTAAGACATTCAGTCTATGATAAAATGTCCTAAAAAAAAAATTATAAAAATTAAAAAAAGTCATGAAAAAATGAACATCTTGGTGAAAACCTAGCAATAGGTGCCTTGATGATTCACAAAAAATTCAAAAAATTCAAAAAAATTGAACAAATGAAAAATACAAAAAAATGAGAAAAAGAAAAAGTGCCTTGGTGAAAACCTGGAAACAGGTGCCTTGGTAGCAAAACTAGAATCTCTACCAAGATGGTGAAAACCTGGCAAATGGGCACCACTTGTTTCAAAATGCTCCATCTATTAGCGCAATCTTGGTCTTTCCCAGCTTTTAGTCTTGCTTTAGTTTTTACATATCTCCCAGTTTGTTTCTGCATTTTCAGTTTTCAATAAGTCGGTCTATACACCAATCAGCTCCAGCGTTTGTATCCTATCAATGCTTAACACTTGGGGGTAATCAATGTCAAATCCTATGGTCTCCAGTATATCTTAGACGTATCATATCTAGTCAAAGTCCTTTGAAGCTTCAATTGAGTCAGTCAGTCAGTCTTGTCTCCAGAAAGGATTTTGCATCAACAACAACACAATCAAACATCAAACTAAAAACAATCTATGCTTTTTCATGCTTTTATCTCCTTGTATGCTTACTGATTCACATTGAGATTTTTGCATATTATGTCCCTTCAAGCTCTTCGATGATGTCTTTTATAGGATTTAGAGAGTGATGACTGGGGGCATAATCTTTTCTTTGTTTTCTACTTGTATGTAAAAATCTAACACCTTTGGAAAATCTAGATTGAAATGGTGTCCGGCTCTAAGAGCCTCTATCTTGAATTGGATGGCCATGCGTACCTCAACCATTGATACCCAAAAAATTCAAGGAAGTTTGATCTAACTATTGTCTTTTTGAGTGAGTTCTTTCTCCTACTGTGGAACGTGATCTTACCTAAGGATGTGAATGATAAAGGGTCACTATGGGTAATTCACATTGGATTTTGAATGATCTCTTGACTGCTTGATGTGTTTGTAATGCAAGGTGTATTCAGGTCATCATGACATTTATGTTTTGATGCTTATACAAATTGCTATATCAAAATGGACATGATATTCAGGTCATCCTGGCGCTTGTGCCTTGGTGCTTATATCTAATCTGACATTCCAAAAACAAAATCAATATTCATATATCCATGGTTGTTGACTAGTGGGTGTTGTATTGATTCTTGCACATACAAATTGATATTCATATGTCTATGGTTTCATAACTAGTGGGCATTGTATTGATTTATCCGGTTACCTAAAATTTCAATGATGATAACAAATCGACACATGATCAGTGACTAGGTCCTAGGTCTTAGGTTGCATTTCATTTTGCATGTTTCTTTGCATCTTGCATGTCTACATGATCTCACAATGATTAAACAAACTTCAATGCTTAAATGATTCTTCAAATCGCATCTTCAAATCTAACAAGAGCTGAATCTTACACGAAGGTTCCTCCAATGAAACAGCAAGTAGAATCCTTTTTCAGGATCAAAATCAAAATCTAAGATCATTCATATTGTCTACTACTTGCATAATCGACCTTCAATCATCATAAGAAATCCAGTATTCAACTTAACTGATTATCTTCCATCAAACTATCAAAATTTCAACTTGGTCAACTATGGTCAACTCATAGTTTCACCTAGTCAAACTTAGTCTCCAGGACCTCCAAATGATGCAAAATGTGTTCCTGAACATGTTTAACCACTTCTCAAATCAATTAACATGCTTCTAAACTATCAACGCTGACTTTTCTTGTCAGATTTCAATTTTAATCCCGAAGGGGGCATGGTATTGCACATCACTCAAAGTCTGTAATCATTTCTTTATTGATATCATATCTTTCCTCAGTAATCAAGACAACAACCATGTCTAGTTGTTGAATCATCAAAAGTCCTCATCGCTTGGGGCAAATCTATCATCACTTGGGGCATATCAGATTCGTCGATCCATATCAATCTAGTATCCTCCTAATCTTGTAATCTGTATCAGCTTTTTTGCAGCTATCAGTTCATCAGTGTTATTTCCTTGGTTCTTTGGTAACTGAAGGGGTTAGATGTGATACCTATGTTGTGGTTCTGCTAAGACAATCAAGTCTAGAATCAGTCACTCACTTCTTTGCAATCCTAAGGTTTAGA
Organism: Chamaecyparis obtusa; assembly: GCA_027943335.1. Lineage (NCBI taxonomy): Eukaryota > Viridiplantae > Streptophyta > Pinopsida > Cupressales > Cupressaceae > Chamaecyparis > Chamaecyparis obtusa. The sequence continues at coordinate 145,648 of BSBK01003771.1, forward strand.
ATTAGTCATTTTGACACTCTTTCGTAATCATCGGTTCATCGCTGCTATAGTGAACATTATCTTTGGTCATTCAGGACCTAATATCTTCAAATCTTTCAATCATCATATCTTTCGAATCAGTTTCATATCTTTATCATACACAGACTATCTTTGAACCACTGCGCTTTGCACAGTAATTCAAAGAGGGGCAAAATGTAATACCCCAAAAATGGGCTATATGTTCATTAACCTCCTATATTGACACATCGAATGAAATCGACATCAAAGTCCTAACCAAAGGAACATCGGCACATCATCGAATCCTAATTGATTATCTTAAATTCTGCATCGGGGAATATTCCTAGTAATATTCCTAATCATCATAATTATCTTTGATTTAATGATTATTTGGCGATAAATCCCATTTATCCTAAAGTTTAATTAATTGAATATTCTCAATATTTAATTAATTAAGTTTAATTCCACAACTTAATTATTTAATTGAATTTAATTATATTTATTCCTAATTATTATTATTTAAATTTGACAATAAATCAAAATTCCTATCATTAATTGATTAAATTCTTATTTAATTAATTAAAGCAAGTTGTCATATTTGATGATATTATTTTTGAACAAAAGTTTGATTAAATGATTGATTAACCCATAAATCAATTATTTTATTTTTCAAAATCAGTTAAGTTGAGAATAAATCACTTTATTTATTTATTAATTCATAATTATCCATGTTCACAATCAAAGAGCAGTTAAACTCCAAATCAGAAAATCAATGCAAGTTATTGACTTTTTGGAACTCAACATCATTTTTGAGTTTTAAAGTTGATCTAAACTTCTAATTTGAGTTAAACTCTGCTTTTGCATATTTTTGTGAGTTAATTATCCTTTATTTAAAAATAACTCAAAAATCAACCTGAGTTATTTGAGTAATTTATGACTTTCTTTCATGTATCCTAAAAGCCCTAGATTTCTATAAAATCAAGGCTTTAGCTCTTCACAAATCATCTCTCAAATCCACAAGAATTGCATAATCACACTGGAGAATTGAAATTGGAAGAATCAAAGCTTCTTGCGAATCAACATTATTGTGAGATCAATCTTGTTTTTACATTCATTTTAGCTTCATATTGCATATTATTGTTAGATCATTTAGCATATCATAGCATATCAATTTACATATCATAGATTCATATCAAGTTTTCATCATATCATTTTTCATATTATTGCATCTAAAATATAAAAAAAATATAGATTAATTGCATTCATATTTCATATCAGTTTTGCATTCAAATCTTTCATTTAGGTGTCGTCAAGGTCACTAATCTCGATACAATCTGAGAACATCATACTCGCACCTATTAGAAGGTAGTAAATCACCTGGTTAGTTTAGCGTTCATTCATTGCACGATTTCAATTTCAACTAACCTCTAATGTTTTACTAAAGTGTTGTGTCTACAGATCAGGTACAATTTTCACACACACAATAATCAACCAAGTCAATGAGCAATATCAAACAAAAGATGAAAAATTGGTACCTTATAAGAAAGTGGTTGATTCCTTGAAATTATACTTCACATTTGTCATGTTTCAGCAAATCCCTAGAGCAGAAAAAAAACCAACTGATGCTATGGCTACACTTGCTTCACTCCTTTAGTTAGAGAAACATGAATCCAGATTTGAATTCCTGGTGGAAGAGCTACATCACCCTATCTATGACTCCCAAGAAAGTCATGTTATATGTACCCTTGTCGGTCGTGAGTCATCCTGTTATGGTGCCATTTACTCATACCTTCGTGATGGCATTATCCTTGAAACCTTTAACTGATCTGAATGCAGAAACCTTACTTGAAATGCCTCTCTCCATACACTTATCTCTGGTGATTTGTATAGGAGGGGTCTAGATGGAACACTTCTTAGATGCTTAGAAAAGGAAGAATCTGACCAAGCATTAGTTGACATTCATGAGGGCATCTATGGGGGACATCCCAATGGTCTTTCCATGGCCCGAAGGTTGCTTAGGGAGGGGTACTATTGGCCTACAATGCAAATTGATGTAGTAGCTTTTGCAAATTCATGTGAAAAGTATCAAAAATATGGTAACCTGATACATGCTCCAAATAGGGAGCTCATTCCTTCTATATCTCATTGGCCATTTCAGTGTTGGGCCTTTGATCTTGTTGGGTAGATTCATCCCAACTCATCAAGTGGGCACAAGTTTATTATCACTGCTACTAATTACTTCACTAAAAGGGTAGAAGTTGTCCCACTTTCTATTGCCTCAAGCAAGACAGTCTCTCTGTTCATTATGAACCATATCATCTATCGATATGGAGTGCCTTCTAAGATTATCACTAACAATGAAGGTCAATTAGAAAATAAGGACCTTAAACAACTCTACAAGAAATTCAAGGTTAAGAAAAATTGGTCCTCCATTTACTTCCCACAAGGAAATGGTCAAGAAGAGGTATCAAACAAAACCATTCTTAAAATCCTACATAGAATACTTCATAAGAATGGTAGAGATTGGCATTTACAGATAAATTTGGCTTTTTTGGCTTATAGAATGAGTATTTGTACGCCTATTGGGGCTACTCTTTTTTCCCTTACATATGGTGCTGAAGAAGTGTTACCTTTAGAGGTTGATATTTCTTCACTTAGAGTTTCCCTCAAAGGTCTAGTTATAGATGAATACTACCGTGCCATGAGACTTCAAGAGTTAGAACTTCTAGATGAGAAATGTCAAGAATCATTTGACCATATGAGGATTTATCAAAAGTGCATGTCCAAAGCCTTCAACAAAAAGGTTCTCCCTAGAGAATTCCAAGTGGGAGATCTTGTCCTATGTGAAAATCCTAAGAATCAACAGTTCATAGAGATCAAAAGGGAAAATTTGAACCTAATTGGCTTGGACCTTACATCTTTACAGCAGATTTTGGGATAGGTGCTTATTTATTATCTACTGAAGAGGGAGAGTAGCTCCCTGATCCTATCAATGTCTTGCACCTAAAGAAGTTCTATCCATGATGCCCATTCTTTTTGGGGGCGTCCTTTGTACATACTTATTGATCCTGAAAAAATCCAAAAAAATGGTATACTGGCAAAAATTCTAAAAATCAAAAAATGTCCTGAAAAATGATCATCTTAGTGAAAACCTAGCAATAGGTGCTTTGATGTATCTCAAAAATCTATATATATTCCAAAAATACAAAAAAATTTTAAAAAAAAAGAAGGAAAAAATTGCAAAAAAATCCAAGTGGTGAAATTATGGAAACGGGCGCTACCTGAGGCCTTTGCACCCCTATTTCTTAGCACACGTCCTTGACACTTAGCCTTTCTCCATCATGCCTTGATCTTGTTTCCTTGGTTTGGAATTGGTCTTTGTCTTTGTCTAGGGGGCATAACTATGTTAGCTTTGGTCTCTTGGATGCGTTAGTCTTTAGGACACCTCGCAAATGGTTTTTTTCAACACCACCCCAACTGTGTTTTTCAACACAACCCCTGGCATCGAGTTTTTTTCAACACTTATTAGTTTTGTCTTACCCAATTTTGTCATGTGATCTTACCTACTTGCAAGAATTCAATCCTTATCCTTGGAACTCAATATCAGTTAACACACTTCAATTTTTAAACACAACACTTAATGCTTGAGCTATCTCATGATCTTATCTTTGTGTGTTGACTGTTATTGATTTTCATTGAGTGTCCTTGTCTAATAAGTCTCTCCGGGATGCATAGCTAGAGGACTTGGAGCATGGGGCATATTTTAATTTTCTTTCTACTTGTGGGTGTGGTCTTGAACCTCTTGAGTGTTTCTTATTGTTCCCTTGAAACACTTAGGAGATTTGAGGCATCATCCTTGACCATTTTTGCACAACCATTATTATGGTCATCCTGGCATCTTTTCCTTGATGTGAGCATGGTTTTTCTATATTAAATTGGGTAAGCTAACATCAAAGTCATCTTGACCTTTATGTCTTTGATGCTTATGTTAGAATTTTTCCACATTCCAATCCGATATAAATCACATTCATATTTTCATAGTTGCGCTTGTGGCTAGTGATGACTGTCGGATTTTCCGATGTCCATTAATAATGGCCCAATGATGAAAATAAGCTTCTTAACATTCTCTAGTGAATGATGAACACAAAATCCTATGTTATGGTTTCTCTATTGCAAGTACACCTTTGCATTTTTATGAAGCTCGCATTGTTAGACTTCATGATAATATGCATTTTTAGGCTGCATTAGGAGTTTGAGAAGGTTTTCCTTCATCTTTCTTTTGGACTTTTAATCAACTATGGTCACATTTTGATCTTCATTTCCTTAAATTCTTTCATGATCTCAAATTGAAATTTCCTATCTTAACTAGTTTATTGATTTTGAGGCATTCTCTTTCTTGAGGCAAATTCTCTTTCTTCTCTTCATTTCTTTCCACCTCTTCCAAACTTCTATCTTTCATTCACTTTCACCCCACTTATTTTCTTCTAATTCAACCTTGGGGCATAATCTTTCATGCTTAATGATCTACCTTTGTTCTGTGATCCTTATATCTTTCATCTTACATCAAGAACCTTATCTTTAGTTTGATTTGATCAAATTTATCAATTCACTGTTTCTCCTCTATCTCATTTCAATTTTGATCATGAGGGGGCAGTACCTATCAAACTTTAATCCTTGATTCAACTTTATCAATCCTATCATTTGCTTCTCTTGGGACAACCTTGCTTGAGACTTGACAATTACCTATTTACAGGGGTGTTGGCCTTGTCTTTTTCAATCACCTTATCTTTGTCTTGATGTGTTCCCATCCGTCGATCACATGTCTGGGTTGTTTTGTGATCCCAAATCAATCTCACACTTCGACTTCATTCTTTGACTACATGTATTCCCATGAAGATCACGTATTAGTCAAAGAGGGGCAAATGTATGCACCCTAAAATGGTTGCCTAGACTTTGGGCCCCCATTCACTAATTCATCATTTTCCTAAATCAATGCTTTGTAATATTTTTAATTCAAATCAATTTTCTTGATCAAATCGTAATTAATTCAATATTTCCTAAGGTTTGGTCATTTTATTTTAAGCCTTATTTAATTAAAAAGAGAAAAAATAAAAAATAAAATAATCTTATTTAATTAAGAGAACATGCTCCCTTTTAAATAAATAAAAATCTTTTTTTTAAATAATAAAAAATAAATCTTTTAATTAAATAATAAAATCACTTTATCCTAAGCCACATTTAATTAAATAAATAAATCTCTTTTAAATAAATAAAAAATCTTTTAATTAAATAATGGAAACCACTTTGCTAAAAATAATAAATAAATAATAAAATTAAAAATAAAAATAAAAAGATTTTTTGTCTACACATTGAATGCACACTTTCCAAGATGAGTGGAATCTCCTTTTGCCTTTTAATCACTTCCACGCATTTTTTTGCCTCTTAACCATGTCCATTGATTTTGCTTCTTGAGAATCTTGAGCACATGGATAAACCAAGATTTAATCTCCACCATTGCTCATTTCTTTTTGCCTCTTAATCTTGACCGTCCATTCATTTCTAAATCTTTTATAAGGAGTCCTCTCCTTCTCATTTAGGCATCCAGGTTTTAAGCATCCATGCATGAAGATTTTAGAGATCTAGATTTGATGTTATTGTTATGCAAGTTTGGAGAGTGATTTTGGAGAAAAATTTGAGCACTTGAGCTTGTATATTGCAACTTCTCTTTTCTTGTCTTCTTCTCTCATGCCTCCATGGAAATCCATTTAGATTAATCTTGCACTTTCATATTAAATTAGATTCATATTTCCTTTCATAGAATAATCTTGCATAAGCATTTCTTTTCATAGATTAGTTTGTTTTCAAGCATTGTTATCATATAGAATAGCTTCCATTTTCATTTGCATGCATATTTGATGATCATGGAGACTAGCATTCTTTCTTTTCCTCTTTGAATCTCTCATTTTATGGTGTACTTGCATGGGCACAAACTAGGTCTAATCTAAGGGCCTCCATTATAAACCCTTGCACTTCATGGATAGAGAGCTATGAATCACCATTTGAGACCTCATTCTTGAGAAATCTTGGATATAATGACTCATAGAAGTGTGTCAACATTTTAGTACACAATAGTACAAAAAATCTGTCTCTGAACAATCTTTCTAACATTTTTTTTTTCCCGATTTTGACACCGTATACTCAAGTTATGAGGAAAAATCTTTGGCCCCTAGTCATATGGGTGACTAGGGGGCTGGCTCCTAGACCTTGGTAGCTGGGGCTGGTCCGTATGGGACTTGGAGCTCCGCTAAACAGGGCTAAAGCCTAGTGGTCCGTTGTAATGGGTAGCGGTGCTAGTGGAACCAATGGTCACTGCAATGGCTACCATGGTAGAAACCACTGGCGATGACCATTAGTGATCACTGGTGGTGACCATTAGCAATTCGCTGGCGGTGACTATTAGTGATCCCCTAATAGTCCTGTTGGTGGGCACTGCTAGTGGTGGTCGTTAACGGGCCTAAGAAATAATAGATGCTTGCCTCGGATTATGTGCCAATGTTGTATGGTCTATCATGCAAAATAAAATGCCTCAAAGGCCAACTTGTCCAAATTTGACAAATTTCATATGGAAATAGGGGTTCTTAGGTGCTCTCAATGCAACGGTGAGATCTGTTTGAGCCCAAAGTGACCGAAAATGAGGTTCCCCTAGATCCAACAGAAAATCATCTAAAAAATTGTAGATTTGACAAACACGGCTGAATCTCTCAAGAAGAGAATAGGGGCATGAAGATCTAAATCTTTGATACAATGTTTGATTTGATGATAAAATAACTCATAGCTCCCAAGAACACCTACATGCAAACACCTGTCACAGAAAGAGAGAGAAGTAAGAAGCTACAAAGGCCTAAACACATTGATCCACGAGAGAGGATACATCTTTGATGTGCAAAAACAAAAGTTGCAAAAATCATAATAAAATATTATTGTGTTGAATGATGTAAAGAATACAAAGGAGATCAATCTTATAAAGGAGATCTGAAACCCTAAAAGGGTGGACAAACCTAGGTTGCATGATAATAATTTTTTTTGTATTAACATAGTTCAATAACTAGGTTACATCATAGCTTTGTAAAGTATCCAAACTATATCAAATCTTTACATATACGATCACAAAGTTTTGTTTTGATATTACATTACATATCATCGGTTATTCTTGTTAATACAAAAAACACCGGATAGACATATTTCCCTTTACATATCTGCAGCATTATTTTTGGAGCTTCATCTAGACAAAAAGGATATAAGAAAAAGAAATAGTTCCTCTTGTTAGCTGTGTGTACTTGGCCCTGGTAGCTTTCTATCTTCAAGGTGGAGATCCTTGATGAACTAGTTTAGATTCTCAACCTCCCTCTGTAGGAGCATGTCTTTGTGCATGGATAAGTACTAGCATGATATAATATCTTCTTTGTGGATCAACAATTGACCCTCCCTCATGAGAGTCATAAATTTGTCCCTAGATATCTCTAAAGGAGTAGCAAATTGTGACATGATATGAAAATGAGTGAGTTTACATCCAAACTTAGTAAGTTGTCTCCTTCTCTTCTGAAAGATATCTCCATTTCATTCCTTCCACAAAAACCAAAGAATCTCACATGTAAGGACAGACCAAAAAGTATTCATTTTCAGATCAAAAGACTCAACATAACCAACTAATATTTTAGACCAAGACAGGCCAAGTTTACTATTCCAATCAATAGGAGACCCAAAGAAAATAGACCAAATACTCCAGAAAAAAGTACAATTAAAGAACAAATTCTCAAAAGACTCAAGAACAGAACAAAAATGACACCAAATAGGTTCTCTTATATTATTGGGCATAGTGTTACCAACCACTAGTTTCTTCAAGAGCAATAGCCATCTAAAATAGGTTTTCTTTGGTTCACACAAGGAATGCCAGAAAAAGTTTAAAAAGATTTTCCATTTGGAGATTGGGATATCCAGCCCCTAGCCAAGGTTCACCCTCTCAAAAATATCAAACTTATCTTTCAAAATATTGTAAATCTATTTTGTAAATATCTTATTAAATTCACTACCATCCTTCTATTTAGCCCATTGCATAAATTGTGTGGTGTTCATACTTCTACCAGGGAAGAAATGACCAACAACTTTAGATAAAATAGAATATGTCTTCTTCTGAGTACTAGGGATGTTATACTTAGCAGATAGTTCATCCCAACCTACCCGATTGTCAATCATAACATCTTGTATAAGGGAAATGTTATAATTTAACCAATTTTTATCAGAGCAACTTTGAGTTAATGCCAGGGGTTCACCATTAGCCTCCACTCCCCTCCAAACAGACCTATCCATTACAAAGTACATAGGAGGACCACCACTAGCTCCCCTAAATAGGAGAAGATCCCTCACCTGAACCCATGTTTTCCATATGGACTAAAAAACCTTGGAGCCAAAAATTGAAAGATTTATTTTTGCCATCATCTTATCACAAAGAGGTACATTTTTTCACCCTTTACCTTTCTTAATACATGATCTATTGATATTGTTCCTAATCAACACCTTCCATGGTTCATCACCTGTCACAGCTTGTGTAATCCACTTGGAAGCCAATGCCATACCTTGGGCTTTTACGTCCTTTATGCCCAAACCCCCTTTATTTTTAGCCATGTAGCACCACTCCCATTTTACACACTATCTCTTCTTATTCCCAAGCCCATCAGACCATAGAAAATCCCTCATAATTTTCTCCAACATCCCAATCTGACAATTGGAGAATAACCGTGCCAAAGAGAAATATATATGGTGAGCTGATAGGACATTCTGCATAATTTGGACTCTCCCAGCCAAGGATAACATATGTGTTTTCCATTTAATGTATTTCTTCTCAATCTTGGAGTATAACCAACTCCACATATCTTTGAGAGACGGGCCAATAGAGAATGGAATGCCCAAATATCAAACAATATCATTAGACCCCACCCACTTCCATCCTTTTCTTTCTAGCCATTTTGGGGGAGAGGGAGACCACCCAATGATTGAGGATTTATGAGGAGCCACTTTGGCCCCTGAGACATCACAAAATAATTGAAGCATGTTAAGCATGTTATCAAAGTTATCTCCATCCATGATAATAATTAGAATAGTATCATCTGCAAACTTTGCATTAAGCAATGGCTCCTTATTAGGAAGAGTAATACCTCTAATAGGGGGTCCTAGCTGTGGAGCTCTAAGAATATAAAATAGGGCATCAGCAGCAATTACAAACAAGGTTGGTACAATTGGACATCCCTACCTAATGGATCTTTGGAGAATGATACTTTCAGAGAGCTCACCATTTACATCAATAATTGTAGAGGAATCCTTGAGCAGAATATCAATCCATTTACAAAAGTATGTAGGGAAACCAAATGCTTTCAACATTCCCATAACAAATGGCCACTCAATCCTATCATATGCTTTCTCAAAGTCTACCAAAACCATAACTACATTCTGATCTTCACTCCTGGCCCAATGCATTGCTTCCTAGCCGGTAATCAAGTTCTCAAGGATGAATATCCCTCTAATGAATCCTATCTGGGTTGGAGATATAAACTCATTCAGTAGACCCCCAATTCTCCTAGCAAGAACCTTGGCTATCACCTTATAAGATAGATTCAGTAATGTGATGGGTCTCCAATTTTTAACTAGGGACTTGTCACCATCCTTAGGAAGCAATTTTATAACACCCATGTTAATGTCAACACCAAGTGATCCTTGTCTGAAGGCTTCTTCATAGAGTTCTGATAATTTTGGCCCTATCCAATCCAATTTGTGCTTGTAAAACTTGGCAAGGAGGCAATCTGGCCTGGGGGCTTTGTCATTAGCAAGAGACTTGACTGCACATTCTATTTCCTCCAAAGATATTGATAGATCAAGCTGCCCTACCTCCCTATCCTGAATCTTCTTTGGGATTAGTTTAAGATAGTCCTCCATTTTCCTCATGTTATGCTCATTAAATTCTAAAGTAAATAATTCTTTATAGAAGCTATTAAAGGCTTCTTTAATGCTATGTGTATCCATAGATATGTCTCCTTTGATCTGTATACTCTCAATATGTTCTCTCTTCTGTCTGGTTATAATGATATTGAAGAAATATTTAGAACCCTTATTGCCACCCTTCATCCAATTCATCCTAGATCTAGTCTTCTGGCCTTTAATCTTATACTACTCAATGCCTCTTAGTTGACATTTTACTTCCTTAATCTTCTCCTCTAGTTGGGGGTCAGATCCCTTGTTCTATAGCTCTTTTTTAGTATAATTGAGAGTACATTGAAGGGCATGTTCTTCCTAATTTCTAAATATAGCCTTTTTCTTCCCTACAATCTGATACATCTTCCTCCATGACTCCACTAGGTGACTCCACATATTCACTTGGTTCAATCCCTGATTACAAAATTTACATAAAATAGTGACTATTCTGATAGCATCATCAGTATCTTCATCATTAAGAAGCGAGGTGTTAAGCTTAAAGCTAGTTTTCTTCTTAGTGAGATAGGCATCATCCTCACTAACCAATGAAATTTTTGCATATATTGGATGATGATCCAACATAGATGAAGGGGAGACACACATAGGGGCCCAACCATTCTAATTCTCAAAGGAGAAAATAGATTCTTCTGCATAAATCTTGTCCACCCTACAGTAGACTCTCTGTTGTCCTGCTTCGTTGTTGCACCACGTGAACCATATATATGAGAAGGAACTCTTTTTAAGTTTGAGGGGGTCCTAAATCCTAGATTTCCTCTTAAAATTGGACCAAAAGAACATTTCATTCCCTTTCTAGCAATGGGAACTACCTCCACATTTGTCCTCTATATTCTCCACCATGTTGAAATCCCCAACAAAAATCCAGTGTGCTTTAGGTAGGCCATTGGATAACCATTCCCATAAGGCAGCACGTTCCCTATAATCATTAAAAGCATAGATGTTGCACACACCTATAAGAGTATCCTTATGGTTAAATGTAATCCATAGAGCTCTATGATAGGGAGAAGACCCATTAGAGTTAATTTTATCAGCCCACTAAGGTCCTACCAGAATGGCAGTGCCTCCTTTACCTCTAGGGTGGTTAGAGTGAAAACCAATGGCTTTATCCCAGATGAATTTCATTATGGTAAAATCTTGGAAGCCAACTATCTTAATCTCTTTTAGGCATACAATATCTTTTTCACTAAGATTGTTACACCATTTTATCACCATATATTTTCTATCAGACATCTCAAGCCCTCTCACATTCCAGCTATGTATGTGCATCATTTGGGAAGTGTTTTGGAGTTATTGTATAGCCTATTAAAGAATTCTGACATATTCTTCCCAGATTTCCTATTGTCATTAGATAGGGATTGCCTTTCAACAATCTTCGTCTTCTTTTTTAATGTTCTTGAGGTAACCTCAGTGAATGGCTCCTCAGTCAAAGATGCTACTAACTCATCACCATTTGTGTGTCCATTGCCTATTTTAAGGGTTCCCGATGTGCCCTTCTCTCTATTCAGGGGTCCATTATATTTCCTTCTAATACTCATAGCTTTATCATTAATAGAACTAAGAGCAAGTTGTTGGGCATTCAGCTTTGGGGGTGGTAAGGATTTTTCATCACCCTTGACATTACTCTTTTCAAGACTGTTACCTAGTTGGCAATCGGCTAGGGAATCGTGAACACCACTAGTTATGGCTGGTCTCACTATATATTCATCTTCAAATAGAGGGTTGTTCACACTAACAAAGACATCATTATTTGGTTTATCATGACTAGCATCATTATCTGTATTCACATTTGGTTATGTACAGGATTCTTTACCATTATCTGTATCCACAATTTTAACCCTAGATTCATTAGCATCTTTCCCAATTTTGGGATCGTTATTCTTTGGTTTGTTATCTTTACCATTATTTTTTAAATTACTAACAAATTTGGGGTTTTGAGAGTCCCTCAAGGCTGGGAAATCCTTTTTTGAATGTTTGTTCTTCTTACAATGAAAGAACAACCCTAAATCTCCTAGCAGTGAAATTTCCTAGGAGAATTTTTCATCCTCTAAGTCCATTGAAATGATGTTTGGAAAATCAATTTCAGGCTCAAGAGCCAGAAAAATTCTCATGTTTAGGTGACGCAAAGTGTATCTAGCTTCATTGATTTGCAAAACAGAACCAAGGGGTTGAATGATATGGGAAATAAAAGGCCAGAACTCAGGTTGGAGATTTTTAATTTCAATCCAGTGGGGTACAGAACAAGCCATAATCTGTTCTATTTTCCCTTTGGCCGACCACTGGAAAGCCCTAAAAATGGAACAACCTACATTTCAATGTTTCTTCTTAAGAACTCTTTCCTACATAGCATGTGTCTTAAAGAAAATAATGAATAATCCTTTCTGAATCATCCTGCAAAAACTAACTTGAATTCCTAGTTTCTTCCCCCAAATATTTGCAATCCAATCATCAAAGAACTTCCTTGCAGGAAAAGAATCCTTTTCTAAGAAAACAAAAAAAATTGCAATCTCTTTAAGATGTAATTGTTCTTTCCTAATGGCTTTTACCATGTCCTCATTAGGGGAAAGAGAGAGGGTACAAAGATCATGGGGAGCAGACTTACCAGTTCTACATTCTCCTCCCTTGGCCAAATTACCCTTGTCGGCACCCTCATCCAGTCTATCTCCATCAGTTGTGGGCCATCGAAGGACTTCATCTCTACTGTGAAAGAATCCATTGAATGTGGCTGACAAAGGACATTTAGGTCACGATTGATCTAATAGCACTTCTTTGTATGATGGTTTATCTACCATCTTACCATTATCAACTTTCGTGGGTTTACCCTGGCACATTTGAGCATTATTATTCAGACACCCTTCATCAATATCCATAGTTAATACTTTACCATCATCTATCTGAGCCTCTCCAAAACTCCACATGAGAGAACCAAGCTGGGAGAAGAGAGGACCCGGCTCCAAAGGCATTCTTTCCTAACCCTAACCACACTAAAGAACACAAAGAAAAATTGAAAAAAAAAAACTTAACCACAAAGAAAAAAAAGGAGACCACGGAAACAAAGGGGATCAAGGCCATGAAAATAAATGAGTGCACACAGGAGAACCAAGGGAAGCCACAAGGCCTGCACAGGGTACGACAGAAAAAGAAAGCAACACCTCAACCTCAGGAGTTGTACAGTTGCAGAGCCAATCTGGTTGCATGATAATAATTAATAAAGTAATTGATTATTATATGTCAAAGTTTTTTAGCTTAAGTAATAAAGAGATAATAAGTGACTTAGTAATTAAATCAACATGATTTAATTAGTAAGTAAAATGACTTATTACTCTAACATGGTGAACCTAACATGAATATGCTAAAAATTTGATAAATTTGTCATCTATATTTGCATGCAGGTTTTCTTTGCTTATTTCTTGTTGCATGCAAGGTTTTCAAAGATTTGGTCATATCTTCCAAACCAATGGGAATTTTGCAATGAATTTTTTTTTGAAAGTTAGAATTGATATTAGGAGCCTACAGTCCAAAAATAAGATATTTTTTACTATTTTTGTGTGATATATAATTTTTATTTTTATTTTCATAAAAAAATTAATGTTGGGCGCAAATCATTGATTTTTTCTAAAACTGTTACATTTCTGAAAATCACTTTAATTCTAGTTGGGATCTATTTTGTGTGATTTTAATTTGATGACAAATAGTGGCCGAAAAAAAATAGATCTTTAAAAACTGGTATATTTTGATAAATTGGGTCCCTAGGGCCAAATGAAGGAAATTTTTGAAAATTTTTGCATTTTTAGAAATCTCACTAATTTTAGTAGGGGTTACTTCTTTCCATTTCTACTTTTTTAGACCAAAAATGTATTTGAAAATCGGATCTTGATTACTATGTCAAAAGAAAAAAAAATCAAGGTGCAATTGTTGTAGTTTCAATTGATTTGCATCTTCATCCCTGGTAAATTTTGGATTTGTTAACCATGTCAACTTTCCTTCACCTTAGATATTCTTCTTTTCAACTAATGTTTGTGGAAGCTTTCTAAGGATGCTAAGGAGCTGAATTTTTTGCCTAGGTAAATGGTAAAAATAAAAAATGTGCATAGCTTCGAGAAAGGTACACTCTAGAAACTTTTTAGCTTTCATGTACTTTCTATTTACTACAACATATTTCCACTCTAATCACATAGATTAATTAGGAAAGATATTGTGTACTTGTGAACAAAACTAGTAGGCTTGTGCTCTCACCTTTTTGGGCGATTAGAATGCCAAACCTGGCGGAGTTCCTCTAGATTAAAGGTTTGGTTAATTGACACCATGTTGATTGTGTTTGGAAATTAAAAGTAATAGGGCTATGCTCTCGCCCTTCTTAGGGTGATCAAACTTCTAAACATACTCTTAATTTCAATCTTTGGTTTCACTAGTGCATTCATTTTTAACACATAGTGGGCTCACCTCCTGAGACTTGCCTTAATGAGGTTGGTGAGAGAGACATTCCAAAGTGGGATACAACTGCTTCAGTCTGATAAACTACAACTGATTGAATATCTTGAATGAAATTTTGACAATGAAATGGACAATTGAAAGACAGTGATAGATGATCAATGAGCTACTAAAGTGTATGTAAGATATTAAATCAATTATTATATTTTCATTGATGTCAACTAGTTTTGACTATACTTATCATGATGGTTACAAACATCTTAAGAAAGGAAAATGGTAAAGGAATGAGATATCTACATAAAGATGAGATGGATGAGAAAGATATGGATATGGTATACATTGGGTAATTTATTGATGAGTCTATGGCATTATGTTAATGACTTGATTGTACTACATGATTCTATTATGTATTTAAGATCAGGATTGAACAAGTTTTTGTGGTTGGTAAATGAAGAATTCAATATACACCGAGCAAGTGTATTGTATATCGAGTATAGTGTTAACTAAGCTAGTTATCACCAACACATTCTGGTATTGACTGAGTGAAATAAATTAAAGGACTTTCATGACATATGACTAAATATGATGAGCTAGAAAATTGTTTATGATTCTGAGGTAAATGATAATGTTTTTTATGATGATCAAACGGATGACAAAATTCAAGGATAATCAGATGAAGGAGAATGAAATGTGTTATTAACACAACTGCTGAGGATGGTTAAAGCAAAAAAATCTATAGTAAAGATTAAGAGGCAAAATCTATGGATGGAAATAAAATGGCTTATGATGTCTATATAAAGAGACATGAGATTCATCATTGAGTCTATTGTAGGAGAATTCGCGTGAAAAGATTTTTTTCATGCAACACTGATCAAACTGGTTGAAGATGGAACCGAGCAAATTTGTAGACAACACCAAGCGTCAAAGAAAGAAATTACTTGCATTTAGTAGAAGGCTATAATTTAATACCAAAATCAACCTAAAGAACTAAAAAATTGACCTTAAAATGCATACAAGATGAGAAAAAGAATTTACTAAGTAATAAATTGATAAATTATCTGGTTCAACTAGGTCAAATACATGGTCAAAATCCATTGATGCTTTCATCTAGTTCAGTTGTAGTGTTTGAGGGATTTGATATCTATCTAGGTTTTGCAAAGGTATACAAGACCATTGGTCAACCCACTCTTTTGATTCACATTCATCCCACAAAAAATGCATACATGAAGAGCAAAAGCATGCAATCTATCTCTAGTATAAATAGCTAATGATGTTGCATTTGAACTTCTAAATGAATGCATGTCACTTGATCTTGTAAGTGTACAAAAATCTAAATAGTTTTCAATGTTAGATTCATGTATTAATTAAAAAATTATGGAAACCATAGACTTACATGCATTACCTAGCCCCGTCGTAGAATTACACCATTGCACAGTTGTTTCTCCATCTATTAACACTACACCACCTTCATACTTCAATTCCTCTTTGGTAAGAGCTCTTTTGACACATGCTCCTACATCATCATGCTCTCCCTTTCCATGACCTACCTCAGTGAAATTCCAAAAATGTTGCACACCACTTGTCACATGCATCCTAGTCAATGAGTAGAACATCCTTGCATTCTTAAATTGTGAGGTGCAATTATCTGACCATATTAAGTATTGGTTGTATCTTATACCTCTTTCCCTTAAACTATCATAGAAAACTTTAAAGCATCCTTTTAAAAACTCTAAGTAATGTGTATGATCATCATTGATATAGAAGTGATACTCTCTTATAAACTTTCTTTCCTCCTATATGCTATCATGTCCATGCATGAATACTATGTGTACAAAAATTGTAACTTGTGTAGAGTGATAATACATAGGTTGTACTTTATTTTTAGGTTTTAGTATATAATTATCTACAAAATCAATGACAAAGACAATAGTACCGAGTGGGAAAGTATCCTTACATAACTTGAATTGTTCATCTAACCACCTAGCTCTATGTGTGTGACCTATGTACTCATAAACTAGTTTGTCTTGAAACATCTTCATAAAATTAGCTATGCATATATCCCTTTTCACTAATTCAAACCTCTTTAATTATTTTCCATCTTTAACACCATATGTGACTGACTTTTATTTTCCAAAAGAAAGTAGTTCTTTCCCAATTTCATGTGTTTTATCAAGATGTAAGAATCTATGAAACTTTTCCAAACCACCACATGTAGGAAAAAATTCTTTCAAACATATCATCTTATAGTAAATGCACCCATCATCTTGTTTATAGAGTACACTTGAAATGAATTCTCTCAGTGACTTAGGATGTGCTTGTAGACCACATTCTTGCAAAACATTGTTAGCGTGCAAAGTACCACATATATAGCGATAAATCTCATAATGCATGGAAAAATCAACATGAACCCTACAACAACATGTAGTACGTGCATGATTAATCTTAACATAAAATGTTTTTGTCATCTCAAAAAATATTTGACTAATTTTAATCTGAGGAAAGCTTTGAAGAAACCTTTCATAAAATTGTGTTTGTGTCATATCTAAGTAGTGTTTTGGATGTGGCTCACTATTTCTAATTACAATTCACCTTCTAACAACATCTCTTTAGTTGGGTGAAACCCTTGTGTTTTCATGCCAATATTTCTCAATTAATGTTCTTGGTGCATCAACAACAAAATTGTCCCCGCATGGGAGTCTACCCAAGAATGCCCAAAGAGAATTATTGTTAGGATCCTCAATTTTCTCTTGCCTATCTAAATCATGGTGTAATGTGGTTCTACTTATCCTTAATGACTTGCTTGTTTTTCTTATTAAATGAGATTGTTTCATTTCCTTTCCCATTATGGTTGATGTGTGGACATGACAAGTAACATTAGTATCTTTAGAGCATGATGTCAAACCAATGGATTGGTAGGCATCAAAAATATTTCTCACAATGGTTCTTTCACTATTATTTTCATATGTTCTTAACCCCAAAATTTTTATTATCTCTCTAAATTTCATATTTTTAATCATTTCAACAACTAATTGGCATCTTCCACTTTGATTTAAGTTTTCAAAATGGTTATTCCAAATTCTTATAACCATTCTTCTACAAGTTCTCTCGGAAACTTTATTATGCATTGGCCTCAAAATATTTTCATCAATGTCTATTAGAAACTTTGGTTTTCTATGAATTATTATAAGAGGTGTTAAGATTGGTACATTATGTGCATTAATCACATCAAATTCAAATGGTAAATCTTCTTCAATTTCATTAACATGTTCATTCATTACATCATTTCAAATGGTCTATGTTCATTGCATTCATTGGGTGGATTTATCTCCTGTATTTGAATTCGTGTATGTTGATCATTTTGATTTGGTGCATTCATCATATCAATTTCAATTGTTGAATATTCATCATTTTCATTAGGTGCATTAGATGATGTACCTTCACGTAATCTCCTCATACACTCCCTTTGTCTTTCCTTTGTTGTCTCACATTGTTCAATCATTCCTCTCTTGTTCTTTCCCATTGTTGATATTGATTGTCCTACACATAACATCATGAGGACAATCCATAATCAAATAACAAATGAGCATCATTTTATTATAATCTAAAGTAACCATGATAAAATAATTTCAAAAAGAATCCAAAAAATAGGACAAATGAATCATTTCAAAGAAATAGTAACAATAAAATAAATAAAACTTGACTGTTACTATCCCATAAAATTATGTGCAATAGTAGTGGGGCCTTCAAACAACTTGCATTACTAGATTTTAGGTTGTTGGAACTCAAATATCAAGATTTCCTCATAACTCGTACGAGTTATGTAAAGTAATGAAAATGTTCACAATTTCCCATAACCCGTGTATGGGTTATGTAAACTTATACAACGTTCATCATTTCTCATAGCCCATATGGGTTATATAAAACTGAAGAGATAGAGGATAAGGAGAAGGAGAAGGGGAGAGAGGGAGATAGTGTGTGTGTGTGTGTGTGTGTGTGTAATCATAGATATGTATATATACCTACATATTAACATATCATATATGTAAATCTATATAAATGTGTATTGTATTACACAGTTACAAGTAATTTTTTTAATGTCTTCATAACCCATATAGGTTATGTCAAACTGAAAATGTTGTTTTATGTCTTCATAACCCGTACGGGTTATGTAGAACTTGAAATTATGATTTTTGGTTTTCAAAAACTGAGTGGGTTATTTTGTACACCATAACCCATACAAATTATGGCTTTGTAAAAGGTTTGGAGTATGAACCTAAGGCTTGCAAACCTATTTTCCCTCCAATTTTGTCCATTTACATGTTTTTTCTTCTTTCAACGTGATTTCTTAACTTCGTCATCATTAGTTTTACAAATGATCAAGTGGGTATCTCTAAAATTACTACCATCATCTCTCACATCTTATAAGCTTTTTGACCATATAAATATTTCTAATTTTTTACAACATTAGCATAGTAAACTTTAATTTTCTTTACCAGTGTTTTCACAGTGCTCACCGACATATATATATCTACCATTTTTTAATAACTTTTGATCTACTTGACCAAATTCAAAACAAATTATGTATTACTGTTCTACACTAGATTCTATACACTTTAAAAAAAATATTGCAATTTGGATTATTTTAATGCAAGTTATGCCCAACGCACGAACAAGTACCAACTTCCAAGATGCGGTCACTTCAAAAAATCATAAAAAACAAAATACTCAATAGAAAAATAAAAAAAATACACAACTTATAGATCACACTCTTACATATCATCCTACCAAAGGATTTTGCAAAATACTAAATGTAACTATAGATTTTGTGAAGCGCATGGAAACAACTATGTTATATTTATTTGAAAAAATCAGGAACAATTTTTTGTGCATGAGAGGTTTGACCCTCTTAATCTTATCCATTTTTAAAAAACTTTAGTAGTTTAGAAACTAGATTCAGAGAACTACAATTCTTATTCTTTACACAACTCCTAGTTTTGAATGGATGACCCTCAAATCTCTCTATGAAGTTCAGGTTTCCCTGATTTCAAAAAAAATGTGGCCACTTATACCCTCTTTTTGTTCACCATCTTGGTGCACTTACCCCCATCTCTTTCCAAAATACATGTTTCTATTGCAGACAAGATAGAACAAATACAAAATAAATTTCTCTAATTGGACACTAAAGAGAAATAAAGAGTATCTTTAGTCAATAGGAAGAATGTTTGTGCTCCTAAATCCAAAGGAGGCTTGGGTATAAAGAGGATTAAATTGTTTAACATAGATCTTCTCTCAAATATTGGGTGACAATTGTTAGAGGGATCCAAGGACTAGGTTGTATTTTTGAAGGCCAAATACCTAAATGGTGAAGATCAAAGTAGGTCCGTCCATGCCTCAAATCTTCCTTATGGGTAAGTAATATGGTATAATATTCTAAAAAAACAAATATTCTTTAGTAGGGGCTAAGTAAAAGAGTGGAAAGTGGAAAAGATACTCTTTTCTAGTATGATGTCTAGGCTAGAGGTTTTTCTCTTAATTTCATTGTATCTATTAGTGGCCTAAAAGACATTTTACCTATAATTCTTGAGATTAAAGTTTAATATCATATCATATGCCAAGAAGAAGAAATACCTAATTGGAAAGACTTGAAAGAATAACTTCTTCAACAAAGACAGTTTGTTAATGAATTGCCTACTAATTGGAAGAAAGATATTCATAAAATCACTAAAATATTGGGAGACTGACTTTCTTTGATAATAAGAGACAAGATGAGTGGTTTTGGGAGGGAAATATCTAAGTATCTATCTTTTTGGTCATTCTAATTTCTTCTTCTAAAACAACAAATCTTAGATTGGAGAAAGGTATGCAATCCTAAACTTATTCCTTAAATAAATTATTTTTTGTGGGTAGTTGCCCAAAGTGATATCTTGACTTTTGACAATTTAAATAGACAAGGATTCCAATTTGTCAATCGATGTCTTCTTTGTTGTCTACATTGCAAAAGAATAGATCATTTTTTTTCCATTGTCCCTTTTCTCAAGAAGTGTGGTCTTTCATTACTTTTAAGTAAATAGAATGTGTCATATGTACCTTGTTTTAATTTGTGATGATACCCACTCCTAATCATAGTATTTACAATCTTGATAATTGTCAATCTCATCTACTTACCATGCCTTCTATTCCACCTTAGACTGTCATGTATCCCACTAAATTTTGATCTCATAAATCACTAATGGCATCTCACATTGGAGAAAATATGGGAAGGACAAAAATATAGATTTTTTATTTGGCAATTTTAGGGAAAGATTTATTATCTATAGCTAACCCCACTTCTCAAAAGATCATCATAATATTTACTATTGAAAATACAATTGATATAAATTCGCTTTTAAAGTGTTGTTTTAGAGAAAGTGTTCATGCATTTGCAAGACTAGGGCAGAGAATATTATCAGTCCATATTTTTTCGTAGAGAATTTGTGAAGATGGGAGGCCCTTGAAAACATTCTAAACCAATGAATTATGAGGCCCTAAAAAGGAATTTTGATATAGAGGACCTATTTGTCTAGTATGGTTTGGCCCCTTTCTTCATGGAAATGCAAGGCTGCAATGACTTCCTTACTTCCAGGTTCACAAATTCTTAGTCAAGGGAATGGTGATAGTGGGAAGTTTGTAATTTACATGTCTTATCTACAGATGAAAGTTGATGCTATAGGTTTGGAGAATGAAGGCATGTGCATTGTGAAGAAACATTCAATAAACTACCAAATTTTCATTAATAAATTCCTAGAAGATGAAGAGCACCTTGAAAGGTTCCAAAACACTTACAATTCTCTAAATCCCACTCCTCCTTATGCTTTGGATATCTTGTATATCATGAGATACTTTACTCTAGAGGGTAGATACATGACAGTCCATGGTTATCACTTTCCCTTGCTAAACCATGTTAGGCAAAAGGAAGAAGTTTAATATGCCCTTATTCCTATTTTCCTTACTACAATAAAGCATTGAGAAGGGAGCCTCTCCTTTTCTTCACTAAGGTCCAGTAATGGCCTTGTATAAGCACACTATGACCTTAGACTTGGATGGAAACACTTTTCATTTTGAGCAGAAAAATTAACCCTCTTCTAAGCTCTCCTTCCCACAATGTAGTGTATTGAAAACACTCCTAGCAAGTTGGAGGAAGGTTGTTCTTCTAGTAAAAATCATCCTAAAGCCAAGAGTGTTTGCAATGACTATAATGCCAAGAATGTTTTCTATCATTCTCCTTAGGTTAATGAATTTATTATTATTACCCATGAGAAATGCAAAACCTATATTGATTTACCCAAGTCTTCCAAAAAGAAAACCCAATTCAAGTGTCCCAAAAGAAGTGGTTGACAATTACCATAATTGAAGATAATGAGAAGAAAAAATAACCTAAAAGAAAATAACCAGAAAAAGAGAATGTGGGGTCATATTCAAGGGGCTAAAGATTTTCTAGACTTGCAAAGGCAACCTCGGTCCTACAAAAAAAGGGTTAAAAAAATATTTTTGAGAATGATGAAGATGACACATCCCAAGAAAGGAAGACCATATGTTAGAGGAGGATAGTGAAGAGGAGGTATATGAAGAAGAAGAGGAGTGGGAGGATGAAGAGGTGGAATTCCAAAAAGAAACTATAGAGTCAAAAGACATTGAAGGAAGCCCTAAAAATAGGGGTTCTAAAAATGAAGATATGGAGATTTCACAGGAAGAAAGGGATGTTGTGAAAAACAATCAAAAAAATGGAGATGGGATCTTCAAAAGCATTGGGACTTCATAAATGTCCCAAAGAATTCTACTTAGTTTATTCTCTATGTTTCCTTTAGTTTTATGGTTGGGCTCACATGCCCTTGTTGTGTATAGTATTCTGGAGTTTTTTAGTACATTCATGGTAAAGTCTAATGACATTTTAAGTAATGTAATGGATATGTTTAGCTTTAGTGATAATTGCAAGTAGGGTTATCTTTATTTTTATTTAGATAGGCTTGCAATTTTAGAAGTGCTTGATGGTTGCTTCTTAGTTTTTGTTGTTCTATTTTCTAATGGGATCAAGGCCCTCTCCCTACTAATTTAATATAAAAACATCCATGAATTATCTGTATTCATATTGCTCAAAGGAGATTTATAATCTTCACACAATGAAGTATAGTTTGGAAATGATTAAAATTTAGAAAATGACAAAAATCTAGAATTGAAATGAACTGATTTTCTTTGAAAGTTTGGAAAGGATTCAAGTTTAAAGAACCAAAGAAGTATCCAAAAGAGAAAAAAAGGTCATATAATTGACATGCAAAAAACTATTTCTAATATCGCATCACTATGATTGTATAATAGTGATGCTAGATTGATATAATATTTTGATTATATGATTGTCATACTAGATTGATATAATGTTTTAAATAAGTTATTAAAATTCTATTTAAATTATCATACATAGATGCTATACCTAATTTAGACAGTCCATTTCCTTTAATCTACATGAAATAATTTGTTTTTAAGTGGTTGTGAAGGGCCTAAGAAAACCCACATTATAATAAATAAATAAAACCAAAAAGCAACTTTATTGTAATTTGGCATTTGATAGAACATAATGCACAATGGGCATCAGAAGTAGACTTTGAGGCCTACTTAAGTATCCTTTTCTCCTATCTAAACCATCATACACTAGATTGCTAGAGCCTAACAATCTCAAGGCAACTTTTGCTATGATCAGAGTTGTTCATGTAATATTTTGCATATTCATTTACACCAATTTCTTTGTAAAGTGGGGGATTTTCTGAATTCAACAAATGAGGGATGGGTTCAATCTTCACATGGGATTCCATTAATAGACTGAAAAACATAGGAATAGAAACTCGTCCAGCTACATCGTTGGTCACAGCTCTATGCTCCACACTCTTGAGTCTTCCATTAGACAATATCTGCTACAAATAGATAATGGAAATTATCAGAACAAAAACAGCAATCAGAATAAAAGCGAGCATGCATATATATGACAAAATTGAAAGAATTAAATACCTCTAACTGATCTCCAATATTAATTACAAAAGCTCCATGAATCGGATCAACACCCACCCAGTCACCATTATGTTTCACTTGGAGACCACTCACCTCATCCAACAGTAACACTGTTATACTTCCCATATCTGAATGAATTGATGTGCCAAGTGTGAGATCCGGTTGAGGACAAGGTGGATAAAAATTCATCATCATAATCTGGCGGTCCATACAATTAATGGTCTCTGTAAGATAATCAGGAGCCAAGTTAAGTGCTTCTGATAGCAAAGTCAGCAGTATTGCACCAAAATCCCTCATATGTTTGCAGAAATCTATGCTCTCTTCCCTGACAAAATACCCACAAACCAAAAACTCAGAATTCAGCTCTATTGATTTCCTTTTAAGGACAAACTACCTTTGGGATTAATATACAGTATATATTAACAACGAATGTTTCAATGTTATACTTCTATATATCAGTATAATTTTATTAGATTAAATAACAAAAAAGTCTTTAATTAAAGAGTGGATTGAGTAGTTGAGCATCTTAATTTTGTGTCTCTTAAAATTTTATGTATGTACTGATTTCAGATCATCCTAAATTTTTTACAACTGTTTACCTGACAAGACCTGTGCTTATAATGAATATTTTAGGTTTGTCTCTGCTAATAATGGTCGTGGTGGTAATAGGTCAACATCATCAAATATGACATCAACATAAATTAGTAATTGTGTTTTATGTCAATGGACTCACCAAAAAATAAATCAGTAGTTGTGCATCAAGTCAAATTTTATTGACGGTGACATATCGATGTGCCAGTATGACATCACATAATTTGTTGCTTTTCAGATGTAAAGAATTCATTTTATTCAATCAACCAACACTAACTTTAAAAAGTATAATGATCAGTGCTAGGGGAAGAGCATTAATTGTCATTATAGCTAACTCGGCACACCCTAAGTTCCTCCACTGTACTTTGGATTTTGACAATTTTATTTTGTTGTTTTCCTATGTGACTTAATTGCTTATAGTTATTGTTTTGGCAAAAATAGATGGTAAAAACAGACACTGTGGGATCTGTTATGTGCATAAGGCTCAAAAAAGGTCATTTCAAAGTGGCATCCAAAACATATTCCTTGTCCCATTACATGTTCACTTTGACAACCAAAAAAATTGGATAATTGATTCAATACTCGTGCATAAATGCCACAATTATTGTGTGAATTATTGGTACCAACAAAATCACACAATTGAACTAATTATTAGCCTTTTTTCCACAAAAATGAACAGCTATTGGTCCACTAGATAATTTTTTTGTGAGCTTCTAATTAGCAAAATCCAATGAACAGTAATTGAAACATAAATAATAAGTGATACTCTTCTTCCATGCTATTACAAATATTAACTTAAATCTACAAATACTATGTACTAACTATGTTTTTTCCCTATATTAACCATATTCAATTGTTAAAAGTCTTTCAACAAAGGGGAAGCAGGTTCAAATCTCACCATGAACAGTTTGATGATAAAGCAGAGCATAAAAACTAAACATGGCAGTTTTTTTTTCTGGATAATTATATATCATTCTTGTTCACCTTTCTATGTATTGTCTCCAATATTATTATGTACATCTGAGTATCTTTTGTACAACGGTAGAAGAAGTTCATTAGATTTAGAGATTGCAGGCAAGCTGTAAGCTGAAAGATTGTGTGCAGACTTGTCATAAGTTTCATAGTATGTAAATTTAAGGGCAAAAGATCAATTTAATTTTGCATTTACCTTATAGCAGCAGGCCATTCCTGATATTGGGGAAAACCAGGCGCATAAGTCAGACGCAATGCATCCTTCCAGTCGACAGCTGCTTGCTTGTGGAGATTAAAGCTGGGAGCAAATTTTACAGGATTACTGTAGTCATGAGAGTAGTACTTCATCTTCTCTTCAATGGGTTCTCTATTAAATCTCCCAGCAGCTTCCAGAACAGTCTTCATAACACTCACAGGGACTGTATGATCCACCACCTGGAAAACCCATAAAATCAATGTCGGAGCTACAAAACAAGCAAATTCAATCACAGAAGAGAAAACAGGGGTTCTTTTCTGACTCACCTGAAAGAAACCCCATGTTTGGCAAGCGTGCAGAATTTGTTGGATAATCTGTGGACGACGAGAGCCTTGGATATCATGGAAGCTGACAAGGGGAACTTGTGGGTGAGTGGGAAGTTGAAATGGGCGGGTGTGTGGAGGCTGTATAAAGAAGTGGGGAACTTGTTGTATGCCTAAATCAGCTAGACCTTTTACCCCTATTTTTGAGCTGTCAAATTCATCAATTGAATCCATACTATGACCTGATCTGTGTGTTGCTTGCCACATACTCATCGTTAGGAGAGTATATTTAGAAGAAGGCCTTGTTGCTTCTCTTCTACAACACAGTTTATTTGTTGTCTTGTCTGGATTTTACTCAAAATAAGATAGGCCAGTATCACTCCACCGGAATATTATTGATAGAAGATGGACATAAATTGGGGACTCTAGAATATGGAATCCCTCTGGAATATGGACTTATGAGCTTTCTTTATAAATTATACAAGAGCTGCACTGCAGTTGGAGTTTCTGCCTTATGCAAAATAAGAATTAGAGAAGAAGAGAATTATTTTATGTTTAAAATATTTGAACAATGCATAAAAATAGCTGACATAAATTTATTAATTTTACCAAAGTTTCAAAAGACAATGTATCCCCAACTCTAAAGAACAAAGGAAAAGATTACATGGAATGCAGTGTTTAACTCTTGTGCTGTAGCCAGGCTGCTGTTTAATGGCTGCACTAAATTAGCCTGACTTGTATGCCTTTAAAGACTTGGACATCCTTCCTGCATTCATACAAAGATGAGTTTTTTAAGCAATATCAATCAGCTGTACAAAATGTGAAAGGGTTGAAATCCCTACCAAGGGTACAATTGGAAATAATTGAGAATTTTGAATTAGTAACTGTTAGTTCTGGAGTAGCAAGAAACAATTATGCGGAAAAATAAAAAAACTAATGAAAGGAAACATGAAAATAGAATACACTCCAAATGATAGATAAAAATTTGAGTATGCCTACATAGTACATGATACAATTGGAGAGAAATAATGCCATAAATTATGATCATAACCCAAATATATGATTTAAAATCAAAACCAAAATTAATTCAGATGCATGACAAATCCCATATGACTACATCTCTTGCAGCCATTTTATTAAACAGTTGACAGAACTATACTCTGTTCCAAAGCTCTTGTTTTAGCCTAGATTGAAACCGTGTTAAATAAAGCATTTGCATTTACTAATGTATGCACAATGGCCAATTTCTTTGAATGTGGAAGACAGTACCTCGTCATTACTATATTTGCTAGAACTAAACCAAATCTGAAAATGTCCAGAAAGTAAGTTAAGTAGCTTAGGTATTTAGCCTTAGTCTAGCATTGCTGAGTGTAGCTACAACACTAAGGCAGAGAATATTTTATAAGAGACCATTTTTACCTATTTTGGTTTTAAAAAAATACTTGGTATAAAACCAATTGAACTTAATTGCTGGCCCCAGGAAATCCATTGATAGCTTCTGGTTTTCCTTACAACGTCCGTGTGGACAGAGATATGTAAGTTTCATTGCAAAGCTATTAATAATTTTGAGATTATTTTAGTGGGTATTCATTTTCAAAACACACATCTAGAGTTCAAGGAGTTGAATTTAATTGGTTTAAAGTATTGGGTTTTCATTGTAGAGACTTAAGTTCAAATTTCCATAGGGACATCTTATTGTGACTCTTGGTCTTCTTAGTTAGTTTATGCTTTCTAGTCTGTTTGCTCGAAAAAAACTGCTATTTGTAAATGATTTCTAATATAAAAAAACATACATCTAAAAACAGTTGACATTAAAGCATTAAATAGAATGAGGAAGCTGATCAATGGGCCCAATCGATTGAAGTTCTATGCATGATAATAGATCTAGAAAGGGTGCACAAATTTTATAAACCAGAGATGTCATAGAGTCAACAATATTGATAAGGAAAAATGAGCAGAAGCAAAAATATTAAATAACTCTTAAAAACCATTACTTCAATCAAAAGCTTTCCCAAATCCACCAAGTTGAATTTTTTTTGGTTTGTTTGTAATAAATGGATTAGAGATTAGAGGATTTAGATGGATAATAAAACTGATAAAACGAGGGCTTTATTTCAATTTTGGTTTCTATGCATCCCAGGCTAACTGATTTTCAAGCCCCCAATTTTCCATATTCTTGGCTGTGCACAGATTCATTAAAAAAGCTTGTAGAGGTTGCTTCAAGTTCACATACCTTGATTAGATTGCGACTGTTGCAAAAACGCTCCTAAGACACAGCATTATAATGTAATGTTTATCCTCATGAAGATTTGCGACTCAGTTAACCAGAAGCATAAATAATACTGCATTTCGGATAACTAGTGCACAAAAAGGAAACTTTTATATGAACTATTGCTTTACAGTCAAAAATAAATTCACTCGAAAAGGGTGCCAAAGTTGAATAATGTTGAGAGGGAGAAGACAAAACCAATAAGGAGTCTTCCACGGGTAGAGTCCCAAATCTCTCAGACTATATGCTACATTATTATGCAAGTAAACCTGCCAAGTAGAAAATAGGAGCTGCAAAGAAAAGAATGTCACTGCTTTGAAACTTTTACCACATAAGGGTGCTGATGAGGTTGCTTTGAAATGGATCTTGTTTATTCAAGCTTTTTTTATGATCATTTGTTACAGTTTGAGTTGGTTTAATGGTGGAGAACTTGTATTCTTGAAAGAGAGGTCACAAATTCAAATTCTACTGAAAATAAAATATGTACGCGTCATACTGACTTTGCAAATAATGAACTGCTCTTCACCCTTATATAATCTTATAACATTTTAATCAAAATTAAGTTTCACCTTCAAAGATTCTTGAAAGACTTTTATATTTTAATTTTTTCCTTTAAATTAATATATACTTTCTTCTAATAAAAATGCACCACCAATCAATAGCAGGAGATGAATTAGAAAACATAATACGTTTATCAAAACCAGAGAAAATATAGAAAGCCAGCTGGATCTTGGTTGTTTCCTACTAGACATACTTTGGTTTTAATATCTCTTTTTGTTCAAGTTGACTGGTAATGTCGTTTCTTTGGTCTTTTACGATAATAAATATTTGCAATTATAATAAGCCCATGGATTTTATTAAGCTTTGTGGTTAATGGAATTCATAGATTTTGATTTTCTTTCCACGTGCAACACTTTAATCTGTATAATGTTATTTTAAGCGACTCGAGCATGTGCGCACTATACGATATATTAATATTTTAATCTTCGCAATATATTTATATGTTTGCCCTCAATAAAACAAGTGTAGAGATTATAGTTTAATGTAGGGGAAATGAGTTACCAGTCGTGTGGGTTAATTTTGAGAGCATGTTCCAAGTATATGGAATTTTGTAGAGCATTTATATTTTAATATGTTTCATGGCTTCTTATAATTAAGATATAGTTGTATAACTTATTATGTAAATCAATACATCAACATATTAGCAGATGATTCCATAGTGCAGCAGTAAGTTGTAAAGCTTTTCAAGTGGAAAGTCTTAAGTTCAAATCTACATAAGTCAATATAAAAAATAATACATCAACATATTTAGTGAGAAGTATTTTTTAAATTATTTTTTAAAGATTTGATTAAAATTTAATACTGAAATTTAGTTAAATGAAAAATATCATTTATTTTTATATTAATAAGTAGCAAGACAAGAGTGTTGTTCCTATAAACAGCAATCCAAAGGATGTAAAATTAACAACATAAACAGTTTTAGCACATCAACATCATATTATCAGCATACTAACATTGAAACCTAACCATCATCAACATAATAAAAATGAAAGTTTTATCTCTAAAACCATAGTCCAGTAAGCTATCTAAACTAGATTAAAAGTCTTAGCATAAGGCCACCTAGGGCCATACACAGTATTAACATAAAAAATAAAGGGAGTTTAACCCTAACAAACATCCTTGAATTTGCAACCTTTTTGGTGGAGGACATTGAACTGGTCTTTAGTGAGGAACTTAACAGATCATTGTAATTTCCTTCATCCCTCTCATCAACTCCGAGAATCTTCTTTTGCAACATGCATGGGAAGGTGGTGGAACTGTGCACAACCCTTTGACTAAACCAAGAGACACTCCCCAACATTCTTTCAATGTTTTCGACCCTGTCTTTAACCTTCTCTAGCTCATTAGTAGTAGTTTTGCATTTAGAACAGGGCTCTTCCTACTGGTGTTTTGCAAGTCCCTTCTATCCAAGATTTGTTCATCTCCTCTTCTTTTGGGATCATGTCATGAGTTAGATCAATTGATCATGTTTTTATGCTCTCTAAAATGTGGGTGGAGCTGTCCTAAGTGGATTTCTCTGAGTTTTCCCCCTCTTTGTCGGCTTCCCACTTTTCATTTCCTCTCCATTATTCTTACTACCCTGCTCCTCATCCTCCTCCATATCATACTTCGCCATGTTTTTATTTTTCCTTTTTTTGTGGAGTGTGTGGTCAATCTATGGGATCTCCTAGGGTTACTTTCTTTTAAATTGTTTTCTTCCCTTTCTCCTTCCTCATCTTCACTAGCAATCTCCTCAATGGTCAGTTTGGCCTTTTTGCTAGGGGGAAAGTTTTTTTCCCCTTCTTCTTAATAATGTTGGGAAGTGAATCTTTGCATTTAAGATCTTCGGGCTCATTTTTAGTTACAAGGTACGTGGGGGTTTTAGGGGTCCTGGGTCAAGAATCAATTTTAGAATGGCTCTTACCTTCCCAAAAGTTTGTGCTAGATATGGAAATCTAGCCCCATTTCAAAAAAATTCCCTACAAAATTTTCAAATGGCTCTTGCCTTCCCAAAGGATCCACCTCATATTTCCACACAAAGACTCCTCCACATAAGTGTACCAACGTATGATTCCTTTTTGTCTTGCCATCAATTTTAAACACCTAACAACATTGCCCTTTTTTCACCTCTATTTTTTTGAAATTTAGTCATTGCTACACTTGTTTATCAACAAAGTTATCTATAATAGGGTATACCATAGTTATAAATTTTTAACCCCCAAACTAATAATTTTGTTTATTTCACTCTCTCCCTTTAGGATATTTCTCATGCGAGGTGGGATGCAATCGATATTTTTCTAGCGTTTGAGACCTTAAATTTCAATACTCAGAGCCATGATTTCATCCACAACTATGTTACCCTCTTTGTAGGAATCATTAATAACAAATAAATCAATTCCAAAAAAGAGTTTCCTAATATCCCTAATTTTTTGTTCTATGGACCAATTATCTTTGGTAAAGCCTTTAACAACATTGAAACAATCAGCTTCGAGTCTCCTTCTACTGCCAAAACCTTTATACCAAGTGAAAGGGAAAACATAATTCCCCATAACAAGGTCATCCCTTTCACTTGGTTATTAGTGTGTCCATTCAAACTACTAGTGAACAAGATAATCATTTCCCTATTTAGTAGACAATATGAAACCACCTACAGCAGCCTTTTCCCTTCTGGAAACTCCATCAAAGTTTAGCTTGTACCAACCTACATTTGGTGGTTTCCATCTGGTGTTCCTCCTTTTCATTCTCTTGGAGTTTTCAAAGTTGGCATAGGTGTTGTGTGGCTCCTAGTTTCTTACCATATCATCATCAAAGGAGGTAGGGGGAATGGATGGGAACTTTAAAGTAGTAACAAATATATTCTCCTAAAGAAATTTATAGCGGGTTCTAAAGACTTTCTCCGCCAATTTTTCCACATCTCTAAAATATCTATTGTTCTTCTCTCTCCATAATCTCCATACTAGGTGGAGGATGTAACTCCAAAGTTGTTCAACCAGAGGGTTATGAGTGGGTCCTCTAAATTCAGATACAAGTTGTTAAATAGTAATATTCTTGCCTATAGTATTTCAAGTTTCATTAGAATGATTTTTCATAATTCATGAGAAAAATTACAATGGAGCAGAATATGGGGAATAGATTCTTCTTTCTATTTACAAAGCATAATTTTTTTATGTGACTAGCATCCCCTCTTAATCAAGTTATCTTGTGTTAGGATTTTATTATGCATGGTTTTCCACCATAAGAGATTCATTTTGGGGATCAATTGCGGATTCCAAACCCTTCTCCACCATCTCAAAGAGTTTCCTTCTTTAAATAGAACATTGTAAGTTGACTTAATTGAAATGTCCCTCTTTTAGTCTTTACTCTAGATGAATTTATCCTCCCTTGGAATTAAGGGGATTTTAATCTTAGCATCATTTGTAATTCCCTGGCCTTCTAGATAAATTTAGGTTCATTCTGATATAATTGATCAATTTCATTCTAGGATTTTAATAGGGAGATATAATCAACAACATGAGTACCAATAAACCTCTTAGTAGAATCATAAAGGCTCGTGAAGTTCTAATTATAGGCCAAAGGCATATCCCCAATCAAAACATCCTCCCAAAATTGAATCAAACATCCAGTCCCAATTTACCAATTTAGTCCTATTTGGATGAGATTCTTCCACCTGAGAATATTATTTCAGATATATGATCCACTTCGATAACTAGGTGCAGAAAGGATTGTGTAGAAATTCTCAAAATCGAGGTCCTTAGCGCTCATAATTTTGCATTGATCAATATTGTGGAGTACATGTTCCCACCTAATTTTTTTCATAAGGTTTAAGGAGATTTATTTTGTAATTCCCAACCCTCCACATCTCTTTGGTTTATAGATCATGTTGTCACCTTTTCTTATAGATCACAATATGGCAATTTATGTCCTTGACTCTCTGTGCCCAATTCCAAATCTACTAAGAAAATAACAACATTGTCGAGGATGTGGAATCCTCCTTTGACTTTGAACTCCACAAACTCGGGTGGGTGTTGTGTGTGTGAAAATTGTACCTGATCTGTAGACACAACACTCAGTAAAACATTAGAGGTTAGTGATAATCAAAATCATGCAAAATTGAAATCTAATCTAACCAAGCGATTTACTACCTTCTAATAGGTGCGAGATTGATGTTCTCAGATTGTAATCGAGATTAGTGACCTAGACGACACCTAAATGAAGGATTTGAATGCAATTGATCTAGATATGAAATATGAATGCAATTAATCTATTTTTTTGATATTTTCTATGCAATAAGAATGATAAAAACCGATATAAATCTATGCTAGATGAAATTGATATGCTATGAATCTAATAATGATATGTAATATGAATGCAAAAATAAGATTGATCTCACAAAGATGTCGATTTGCAAGAGCTTTGATTCTTCAATTCCAATTCTCCAGCATGATTGTGCAAAATATGAGATGATTTGTGAAGAGCTAAAGCCTTAATTTATAGAAATCCAGGGCTTTGGAGGTGCATGGGAAAAAGCTATAAATCACTCAAATAACTCAACTTGATTTTTGAGTTATTTTTAAATAAAAGATAATTAATTCACAAAAACATGCAAAAGCTAAGTTTTAACTCAAAATAGAGTTTAGCTTTAATTGATAATTGATAGTTGTCTGCTTTTATGATTGTGCATGTTTTATTTATGAATTAATTTAATAATAAAGTGATTTATTTCCAACTTAACTGATTTTTGAAAATAAATAATTAATTTATGGGTTAATTAACTATTTAATCAAACTTTTATTAAAAATTATATTATTAAATAATGACAACATGTTTTAATTAATTGAATAAGAATTTAATCAATTAAAGATAGGAATTTTGATTTATTGTCAAAATTAAATAATACAATTAATAATAGATAGAATTAAATTTAATTAAACAATTAAGTGGCAAATATTAAATCTAATTAATTAAATATGAAAATATTCAATTAATCAAACTTAGGATAAATGTGATTTATCACCAAATAATCATTAAATTAAAGATAATTAAGATAATTAGGAATATTACTAGGAATATTCCCCGATGCAGAATTTAAGATAATCAATTATGATTCGATGATGTTTAGATGTGCCTTAGATTAGGACTTTGATGTCGATTTCGTTCGAATTGTCGATGTAGGAGATTAATGACCTTATAGCCCATTTTTGGGGTATTACATTTTTCCCCTCTTTGAATTACTGTGTGAAGCGCAGTGGTTCAAAGATAGTCTGTGTTTGATAAAGATATGAAACTGATTCAAAAGATAAACCAATCTCAAGATAGAAACCGATTGAAAGATATTGAGATAGGAGGTCCTGAATGACCAAAGATAATGTTCACTATAACAGCAATGAACCGATGATTGTGAAAAAGTCTCAAAATACCTGATTCTGAACCTTAGGATTGATAAGAAGTGAGTGACCCGTTCTAGACTCAATTGTCTTAGCAGAACTAGCAAGTATCACATCTGAATCCTTCAGTTGCCGAAGAACCAAGGAAAGAACACTATGATCCGATGGTTGCAAAAATTGATACAGTTTACAAGATTAGGAGAATACCAGATTGATATGGATCGATGAATCTGATATGCCCCAAGTGATGATAGATTTGCCCCGAGAGATGAGGACTTTTGATGAATCAGGGACTAGACGTGATTGTTTGTCTTGATTACTGATGAAAGATATTAATAGATTTGATCGATAGAATTTGATTTACAGACTTTGAATTGATGTGCAATACCATGCCCCCTTCGGGATTAAAATTAAAATCTGACAAGAAAAGTCAGCGTGATAGTTTAGAAGCATGTTAATTGATTTGAGAAGTGTGGTGAAACACATTCAAGAACACATTCTGCATCGTTGGAAGGTCCCAAAAGACCAAGTTTGACTAGGTTTGACCATGAGTTGACCATGGTTGACCAAGTTGAAATTTTGATAGTGTGATGTAAGATAATCAATTAAGTTGAATACTAGATTTCTGTGATGATTGAAGGTTGATTATGCAAGCAATTAATAATATGAATGATCTCAGATTTGAATTTTGATCCCGAAAAAGGATTCTACTTGCTATTTCATTGGACGAACCTTCGTGTGAGATTCAGCTCTTGTTAGACTTGAAGATGCGATTTGAAGAATTGTTTAAGCATTGAAGTTTGTTTAGCCATTGTGAGATCATGCAACATGCAAAATGCAAAGAGACATGAAAAATGAAATGCAACCTAAGACCTAGGACCTAGTCACTGATCATGTGTCGATTTGTTATCATCATTGAACTTTTAGGTAACTGGATAAATCAATACAATGCCCACTAGCCATGAAACCATAGACATATGAATATCGATTTGTATGCGCAAGAATCAATACAACACCCACTGGTTATACAACCATGGACATATGAATATTGATTTTATTTTCAGAATGTCAGAGTAGATATAAGCACCAAGGCACAAACGCCTGGATGACCTGAATATCATGTCCATTTTGATATAGCAATTTGTACAAGCATCAAAACATAAACGTCATGATGACCTGAGTACGCCTTGCATTGCAAACACATCAAAAAGTCAAGAGATCATTCTAAATCCAATGTGAATTACCCGTAGTGACCCTTTATCGTTCACCTCCTTAGGCAAGATCGCGTTTCATAGTAGGAGAAAGAATTTACTCAAAAAGATAATAGTTAGATCAAACTTCCTTGAATTGTCTGGGTATCAATGGTCGAGGTACGCATGGCCATCCAATTCAAGATAGAGGCTCTTATAGTCGGACACCATTTCAATCCAGAAGTTCCAAAGATGTTAGATTTTCACATACAAGCAGAAGATAGAAAAGATTATGCCCCCAGTCATCACTCTCTAAATCCTATAAAGGACATCATCGAAGAGCTCAAAGGGACACAATATGCAAAAATCTCAATGCGAATCAGTAAGCATACAAGGAGATAAAAGCATGAAAAGCACAGATTGTTTCAGTTGAGTCTTGATGTTTGATTGTTGTTGATGCAAAATCCTTTCTGGAGACGAGATAGACTGACTGACTCAACTTGAAGCTTCAAAGGACTCTGAGTGGATATGATACGTCTAAGATACATGGGAGACCATAGGATATGACATTGATTGCCCCCAAATTTGAACATTGATAGGATACAGACGCTTGAGCTGATTGGTGTACAGACCGACTTATTGAAACCAGGATATGCAGAAACAAACCGGGAGATATGTACAAACTAAAGAAAGATTGAAAGCTGGGAAAGACCAAGATTGTACTGATAGATGGAGCATTTTGGAACAAGTGGCACCCGTTTGCCAAGTTTTCACCATCTTGGTAGAGATTCTATTTTTGCTACCAAGGCGCCTGTTTCCAGGTTTTCACCAAGGCACTTTTTCTTCTTTTTCATTTTTTTTTTGTATTTTTTTCATTTTTTCAATTTTTTTAAATTTTTTATATTTTTTGATTTTTTTTGTGAATCATCAAGGCGCCTATTGCTAGGTTTTCACCAAGATGTTCATTTTTTCAGGACTTTTTCTGATTTTTAAGATTTTTTTCAGGACATTTACCAAGCACTAAATGCCTTAGGCGTAGAATTTCTTCAGATGGAGAACATTGATTGGTTCTTGGAGCTGTTCTCCTTCAGTCGTTGAGAGTTGATAGGCACCAGAGCCAAAAGTACCAGTGATAACAAAGGGACCCAACCAATTGGGTTTGAACTTCCCCTTGCGTTCTCGATGTGATTGATTTTTAGGATTTTCTCTCAACACTAGATCGCCAACCTGAAATTCTCTATGTCTGACTTTCTTATTGTAGCCTCTAGACATTCTTTTCTGATACACTCTGAGATGATCATACGCTGCTTGTCTACGCTCATCTAGTAGTTCAAGTTCTTGTAACCTCGACACTCTGTAGTCTTCATCAGTGACAAGTCCATGCATTCTGATCCTGAGTGATGGGATTTCAACCTCAATAGGCAGTACCGCTTCAAACCCATAAACTAAAGCGAAAGGTGTAGCCCCTGTAGGCATTCTGATACTAGTTCTATAGGCCCAGAGAGCTGGATTGATCATCAGATGCCAGTCTCTTCCTGTTTTATTCATTGTTTTGTGCAAGATCTTCAGGAGATTTTTGTTTGAAGCCTCAGCTTGTCCGTTCCCTTGAGGATAGTAGATAGATGACCAATGTTGAGTAATTTTGAACCTGGCACATAAGTCATCTAGATCCTTGTTTTTGAATTGTCCCCCATTATCTGTGATTATAGAGTGAGGGATCCCATATCTGCAAATGATGTAATTCAGGATGAACATAGAGATCTGTTTCCCCATTGCTTGTGTTAGAGGAACTGCTTCTACCCATTTTGTAAAATAATCTGTAGCTATGATTATATGGGTATGTCCATTAGAAGAGTGCGGATGGATAGCACCTATGAGATCAAATGCCCATTGTTGAAAAGGCCATTGTGTAGTAAAGGGAATCAGATCTCTCCCTGGAGCATGAATCAAGTTGCCATGTACTTGACACTATTGACAGTTTTTAGCAAATTTAATAGCTTCTTTTTCCATTTCAGGCCAATAATACCCAGCCCTACTAAGTTTTCAAGCTAACATTAAACCGTTCGAGTGTGACCCACATATACCCTCGTGGACTTCCTCTAATGCACGTTGAGACTCTTCCCGTTCTAAACATCTAAGCAGTGTACCATCTAGACCTCATTTGTACAGATCATTACCAATGATGACATATCGGGATGCAGATCGGATAAGGTTTCATTTCTCAAAACGATTAAAGGACTCAGGGATGATTTGGTCGTGGAGATAGGAGAATAGATTTTTGTAGCGAGATGAGTCATAACCTACAACAGTGCAGATCATGCGGGTTTCAGGGGAGTCATATGCAGGATAGGATAGGGCTTCCACCAGGAACTCATAGCATAGTTCATGTTCGGGCTGCTGTAAAAGAGTAGATAATGTCACCATTGCATCGGCAGCCTTATTCTCCGTTCTGGGTATTTGCTCAAATGTGATAGAGATGAAGTATTTCTTTAAATCATCTACCATTCTCTTGTAAGGAATGAGCTTTTCATCTTTGGTTTGGTACACATCATTGACTTGATGGATAACCAATTGTGAGTCTCCATGGATGTGCATCTCTGTAACTCTCCACTGTATTACCATTTTCATACCATTTAGAAGTGCCTCATATTCAGCAATATTGTTTGTGCAAGGAAACTTTAATCTGAATGCTTTGGGTATCGAGTATCCTTGAGGAGTGATGAACAATATGCCTGCTCCAGATCCATTCTGTGTGTAGGAGCCATCAAAGAATAATCGCCATGCTCTAGAAGAGAGGTGCATGATAGAAGAATCGGGAAATTCCATTTGCATGGGTGTATCATCAAACAGTGGTGCTTCAGCTAATTGATCAGCAATGACCTGTCCTTTGATAGCTTTTCTTTCAACATATGCAATGTCAAA
Organism: Chamaecyparis obtusa; assembly: GCA_027943335.1. Taxonomy (NCBI): domain Eukaryota; kingdom Viridiplantae; phylum Streptophyta; class Pinopsida; order Cupressales; family Cupressaceae; genus Chamaecyparis; species Chamaecyparis obtusa. The sequence continues at coordinate 183,537 of BSBK01003771.1, forward strand.
TTCACTCAAGAGCATGACCCATTTAGCTAGTCTACCTGTGAGGGCAGCCTTGCTTAGGAGATATTTCAGTGGATCAATTTTAGCTACCAAATGAGTGGTATGAGCTAACATGTAGTGTCTCAATTTCTATGATGCAAAGATCACAGTGAGACATGCCTTCTCTATCATTGAGTAGTTCTTCTCATAGGCCACTAAAGTTTGGCTGATATAGTAGATGGCTCTTTCTTTCTTGTTCTCATCATGTTGTGCTAGCAATGCCCCCAGTGATGTATCTGTTGCGGAGACATATAATATTAATGGCTTCCCATGAATAGGAGGCATCAATATAGGTGGATTTGATAGATACTTCTTGATATGTTTAAATTTGTTCTCGCATTCTTCATTCCATGCAAAGGTCACACCTTTATGTAAGGTTTTTGTAAAAGGCTGTGAGATGTCCGCTAACTGTGATATGAATCTTCTGATAGATTGAACTCTTCCTTGCAACGTCCTCATTTGACTAATATTTGTGGGAGGTTGCATCTCTATTATAGCCTTGACCTTAGCTGGATCAACTTCAATGCCTTTCTTGGAGATGATGTATCCTAGGAGCTCTCCAGAAGTGACTCCAAAATCACACTTTTTAGGATTTAGTCGAAGACTAAATTTTTCCATTCTATCGAGGATCATGCTCAAGTCTGTTAGATGTTTAGTTCTAATCATGGATTTTGCCAAGGTATCATCTACGTAATCCTCCATTGTTCTATGCATCATATCATGAAAAATAGATGTCATTGCGCTTTGATATGTCCGAATGGCATAACATTCCAACAGAAAGTTCCCCACGCACATGTGAAAGCTGTTTTCTCTTCATCTTCTGGAGCAATTTTGATTTGGTTGTACCCAGAAAAGCCATCCATTAAGGAATACATTTCGTAGCCCGCAGTCATGTCCACTATCATATCAATGTTAGGCAGTGGAAAATCATCCTTAGGGCATGCTCTATTCACATCCCTAAAGTCTGTGCACACTCTGATGGAACCATCTGGTTTGGAAATAGGTACAATATTGGAAATCCACTCAGCATAGTCTATGACACGGATGAATCCAACTTTTAGGAGTTTTTCTAGTTCTGCTTTGACTAAGAGTGCAACATGAGGATGCATCTTTCTCAATTTTTGTTTGATTGGTTTTACTCCGGGAGCAATGGATAGATGGTGCATAATGAGATTGGGATCCAATCCTGGCATATCTGAATATTTCCATGCAAAGTTGATCTTTTTCTCTGATAAGAAGGTAGTGAAGTTCTGTTTCTCTTCGTCTGATAAAGATTGTACTACATGTACCAATTGTGGTTCCTCTATTGTACCCAAATTGATGGATTGAGTTGGCTCAATTAGAACTGGAGATCTATCCTGTAAATGACTTGGAAGGACATCAAATATCTCATCCTTAGGCACCTCAGAGAAGTTTTCACCTTCAGATACATCTTTTCTTTTTACTTTTGTCAGTTCTGAGACTGCCACAAAGTGGTTTTCACCCTCAGATTTCTTTTTCTTTCTCTTTTTACTCTTGTTTTTCTGACTAAGATATTTGATGTCCGACTCGGTCATGCTGACACTCGGTTCACTAATGGAAGTACTCATAGGCTCAACGACATTGAGGTAGTAGGCAAGGGCATAGTCATTTGGGAAGGTATACATACCATGGTTTGGGTTTGTGGAAGTTTGGTCGATAAGATCAGGGCGTTGGATAGTCAAAGCGGGAAAGGCTTGGGATATGGTGTTCACAGATGTGGATATGTCATCATTGGTCCTAACCCGACGCTCAAGTTCAAAGGTGATATTACAGCTCAAAATGTTCAATTCGTGAATAGGCTCAACATCATCATGGGAGTCCTCTTCAGCCATAAGTGGATTAGACACGTTAAGTTCATTGTTTCGCTCTAGACCTACGTCAGGTTGAGATACATATTGGTGAATAACATCTATATATTTCTCCATTATAAGCTCATCTTCTTCTGGAATGGCACCCCATTCATAGTCATTTGATTCAGCTTTTGATTCAGGATCTCTAGGAAATCTTTAAAAATGTGTGAAATCGGGATGAATACCCCAAGAAGGATTACCCTCAGTCTCTAACTTGAATTCATATTCATGGGAATCAATGTTAGAATAACTACCCCCTTCTTCTTGATCAGTTTGATCGCCTTCGAGATTAGCTGGTTCTTGTGGTGCAACCATCTCTTGTGCTATAGTAGGTTCTTGTGTTTCTACTACATTAATTCTTTTGATAGGATCATCTGTATCATCAAGAAGATCTTTGATCTCTTTAGGCCATTTTTCATAGGGGATAAGCTCAGAGCTATTTGAATCATCATCAGAGGGTTCTATTTCTTCTTTCTTAAGAAGGGGTTCTCCTGGTGCAATTTGTTCTATGACATGAGAACAACCACCTCTAAGATGATAGGGTTTCTTCTTAAACCCTATGCCACCAGTATCTTTTTTGTCTCTACCAATATGTGAAATGGGTGTCACAAGACCCTTTCCCCTGATTCCTAGAGGTCCCTGACTGGAATATCCCATCTTGGCTATCAATTTGTTTCCTGGACCATATGAACTAGCAGGGATTATTGGTGCTATAGATTCACTAGGTTGAACAATTTTAGATTCAGAATCCTCTTTATATAGCCATGCTAGCACAGCTTCATCCTCTTCAAATTCTTGTTTGGATACTTTCTCCACCACAAAATGTCTTTTGTATGCTTCCATAGGTTCCTTAGGTTCTGATTTAGACTGCTTCAAGGATTGGCCATACGACTTAGGTGAGATTGGGAGAGATGTCAGAGACAAGACTGGCTCTATAGTGTATTCTCCCATCCCATTTTCTTTGATATTGATATCTTTAGCAATGTCATCTATATTAGATGTGGAAGCGACATTTTGTTGCTTGATGAAAGATTCTCTGTTGTTGGGAACAAGCTTATCGACACTTTCCTTCAATGTATTGCAAGTTGTATTCAGATCTGCTGGGATAGTAACTTCTACTCCTTCATAGGGAAATTTCAAGCATTGATGGTACGTAGAAGGAATGGCTTGCATTTCATGGATCCAGGGTCTCCCTAGAAGGATATTGTAAGCCAATGGTAGATCAAGCACCTGACATGTGGTATCTTTGATGATCGGACCCACTCGGATGGGTAAGACAATGGTGCCTTGAGAAGATCTTTCCTGTTCATCATAGGCCTTTATAGTGATCTTCTTTTGAGGATCAATAGCCATCTCTGAGAATCCCAACTGTGTGATTAAGTTGTAAGAACAAATGTTGAGGCCTGCGCCCCCATCTATCAACACACGTTTGACTCGACAGTTCTGGATCAGGACTTCTATGTGTAAGGGCTGATTGTGTGGGTGACTTAGGGAGTTGTCATCTTCCTCTGAAAAGGAGATATATTGCGGAGATGTTAGATGACCAACCATAGTCTGGAACCTATCTAGATCTAGATCATCAGGAACATTAGAGCTGAGCAAAGCTTTGTCTAGGATATCTCTGTGAGCTGGAGATATTCGAAGTAACTCAAACATAGAGATTTTGGCATTGGTGTGCTGGAGTTGTTGGACGATGCTGTAAGATGTAGGTCTGGTATCCTTTGGATTGGAAGATTTCGAGGCAACCTTCTGTTTAGAAGCAGATGTGAGATTGAAAGGTATCTTAGGGACATTAGATGAACTTGGTGTTTGTCCTTTCAGATGAGTCTGAGCTTGTGATCTGGTAACCACATTAGCTGAGGAATGGTTTCTATCTCTTCATACAATTATGATGACATTGCAGCTTTCAGAGAGACATGGTTCAACCATATTGATGACAGCATCGTTTCCAGGGTAGGCATAGTTGACTTTTGCCCCCATGTTAGGCTGGGAAGTGGAAACTCCTTTGCCATGTTGTGGAAACAGTTCTGTAAATGCTGTGTGATCATTATTGCTGGTAGGATTATCAATCATGATATCCCCTTGATCTATCAAGTCTTGAATGGTATGCCTCAAGTGAAAGCATCCATTAGTTTTGTGACCTTTAGTCCGATGGAAAGCACAGAATTCATTATCTTTCCACCAATATGGTTTTGGATCCGGATTAGGTTTTTGGATTGGTGGTAAAGAGATCATGTTATCAGCTATCAGGGTCCTCAGAGAAAATTCCAAAGATTCTCCTAGGGGAGTAAACTTTCATTTATTATCCCATCGTTTGAATGACTTCTTTGGAGATGGTTCAGCAGATTTGTGCTCTGAAGCTTCAATGGCTTTGGTGGCAAGGGTGAGATTGTAGGCCGGTGCCTTTGATGGGGTGTGGATAGTGTCAACAACACCGTCAGAGATGATACCTTTGTTTCTATTCCAGCTCTTGTTTTTATCTTTTGAGCTAGATCCAGATTCAGACTTGTCCTTTTGAAGTGTGATTTCTCCTTTCTTGACAAGTACTTTCTCAATCTTGATTGCATTATCCACCATTTTATCAAAAGATACATGATCTTGCATTTGTAATGGATAGTTGAGCTCTCGAACAAGGTTATTGATAAAGATTTCAAGTTTCTCCATTTCGGGAATTGGTCTAGCATATAGAGAAAACTTCTTTCGCCACCTCTTGAGGAAAGTTAGGAATGATTCCCCTGGATATTGCTTGAGGTTACAGATATCGATCATGGTAATCGAATGTTGAATATTGTAGGAATATTGTTGATAAAACAATTTAATCAATTCCTCAAAAGTTTTGATCGTAGAAGGTAATCTTGAAAACCACTGAATGGATGCTCCTCCCAAGGATCTAGGAAAAAGATGCATTAGATAAGTCAGTTCATGCATGAATTCCATGGATTGCGTACAAAAATCTCTGACATGATCTTGTGGATCAGAGTGTCCGTCATATTTTTCATACTTTGGTATCTCCACTCTTTTTGGGAATGGTGGCATATACAAGTTTTTGTCGAACGGGAAAGGACATAGGGCCTCCATGGAGAACTCCTTGGGTTCCTTCTCCTTCTTAAGATTGTTAAATTCAACTTGTATAGCATGCATTTGTTTTGTCATAGCTGTGAGTGGAGTTTCTTCCTCATGTGTGATTATATCATCAACGTTAAAGTTGGGAGGAAGCTTAGCCCCTTCCTGGGCTAATTGTAAAAAGTATGCCTCTCTATCCACTTTCAAGAAATGGCTCATCATTCTCTTGAATTCATCGTCATTCTGACATCGATGGATTTCAGAGGGGGTAGGTTCTTAGTCCGCATTATGTTGAGAATGGTGTCCCTGGGATCCTCCTCCTAGAGAACCATGGTTTGTTCCTGCTTGAGACATGGTAGGAGTTTTTGGGCTCCCTGGAATAGATTGAGAAGGAGTTTGTTGATTATCTCTGTGAGTTGATAGAGGAGGTATGTAACCAGCTTTTAATCGAAAGTTACCGAGACCGTCATCTTCATAGATACCTGACTTGATGAGTTGTTCAAGAGTTGGACCCGGGGTATTGGTCAAAAGTAAGTTATGAGATGTTTCTTCTGATTTCTTGTGTGAAGAAGCTCTGGTCTCCACCATTAACTTTGAATGAAATAGAAGAAACGGACGAAGACAACTGAAGAACAATTTGATTCGAGAAAATCGGATGACGCAACCTTGTCAAGATTATGATAGTTTTGAAGATCTGATGAGATGTGGGTGAAGGAAACTGTGCCCTGGATGTATGGGATAGATCGCCCAAAAGATAGCGGACACAAGTTCTCAACACTTAGTCTATTTTTTAAGATTGATTAAAGATTGATATTTATGAAAAGGTTTTGACACGAGATAAAAAGGACTCAAATTGATCAAACAGAAGACTAGATCAGATTCAAAAGATCAAACTCAGAAAATGGTAGAATGCTCAATAGCTACTGCTCTGTTCCTGACACAATGATATTTTTGACAAATTCTGGAACTAGGCTGAAAACATTGGATATCTTTCCAAACGACACTTTGCAGACTCATATGACAGTGGGTAGTCTATGAAATGATAGTTGCTAAACTCGTACGACAGTTGGGTAGTACTGAAATGACACTTGACAAAACTCGTACGACTTTTGACTTCCTGAAATGACTTTTGACTCCAGAAAGATTTTACGTCAATTTTTGCAAAATTTAAGGTCTTTAGTTTTGGATTGTTTGCAAATTGTACTATCCAGATTTTGAAGGTTATACCAGATTTGATCATTTTTAATAGCCAAGTAGATAAATAAGCATGCAGAACAGCAAGTAAGTGATTCCAAGCACATCTGAAAATAATGAACAAGGGAAAAAGCAACCTTGCGCATGAACAATCAAGTGACCAAATTATGCTAATCCCTTAGAGTACTAATTGTGTATGTTCTGAAAAGTTTTGCAATAACGCACATATACCTGAAAGTAAAAAATTGGCCTCTCTAGGGTTTTTAGTAATGGTTTGACTTTGCAACTTTTATGATTCAAAGGGGTGAACTCCAATCCCGGCGCACCAGGGTTTTGACATAGTCCGAGAACTTAATCTTCAAGAGCTGCTAGGGAGATCTGACAACCCAACAATGAACCATACCCGTGGAGATTTCTTCCACAAGGACATTTATATAGCGGCTGTCACTACCACGGCGAAAATGGCTATGACCGCTTGAGGTTCCATCAACGCAGTTTGCCCTGTGAAGGGATTGTCCACTACGGTTAACCCTCTCTAAAGATGACTCATAGATTTATACCACAAGGGGACTTGGCTCCAGATTCAAGGTTTTGACACCTCTTCACTTTTAACCCAAACAAAACAAGCAGATTAATCCGACATGCTAAGACAAAGTTTTGTTCCACCAAGGTCTGTGATATCAACTCCACATGATCTATCAACCTCTCTGGGGAGAGAATGTATCAATCAATAAGAGAAGACACACTAACCAATTTTGATTCACCAAAGCTCGTGATATCAACCTTACGTGATCTATCAACCTCTCCGGAGAGAGAATGTGTCGATCAATAAGAGAAGATGCACTAACCAAGTTGAATGTGAAACGCACTAAGTATCTTCCCTACGTACAAGGATTCTATCGTCAAGAAGGATTTCACTGGGAATCCAATCTTTCAAGAATCACGAATAGTGTTCATAGGGCCTAATTACTATGTGAGCATAGATATATTCCCGAAAGTAAATCTACCAAAAGTACCCAAAAAGTAGAAAGAGGAACACTTAACGCTTAAAGAGAATATGAGATGAGTCCACAAGGTGGAACACTTAACACCTCACACAAGCTGAAAATGAGTCCCCAACTTAGAAAACAAGTGAGTTCCTAAAAGCACAAAAGGGTTGCCAAGTGGAACATTTAACGCTTCTGTCCTGTTGACCCCTCCCCTTTATGGCGCTGAGATTGCAACCACGGGGCGGAAATGAGGGGTCGGTGGATTAGCGAGTCCAATAACCCAAGATAGCAATCAAGATCAATCACAAGTATTCTAAGACTACTTAATGAATCCTTAAGAGTTCACAACCTAGTATCAATTATGCAAGTGTAGAAATAGATCAAAAGCATGAAAAGATGCACACAAGCTTAACACATAAGAGATTTATTTTAAGTCCCAAATCAAAATATTATTAGATGAAGGAGAATAGCTGGGATCCTTGCAACATGCTTAGTAGATTTTACTTGATTTTTAGCAATTTTTGTTGAGCTTTTCCATGCAAGCAAGTGACGAACTCTCCAACAAGCAAACAAGCAAACAAGATATGCAAAATATATTCAACTTATGAAAACCATAGGGTTAGCTCTAAAAATCAATTATTATCAGTAATAATAACCAACAATCAACCCAAATGACAACTCATATCATTCATTGAACCATGTAAAAAAATAAGTGCATACCCATCACAAAACTTTTTTTTTTTTGCTGCATTTGACCTAGTCAACAAAATCTAATTTTTTTAATATGATTTTGGCCACAAAAATAGAAATTAAGAATAGATACCCCTACTAAAAAATAAAGAGCTTTCCAAAAATGCAAAAATTTTAGAAAAATCTCTTCATTTGTGCCCTAGAGACCCATTTTATCAAAACAAACCAGTTTTTGTAAATTGACTATTTGAGCTATGATATCATGTCCAAATTTAAAACAAAAAGAATGGACCCCCTGTAAAATTTAAATATCTTTCTGAAAATATAAAAAATTTTGAAAAATATGCTGATTTGCGTTAGATATTAATTTTTTCCATAATTTCAAGAAAAAATTATTAAAAATTCAAAACATCTCAGAAAATTCTAAATTTTTTTACTGTAGCTTCCTTGACATGTCACCAACTTGCAAAAAAAATTTTAGATCAAAATTCCAAGCTGTTTGGGAGATAAAATTAAATCTTTGAAACTTTGGGGTTTTAGCTCCCAAAAAAATCAAAACCAGCATGCAAAGGTGGGTTGCCCCACGGTGGGTGCCAGAAATGTATGTGTGAAAATTGTACCTGATCTGTAGATACAACACTTAGTAAAACATTAGAGGTTAGTGATAATTAAAATCATGCAAAATTGAAATCTAATCTAACCAAGCGATTTACTGCCTTCTAATAGGTGCGAGATTGATGTTCTCAGATTGTAATCGAGATCAGTGACCTAGACGACACCTAAATGAAGGATTTGAATGCAATTGATCTAGATATGAAATATGAATGCAATTAATCTATTTTTTTGATATTTTCTATGCAATAAGAATGATAAAAACTGATATGAATCTATGCTAGATGAAATTGATATGCTATGAATCTAACAATGATATGTAATATGAATGCAAAAATAAGATTGATCTCACAAAGATGTCGATTCGCAAGAGCTTTGATTCTTCAATTCTAATTCTCCAGCGTGATTGTGCAAAATATGAGATGATTTGTGAAGAGCTAAAGCCTTAATTTATAGAAATCCAGGGCTTTGGAGGTGCATGGGAAAAAGCCATAAATCACTCAAATAACTCAACTTGATTTTTGAGTTATTTTTAAATAAAAGATAATTAATTCACAAAAACATGCAAAAGCTAAGTTTTAACTCAAAATAGAGTTTAGCTTTAATTGATAATTGATAGTTGTCTGCTTTTATGATTGTGCATGTTTTATTTATGAATTAATTTAATAATAAAGTGATTTATTTCCAACTTAACTGATTTTTTAAAATAAATAATTAATTTATGGGTTAATTAACTATTTAATCAAACTTTTATTAAAAATTATATTATTAAATAATGACAACATGTTTTAATTAATTGAATAAGAATTTAATCAATTAAAGATAGGAATTTTGATTTATTGTCAAAATTAAATAATACAATTAATAATAGATAGAATTAAATTTAATTAAACAATTAAGTGGCAAATATTAAATCTAATTAATTAAATATGAAAATATTCAATTAATCAAACTTAGGATAAATGTGATTTATCACCAAATAATCATTAAATTAAAGATAATTAAGATAATTAGGAATATTACTAGGAATATTCCCCAATGCAGAATTTAAGATAATCAATTATGATTCGATGATGTTTAGATGTGCCTTAGATTAGGACTTTGATGTCGATTTCGTTCGAATTGTCGATGTAGGAGATTAATGAACTTATAGCCCATTTTTGGGGTATTACAGGTGTACCTAATTAGTTTATCAAAATTCAACAAACCAAGTAGTGGCTAGGTGTCTTCAAACACTAATTTGATCATTTACCAAATAAAACATAAAACATAAATAATTTGATTTGAATTTTAAAAGGTTTCTATCTTTGACCAGTGCTATTATCCAAGGGCACATAGTCTAAATGAACATACATCAACTATAATATATCAGTGAAGGAAATATGAAACCAAAAGTAATCTATGCCTTACATAGAACCTTCAGCAAATGAGTACAAAGTCATCAAATTCATGAGTTATTCCAAACTCTCAAAAATAATCTCAATTTGATGAGTTCTTCCAAAATCTCAAAAATAATCCCTGAGACTTACACCTTCCTTGAAAGTAGTATGTAACTATTTCACAATCTTCCTTACAAACTGATGAACAAGAATTGCCTTACAAATCTGTTTCACAAGGAATTCAAAGAAACTCACAAAGATAATCAAAATACCAAAAAGTGGGTTTAAAAAAATACCTTCATTAATATGTCAACCTTAAATATATTAAAAGAGAATAGTTTATCCTCATACAATAGCCACAAGATCTCAGAATAGGACTATACTCATAAATCCAGCTAGTATTTTCAGTAAAAGAACAAACTTCTCCATAAAAAGACACCTCTAAATGACCTTGGGAATTCTTTTATAAGAAAAAGGATTGCTACAAGCTTGGGATCATTTAGCAAAAAATTAGGGTAGTAGTACAACTTAACGCAATGCAATAGGGAAAATACAAGAATGGATAGTCCAAATCTACACTAGCAACAACAATACAATAGAAACACCACAAGAGAATGCTCAAATAGAATTTTCATTCAACATGTCCAGCTGTAAGGCCTTCCGAGTTATGGCCAAATACAAACAATTACAATAGTAATTCTGCAATCCTCTAGCTAGTCCACCTCTGTGACACATCAGCAACTAGTGGAAACATTAAGGCAGATCTAAACTTGAGCTTGCAAGCCACCAAGAAATCTCCCTGTCTCCAAGCATGCAAACCACTAGCTCTGCTATTACAAATATCAAACAAATAATTCTGATCTGTAAGATCTCATAGGATCCAATTGCCATCCTCTTACTCCATGCTGAATATGATATCCTAAACAACTACCCAAACCTTCCTTAAATACATTTCTTCAACCACAAGTCGGCTGGAAGAAAGAAATAAATCCTAAAACCCAGTCAGCTTCTCAAACAAACAAATATTAAATGCAATACAAGTCAGCTCTCAAATAGCCTTACAAACAATTAATTCTCCATGTTGGCCTCTAGATCTGCCTAGGAGAATGTAACACACGTTACCCAAATTAAATACATCAAGTCATCCAACCAAATCCACAAGAACTTCAGTCGGTAAGCCAAACTACCGAGCATCAGCAAAACAACTGAGCAAGCTAGGCATCATCGAGAAAGCATGTCGACCGAGCACCACAAGCATCACTAAGCACTAGAAGTTTTACCGAGTTCCCTTTAGCGACTGAGATCTTCAATGATGCAAAGGAGGACAGGGAGATGGGCCAAAGGAACACCCTAACTAGATCCACCTTGTTCAACAACACGTGGAAGCAACAACACAAAATAGTGAGAAAGAGAATGTAGATACTTTCATATATTATCTTCAATTTGATTAATACATGTCAGGCGTAAGGCCTTCCCAATTTTGGCCATATATTACAATCAAGTACAGAAGTCCTCAAACATATGAGGATCTGCGAACAATCTCTAAACTTCTATCTTCTATCTTCTATCAAAACTGACTCCCTAAACTCTAACCAAAAAACTATATATTTATACAAGAAGCTACCGAGACAAGTTCAGCCTTTAGATCCACAATCAATGGAAGGAACAACTAGATCTAGGTCCACATGCTTCCTAATGATGGATACCAGCATTAAATCCATGACCCAAATTAAATGCACAAGTCGGCCTTAACAAGAACTCAAAAGAAAACCATCGGTAAGCCAAGTCAACCGAGCGCCAAACAAGAATCATCGAGTGCCAGGGAAATTCATCAAGTGCTAAAGAGATAACTGACCAACACACTAATACATTTGGGGTGAAATTACGACGGCAATTTGCGATGACAGGGAAATGTTAAGCGGTTTTGGCTTTTTTTTTTCAAATATAGCCCGACACTGTCGCAATTGTGACGTTGTCGGGATATAAGTGCAAAAAAAAAAAGGAACGTTGTCATTTGTGTTTTCAACAGCACCGAGAGAGATTCCCTCCGTGAAATCAAGCGGGTTATCATTTATGTTTTGAACAAAGCGGGTTGTCATTTGTGTTTTGAATAGCACCGAGAGAGATTCCCTCTACAAAATCAAGCGGGTTGTCATTTGTGTTTTCAATAGCGCTGAGAGAGATTCCCTCCGTGAAATCACAGCTACAATTTCTGAGTACGTTGGGTTTATTTTTCTTTTGTCATTATTATTTAATCTGGTATTCAGCTGTTAGAGAGCTAAAATACCCAGAAATGAGGACATATCTGTGTTGAATTTATTGTTAGCGGCTTTGGTTATTTAGAATGCTTCCCCACAATACTTAATAGGATGCATTTGGTTTTCAAAGCTTTCACTGACTTGGATTCAAGATTCTGAGACTTTCACGTGCCTTGCTTCAGTTGTTTCCGCAAACAAATCGTGTGCCTTTTGTATGCTTCCACATTTTATATACATGTCCATCAGGGTAGTCACCACCACTATATTTGACAAAAACCCATCTTCAATTACTTTTTGGTGAATTTCCCTACCCTGTTCTAAAGATCCCATTTTGGCATATGCTTGAAGAATGCTGGCAAAAGTGGTTGAGTTTGGTTTTATACCTCCCAATTGCATTTGTTTAAAAACCTCTAACGATTTTTAAACAAATGTAATTGGGAGGTATAAAACCAAACTATAACAATCCACCCTTTCTTGGATAGATCACTCACTGCTATACATTAGCATTCAACTCACGGTAATTTCCCATAGTTTATCCTATGATCACACTATTTTCCACAAAACTTTGCATATGCAATGTCAGTACTTCATAATACAAGTTAGTTATTGTCATCCCATGAATATTAGGCCTTCTATGTTCATGGGATGATCTTCATTATCTCTAAAACTCTACTGCAATGACAAGTCTAGACAAAAGAATGACTGTTTCAGCAGTGACTGGCGCGATAGCAGTCTCAATATAATAGTAAACTTATTCAATAACAAGAATAATTGAATAGTCAAACCAAATGATTTGAGACTTAAAAGATCAAGGAACTTGCAAAAATTAAAGTTTATTACTCGTTGTTTCCTTCACCAGTCCATACACCCACGCAATAGCAAATTCAAAGTAAACTCATTCAAAACGGTTTAGAATGGATGAAAGAAATCCTTCTAACTCATGTATGTGTTAGTTCAAACAAACTAAGACTTCCAAGATAAATGGAGTTGAAAAAACTAAAAGTTTTATATTTCCTACTATTGCAGTCCGTATATATCTCCCTTCTTTGTCGTAACAGAGATATATATAAGATTCTTTATAACTTCTCAAAAACTAATCCAACCAATTTTCATCGGTTGGAGCTTAGTTTGAGCCTAACTAAATCCTAAATACTAACTCCCTCCATTGTTAGCTAACCGTTGGATTTTGAAAATTCAAAAATTTCAACTTATAATTAATTGAATTATTTTAATCCAAAGACAACTAAACTCACTAACTTTGATCTCTTATGATTATTAAACTTTCCAAAAGACTTAAACTTCCGCACTAGCCTATTCTAGATTCTTAGAACATTATTGAACTTTGGACAATCTCAGTCCATTGTAAACAAGCTTTTAGTCCTAATAAGGACATCATTACAAACTCATTGAAGTACTGCATTATTTTAATAACATTATGATGCAGGAGCATCCTGGGTGTAAGAGCAATCTTGCATCACCCAAAAAATATTTCTGTTTTTATATTCAATAAGGGTTATTTTGTGCAGAGCTGCTATTTGTGGAAAGTTACTATTTTTGGTAATTTTTGTATGTGCTCAGAATGATCTGATTTCTTTCTTGGAGGTTCATTTTGGTCATATAAGTCTGCCAGTAAAGTTTCATCGCCAGGTCAAGTGTATATTGGAAGATATTGAAGATTTTTGGTATTGGCAGCAGGGTACAGAAACTTTGAACTCAGTTTTGAAGGCTTTAGAGGCCCCGGATGAGGTCACAAATTTGGGTGACAAGCGCTTGCGCCGATCAAGCCTGTAGAGCGCTTCGTGGCGTTTTCGAAATGGGGTTATAATAGTCGATCGGGTCAACTGGTGATGACTTATGGTCTTCGGAAGTTGGGCCACCTGAAATGGCGAAAAATAATTTTCTTCAAAATTTCTGTTCGGGTTTCAAAGGTTATCTTGAGCCGACTATGATGTAATAAAATGTAAAATAAAATAATTCTAAGTTTGGTCGGCCTTATTGGCTAAAAATTTTGGAACCTTCCCAGGCGGTGGAAAATTGCCTATATAAGGAAGGCTGTATTATTGTCTTAGGCAGTTCAGAATAGTTCTGGGTAGTAGATCTGGGTATCGATTCGAGGCTTTGTCCTATAGAATATTGTAAGGGAATGCCCATGTGGCTTTGCATATTGTAATTCTGAAAGTTTGTAATTCCACATTTGTGGAGATAATAAGAAGCCAATTTTCTATTCTTGCATATTGTTGTTGTTTCTCTATTTCTGTTATGTGTTTGTGGTATTAAGGGGAGCACCCTTCATCAAGTGGTATCAGAGCGGAAGTTCTTGAGTGTGTAAATAGATCGCCGACTGTGAGGCAGTTTGCACCAGGACCGTGGCTAGGGTTTCAGCTCGCATCGCGAAAATGCCTCCACAAAGGGAACGTGGCGGAAGAGCTGGTGTTGTAACACCTGAGGTTAGAGAGCTGCAGAGACAAGTGCGAGCATTGCAAGAAGAGATTCGCAGAGGAATGAATCTTAATGTCAGAGATGAAAGCGAGGATGAAGCCGAAGAAGAATATCAAGAAGGAGAAGTTGAAATTGTGAACCAGGAGGAAGAAAGACTTTTTCGGGCGATTTCCAAGATTGGAAAAAGACCTAAGATTGAGGTTCCTACATTTTTTGAAAATCTTAACCCAGAGGAATTGATCAACTGGATCAATGAATGTGTGGAATATTTTGAGTACGAAGATGTTGAGGATCCTGATAGGGTCAAATTTGCGAAAGCCAGATTGAAAGGTCATGCGAAGATCTGGTGGCAAAAAATTCAATTAGAGCGAAATAGAAGAGGGAAAGATAAAATCACAAGATGGGATCGGATGGTGGATAAATTGAAGCGACAGTTCATTCCTGTTGATTATGAGCTTGACCTACTGAAGAAAATGCAGAGTTTGAAGCAAGCAGGAAGATCTGTTCAGGAGTATACAGAGGAGTTCTATCGACTTCTCATCAGAACAGGCCACGCAGAAGCTGATAAGGAGAAAGTTGCCCGATACCTTAATGGGTTAAGGCCAAGCATTCAGGAGGAGTTGAATCTAGTTCGAATGAACAGTATTGAAGAAGCATACCAGTTTGCCCTAAAAGTAGAAGAAAAGCTAAATAAGAAGTTTGAGAGCAGACAAAATGGAAGAGGTCGCAGTGGACGATCTGGTGGACGGTCATATGGTGGCCGAAATGAGGATCTGAAAAAGAACGATGAGGCCAGCAGTAGTCAGAATCAGCGAGGAAATAATTCCAATCGCTTCCAGGATCAGAATAATAGAGATCAGAGAAGAAGAGGAAGAGGACAAGGATCTGGAAGAGGTGGCTTCTATGGAACATGTTTTCACTGTGGAGAAGAAGGTCATAGGGCATTTGAATGTCCTCAGCGCCAAGGAAGAACAGACAGGAGAAATGAAGGCCAGGCCAGAATTGCACATGTAGATGAAGATGCCAGATCATCAAATTCTGAAGATGCTGAAAGAGGAGAAACGTTGATTAACAGAAGAGTCCTGTTGAGTGGTGAGAATGAACCTGAGCAAAGAAGGAGCCTGTTTCGCACCAGGTGCAAGTGCGAAGGTAAATGTTGTGATATGATTATTGATAGTGGAAGCACTGACAATTTGATGTCAGAAGAGATGGTGACAAAGTTGAAGCTCAAGAGACAGAAACACCCACATCCATATCGGATTGCCTCGGTACAGGATGACCACAAGGTCATGGTCAATGAACAATGCCTAGTGAAGTTCAAGATTGGCGGATACCAAGATGAGGTATTGTGTGATATCATATCTATGGATGCATGTCATATGTTGTTGGGTAGACCATGGCAGTTTGATAGATGTGTTGTATATGATGGTCGTGCGAATACCTATTCCCTGACAAAGGATGGAGTGCGACATAAGCTAAAACCATTGAAGGAGACTGGAGAAAAGGTATGTGGTAATACAAGGATAACTTTTGTTGATGGAAGAAATTTCTTAGATGGTATGAGGCATGAGCATGTATGTTTTGCTTTAATTCCAAAAGCTGGTAAAGAGGAAGTAGAAGATGTTCCTGTAGAAGTTGTAGATTTGTTGAATGAGTTTCAGGAGATTGTATCTGGTAACGTGCCTGATGGATTACCACCAGTCAGGAAGATCAGTCATCAGATGGACTTGATCCCAGGAGCGAGTTTGCTGAATAAGGCAGCACACAGAATGACACCTGCCGAAAGTGAGGAGTTGAACAGATAAGTACATGAACTATTACAGAAAGGATTCATCTGCGAGAGTCTGAGTTCTTGTGCTGTACCAGCGGTATTAGCACCAAAGAAGAATGGAGAATGGAGGATCTGTATAGATTCTAGGGCAATAAACAAGATCACAATCAAGTACAGGTTTCCATTGCCACGAATGGATGATATTATGGACTGTTTGAGTGGAGCTGTGTATTTTTCAAAGATAGATCTGAAAAGTGGATATCATCAGATTCGGATCAGAGAAGGAGATGAATGGAAGACTGCCTTCAAGACAAAGGAAGGACTGTATGAGTGGTTAGTCATGCCTTTTGGGCTAACCAATGCACCGAGCACTTTCATGCGGCTCATGAATGAGGTTCTGAAAGAATTTCTGGGTAAGTTTGTCATTATTTACTTAGATGATATTTTGATCTTTAGTAAGACATTGGATGAGCATATGATGCATATTCGTATGGTATTTGAGAAATTGAGAGAAGAGAAATTGTTGATTAATTTAAAAAAGTGCAGTTTTGTGAAGAAAGAGTTGGTGTATTTGGGGTTTGTAGTTTCAGGAGAAGGTCTAAAAATGGACCCAGAGAAGGTACAAGCTATCCTTGAATGGCCTACTCCAAGGAGTGCTACTGAGGTAAGATCTTTTCATAGTCTAGCTAGCTTTTACAGAAAGTTTATCAGAAATTTTAGCAGTATTTGTGGACCCTTGACTGAAACAATGAGAGGGGATAGAAAAGAGTTTAAGTGGACTAATGGGGGAGAAAAGAGTTTTCAATTGTTGAAACAAAAAGTTATAGAACAACCTATTTTAGCACTTCCAGATTTTAATAAGGTGTTTCAAGTAGATTGTGATGCTAGTGGTACTGCAATAGGAGCTGTTATGAGCCAAGAAGGTAAACCTGTTGCTTATTTCAGTGAGAAACTAAATGATGCCAAGAGAAAATATTCTGTTTATGATCAGAAATTTTATGCTATAGTTTAGGCATTAAAGAAGTGGAGAGATTATCTGCTTCCTAAAGAGTTTGTTTTGTATACTGATCATCAAGCTTTGCAATATTTGAATAGTCAAGGAAAATTGAATCAAAGGCATTTGAAATGGGTTGAGTTTTTGCAGAGTTATACATTTATTTTGAAACGCAGAAGTGGAAAGTCTAATAGGGTTGCAGATGCTCTTAGCAGAAGGCAACTATTGCTGACAGAGATGCAGATTGAGGTGGTTGGGTTCAAGGAACTCAAGAATTTATATCCAGAGGATCCTGATTTTGGTGAAGCTTGGAAAGCTTGTACAGAACCTGTTACTCTAGACAAGACGAAATGGTTGGATTTCATCATCCAGGAGGATATGCTATTCAGAGGGAGCCAGTTGTGCATTCCACGAAGTTCTATGAGGGAGAATCTCATCAAAGAGAAGCATAGCGGAGGATTGGCTGGACATTTTGGTCGTGATAAAACCCTTGGTTTGGTTAGTGAGAATTATTATTGGCCACAATTGCAGCAAGATGTGAAGAAGTTTGTACAGAGTTGCAGAGTATGTCAAATGGCGAAAGGAGTGAAGCAGAATACAGGGTTGTACCAGCCATTGCTTATACCAGAGAAGCCTTGGGAGGATATCAGCATGGACTTTGTTCTTGGTTTACCGAGGACTCAGCGGGGACATGATTCAATTTTTGTAGTGGTTGACAGATTTTTGAAGATGGCACATTTCATTCCCTGCAATAAAGCTAATGATGCTGTTCATGTAGCAGGATTGTTTTTCAGAGAAGTGGTGAGACTACATGGTTTGCCAAAGACTATAGTTTCAGATCGGGACACTAAGTTTGTTGGATATTTCTGGCGAACATTGTGGAAGAAGTTGAAGATAGATTTGAAGTTCAGTTCATCCCATCATCCACAGACTGATGGACAGACAGAGGTGGTGAATAGAAGTTTGAGAAATTTGCTAAGATGTTTGGTTGGAGATAAGCCAACAAGATGGCATTTGATTTTACCACAGGCGAAATTTGCATATAATAATTCTGTCAACAGGAGCACTGGTAAATCACCATTCCAAATTGTATATGGAAGTAGTCCAAGAAATGCATCTGAATTGAAGAAGATAGATAAAGGAGAACTAAGTAGTGCTGAAGCTAAGGATTTTGCAGAACACTTGAAGAACATCCATGAGGAGGTGAGGAAGCATATTACCAAGATGAACGCACAGTATAAGGCTAAGGCAGATGAGAAAAGGAGGTATAAGGAATTTCAGGTTGGTGATGAAGTCGTGTTTCATTTGCGGAAGGAGCGGTTTCCAGTTGGTACATATAACAAGCTGAAAATGAAAAAGTTTGAGCCATGTAAGATACTGAAGAAGCATGATTCAGGAAATGCATATGAGGTAGAATTGCCTAGTGAGCTGAATATTTCACTAGTGTTTAACATTTCAGATCTGACAGAGTATCATGAAGGAGGTGTTGAAGATGAGATCACAACAGCACAGTGGAGTATTCCATCAACTAGTTCAGACACTAAGGAGATCGAAGATATACTAGATAGTCGTGTTGGCAGAAGCACAAGGAACAGGATATATGAAGAATATCTGGTCAAGTGGAAAGGACGGCCTATTGAAGATTCATCATGGCTAACAAAGGAGGAGGTTAACCGTCTTGGTTTTCCTCTGCACACCTGAGTCGTGACAGGGTCACTTCTCAAATTAACCTGGGTGTCTGATGCAGGAGCATCCTGGGTGTAAGAGCAATCTTGCATCACCCAAAAAATATTTCTATTTTTATATTCAATAAGGGTTATTTTGTGCGGAGCTGCTATTTGTGGAAAGTTACTATTTTTAGTAATTTTTGTATGTGCTCAGAATGATCTGATTTCTTTCTTGGAGGTTCATTTTGGTCATATAAGTCTGCCAGTAAAGTTTCATCGCCAGGTCAAGTGTATATTGGAAGATATTGAAGATTTTCGGTATTGGCAGCAGGGTACAGAAACTTTGAACTCAGTTTTGAAGGCTTTAGAGGCCCCGGATGAGGTCAAAAATTTGAGTGACGGGGGCTTGCGCCAATCATGCCTGTAGAGTGCTTCGTGGCATTTCCGAAATGGGGTTATAATAGCCGATCGGGTCAACTGGTGATGACTTATGGTCTTCGGAAGTTGGGCCACCTGAAATGGCGAAAAATAATTTTCTTCAAAATTTCTGTTAGGGTTTCAAAGGTTATCTTAAGCCGACTATGATGTAATAAAATATAAAATAAAATAATTCTAAGTTTGGTCGGCCTTATTGGCTAAAAATTTTGGAACCTTTCTAGGCGGTGGAAAATTGCCTATATAAGGAAGGCTGTATTATTGTCTTAGGCAGTTCAGAATAGTTCTAGGTAGTAGATCTGGGTATCGATTCGAGGCTTTGTCCTACAGAATATTGTAAGGGAATGCCCATGTGGCTTTGCATATTGTAATTCTGAAAGTTTGTAATTCCACATTTGTGGAGATAATAAGAAGCCAATTTTCTATTCTTGCATATTGTTGTTGTTTCTTAATTTCTGTTATGTGTTTGTGGTATTAAGGGGAGCACCCTTCATCAAGTGGTATCAGAGCGGGAGTTCTTGAGTGTGTAAATAGATCGCCGACTGTGAGGCAGTTTGCACCAGGACCGTGGCTAGGGTTTCAGCGCGCATCGGGAAAATGCCTCCACGAAGGGAACGTGGCGGAAGAGCTGGTGTTGTAACACCTGAGGTTAGAGAGCTGCAGAGACAAGTGCGAGCATTGCAAGAAGAGATTCACAGAGGAATAAATCTTAATGTCAGAGATGAAAGCGAGGATGAAGCCGAAGAAGAATATCAAGAAGGAGAAGTTGAAATTGTGAACCAGGAGGAAGAAAGACTTTTTTGGGCGATTTCCAAGATTGGGAAAAGACCTAAGATTGAGGTTCCTACATTTTCTGGATATCTTAAGCCAGAGGAATTGATCGACTGGATCAATGAATGTGAGGAATATTTTGAGTACGAAGATGTTGAGGATCCTGATAGGGTCAAATTTGTGAAAGCCAGATTGAAAGGTCATGCGAAGATCTGGTGGCAAAAAATTCAATTAGAGCGAAATAGAAGAGGGAAAGATAAAATCACAAGATGGGATCGGATGGTGGATAAATTGAAGCGACAGTTCATTCCTGTTGATTATGAGCTTGACCTACTGAAGAAAATGCAGAGTTTGAAGCAAGCAGGAAGATCTGTTCAGGAGTATACAGAGGAGTTCTATCGACTTCTCATTAGAACAGGCCACGCAGAAGCTGATAAGGAGAAAGTTGCCCGATACCTTAATGGGTTAAGGCCAAGCATTCAGGAGGAGCTGAATCTAGTTCGAATGAACAGTATTGAAGAGGCATACCAGTTTGCCCTAAAAGTAGAGGAAAAGCTGAACAAGAAGTTTGAGAGCAGACAAAATGGAAGAGGTCGCGGTGGATGATCTGGTGGACGGTCATATGGTGGCCGAAATGAGGATCCGAAAAAGAATGATGAGGCCAGCAGTAGTCAGAATCAGCGAGGAAATAATTTCAATCGCTTCTAGGATCAGAATAATAGAGATCAGAGAGGAAGAGGAAGAGGACAAGGATCTGGAAGAGGTGGCTTCCGTGGAACATGTTTTCACTGTGGAGAAGAAGTTCATAGGGCATTTGAATGTCCTCAGTGCCAAGGAAAAATAGACAGGAGAAATGAAGGCCAGGCCAGAGTTGCACATGTAGATGAAGATGCCAGATCATCAAATTCTGAAGATGCTAAAAGAGGAGAAACGTTGATTAACATAAGAGTCCTGTTGAGTGGTGAGAATGAACCTGAGCAAAGAATGAGCCTGTTTCGCACCAGGTGCAAGTGCGAAGGTAAATGTTGTGATATGATTATTGATAGTGGAAGCACTGACAATTTGGTGTCAGAAGAGATGGTGACAAAGTTGAAGCTCAAGAGACAGAAACACCCACATCCATATCGGATTGCCTGGATACAGGATGACCACAAGGTCATGGTCAATGAACAATGCCTAGTGAAGTTCAAGATTGGCGGATACCAAGATGAGGTATTTTGTGATATCATATCTATGGATGGATGTCATATGTTGTTGGGTAGACCATGGCAGTTTGACAGATGTGCTGTACATGATGGTCGTGCGAATACCTATTCCCTGACAAAGGATGGAGTGCGACATAAGCTACAACTATTGAAGGAGACTGGACAAAAAGTATGTGGTAATGCAAGGATAACTTTTGTTGATGGAAGAAATTTCTTAGATGGTATGAGGCATGAGCATGTATATTTTGCTTTAATTCCAAAAGCTGGTAAAGAGGAAGTAGAAGATGTTCTTGTAGAAGTTGCAGATTTGTTGAATGAGTTTCAGGAGATTGTATCCGATAACGTGCCTGATGGATTACCACCAGTCAGGAAGATCAGTCATCAGATGGACTTGATCCCAGGAGTGAGTTTGCCGAATAAGGCAGCACACAGAATGACACCTACCGAAAGTGAGGAGTTGAACAGACAAGTACATGAACTATTACAGAAAGGATTGATCCGTGAGAGTCTGAGTGGTTAGTCATGCCTTTTGGGCTAACCAATGCACCGAGCACTTTCATGCGGCTCATGAACGAGGTTCTGAAAGAATTTATGGGTAAGTTTGTCATTGTTTACCTAGATGATATTTTGATCTTTAGTAAGACATTGGATGAGCATATGATGCATATTCGTATGGTATTTGAGAAATTGAGAGAAGAGAAATTGTTGATTAATTTAAAAAAGTGCAGTTTTGTGAAGAAAGAGTTGGTGTATTTGGGGTTTGTAGTTTCAGGAGAAGGTCTAAAAATGGACCCAGAGAAGGTACAGGCTATCCTTGAATGGCCTACTCCAAGGAGTGCTACTGAGGTAAGATCTTTTCATGGTCTAGCTAACTTTTACAGAAAGTTTATCAGAAATTTTAGCAGTATTTGTGGACCCTTGACTGAAACAATGAGAGGGGATAGAAAAGAGTTTAAGTGGACTAATGGGGCAGAAAAGAGTTTTCAATTGTTGAAACAAAAAGTTACAGAACAACCTGTTTTAGCACTTCTAGATTTTAATAAGGTGTTTCAAGTAGATTGTGATGCTAGTGGTACTGCAATAGGAGCTGTTATGAGCCAAGAAGGTAAACCCGTTGCTTATTTTAGTGAGAAACTAAATGATGCCAAGAGAAAATATTCTGTTTATGATCATGAATTTTATGCTATAGTTTAGGCATTAAAGAAGTGGAGACATTATCTGCTTCCTAAGGAGTTTGTTTTGTATACTGATCATCAAGCTTTGTAATATTTGAATAGTCAAGAAAAATTGAATCAAAGGCATTTGAAATGGGTTGAGTTTTTGCAGAGTTATACATTTGTTTTGAAACGCAGAAGTAGAAAGTCTAATAGGGTTGCAGATGCTCTTAGCAGAAGGCAATTATTGCTGACAGAGATGCAGATTGAGGTGGTTGGGTTCAAGGAACTCAAGAATTTATATCCAGAGGATCCTGATTTTGGTAAAGCTTGGAAAGCTTGTACAGAACCTGTTACTCTAGATAGGACGAAATGGTTGGATTTCATTATCCAGGAGGATATGCTACTCAGAGGGAGCCAGTTGTGCATTCCACGAAGTTCTATGAGGGAGAATCTCATCAAGGAGAAGCATAGCGGAGGATTGGCTGGACATTTTGGTCGTGATAAAACCCTTGGTTTGGTTAGTGAGAATTATTATTGGCCACAATTACAGCAAGATGTGAAAAAGTTTGTACAGAGTTGCAGAGTATGTCAAATGGCGAAAGGAGTGAAGCAGAATACAGGGTTGTACCAGCCATTGCTTATACCAGAGAAGCCTTGGGAGGATATCAGCATGGACTTTATTCTTGGTTTATCGAGGACTCAGCGGGGACATGATTCAATTTTTGTAGTGGTTGACAGATTTTCGAAGATGGCACATTTCATTCCCTGCAAGAAGACTAATGCTGTTGTTCATGTAGCAGGATTATTTTTCAGAGAAGTGGTGAGACTACATGGTTTGCCAAAGACCATAGTTTCAGATCGGGACACTAAGTTTGTTGGATATTTCTGGCAAACATTGTGGAAGAAGTTGAAGATAGATTTGAAGTTCAGTTCATCCCATCATCCACAGACTAATGGACAGACAGAGGTGGTGAATAGAAGTTTGGAAAATTTGCTGAGATGTTTGGTTGGAGATAAGCCAACAGGATGGGATTTGATTTTACCACAGGCGGAATTTGCATATAATAATTCTGTCAACAGGAGCACTGGTAAATCACCATTCCAGATTGTATATGGAAGTAGTCCAAGAAATGCATCTGAATTGAGGAAGATAGATAAAGGAGAAATAAGTAGTGCTGAAGCTGAGGATTTTGCAGAACACTTGAAGAACATCCATGAGGAGGTGAGGAAGCATATTACCAAGATGAACACACAGTATAAGGCTAAGGCAGATGAGAAAAGGAGGTATAAAGAATTTCAGGTTGGTGATGAAGTCATGGTTCATTTGCGGAAGGAGCGGTTTCCAGTTGGTACATATAACAAGCTGAAAATGAAGAAGTTTGGGCCATGTAAGATACTGAAGAAGCATGATTCAGGAAATGTATATGAGGTAGAACTGCCTAGTGAGCTGAATATTTCACCAGTGTTTAACATTTCAGATCTGACAGAGTATCATGAAGGAGGTGTTGAAGATGAGATCACAACAGCATAGTGGAGTATTCCATCAACTAGTTCAGACACTAAGGAGATCGAAGATATACTAGACAGTCGTGTTGGCAGAAGCACAAGGAACAGGACATATGAAGAATATCTGGTCAAGTGGAAAGGACGGCCTATTGAAGATTCATCATGGCTAACAAAGGAGGAGGTTAACCGTCTTGGTTTTCCTCTGCACACCTGAGTCGTGACAGGGTCACTTCTCAAATTACCCTGGGTGTCTGATGCAGGAGCATCCTGGGTGTAAGAGCAATCTTGCATCACCCAAAAAATATTTCTATTTTTATATTCAATAAGGGTTATTTTGTGCAGAGCTGCTATTTGTGGAAAGTTACTATTTTTGGTAATTTTTGTATGTGCTCAGAATGATCTGATTTCTTTCTTGGAGGTTCATTTTGGTCATATAAGTCTGCCAGTAAAGTTTCATCGCCAGGTCAAGTGTATATTGGAAGATATTGAAGATTTTCGGTATTGGCAGCAGGGTACAGAAACTTTGAACTCAGTTTTGAAGGCTTTAGAGGCCCCGGATGAGGTCAAAAATTTGGGTGACGAGCGCTTGCGTTGGTTAAGCCTGTAGAGCGCTTCGTGGCGTTTCCGAAATGGGGCTATAATAGCCGATCGGGTCAACTGGTGATGACTTATGGTCTTCGGAAGTTGGGCCACCTAAAATGGCAAAAAATAATTTTCTTCAAAATTTCTGTTCGGGTTTCAAACGTTATCTTGAGCCGACTATGATGTAATAAAATGTAAAATAAAATAATTCTAAGTTTGGTCGGCCTTATTGGCTAAAAATTCTAGAACCTTCCCAGGCGGTGGAAAATTGCCTATATAAGGAAGGCTGTATTATTGTCTTAGGCAGTTCAAAATAGTTCTGGGTAGTAGATCTAGGTATCGATTCGAGGCTTTGTCCTACAGAATATTATAAGGGAATGCCCATGTGGCTTTGCATATTGTAATTCTGAAAGTTTGTAATTCCACATTTGTGGAGATAATAAGAAGCCAATTTTCTGTTCTTGCATATTGTTGTTGTTTCTCTATTTCTATTATGTGTTTGTGGTATTAAGGGGAGCACCCTTCATCACATTAAAGGTGCTAAGATCCTCCAATTGACCTGTTGACCCTATTTATGTATTCCATCCCTCTGATTTGTCCTGAAAGTCTATATAATCTCTGTGTCCAAATTGGTTGTGTGAGGTGCTCCGGCACCAGTTCGCCAATGGAATAGAAGTTGTTCTTCCTATATCAATGGAAATCCTAGCTCTACAACTTCTAACATTAATTGAAGTAGAGGAAGATGGTGTGATGAATGTCATATTAGTAAAATTGTTGAATCTACAAGACGCTTATGAGAATGCTTATAATGCCTTGACACATCACCAAAGAATAGTATAATGTGGGTTTGACAAGAGGTATGCAATCCCCCTCTTAAGAAAAATGATATGATTTTGAAGTACAATGAAAGAGCAGCCAATCCAAGTCAACATACAAAGTTTGATGTCTTATGGGAGGGTCCTTTTTATATTTCTCGCTACAAAGAAAATTATGTTTTTGAGTTGGAAAACATGGAAGGTAATCCTTTTGAGATATTGATAAATAAGATCCATCTTAAACATTTCTATTAATAGTTTATCCTTCCTTCTTGTACATAGTAGGTTATTTATGCTTTAAGCTCAATAAGTATCATGAGGTACATTTTCTTTGTTGTTAGTCTCTAGTTTTCTTAAGGTTTGAGCCCATGTTTTACCTCGTGCATAGCATTTTTTGTTGTCCAACATATTTTAAAATGATCACCCCCCTATTATTGTATCACTTCCTCCTTGTTCCTCATTCAAGTGGCAATTACACAAGGGACAGTCACTGTGAGATGTCCTCATTTGTGACAAGGACAGTCACACATGAGGACATCTCACAGTGACTGTCCCTTGTGTAATTGCCACTTGAATGTATTGCTATTCAACCACATTTATGGGCCTGTTTGGACCACGACACATAGTAGCATCTACAGAGAAGAATATCCCAGGTGTAACAAGTTGTAAGAATATACCAACAGTTCTAAGAAGTTCCCTAGCACGTAGTAGCATCTACAAAGAAGAATATACAACATGAGGGCAGCTACTATAAAGACAACATGATAATGTACACTCATTGTATGTGTACATTATCATGTTGTCTTTACAGTGACTGACCTCATTCAAGTGGCAATTACACAAGGGACAGTCACTGTGAGATGTCCTCATTTGTGACAAGGATAGTCACACATGAGGATATCTCACAGTGACTGTCCCTTGTGTAATTGCCACTTGAATGTATTGCTATTCAACCACATTTATGGGCCCGTTTGGACCACGGCACATAGTAGCATCTACAAAGAAGAATATCCCAGGTGTAACAAGTTGTAAGAATATACCAACAGTTCTAAGAAGTTCCCTAGCACATAGTAGCATCTTCTAATTGTCTATACCACTTCACAAGGTATTGTTTTCACACATTGTTTTTGGTTCTTTTGATGACCCTTGTTTTGAAATTGCTATTAGGCCTTGTAGCTTATATGTTTTGATTGCTGGAGAGCTTCTAAAGCTAAGCAAGAAGACCATTGCACGAGTTATAGCCGCGCGCTCAGGTTTGAAAATTGTATATTTTTTAATCTAATGTATATTTTAACTAGACTTTTAGCTTATTTTTGCTGTATATTTTAATCTAAAGGGAATCATGGATGTGAACTTGAAAGAATTTTGTACTTATTTCTTATGGAGAGAATAGTAGTAGTTTACGGTCTAATATCAAATAGAGTTTTCCAATTATAGAAAGTTAATGAATTCTAATAGCTTATATGTTTTGATTGCTGGAGAGCTTCTAGAGCTAAGCAAGAAGACCATTGCATGAGTTATAGCCGCGCGCTCAGGTTTGAAAATTGTATATATTTTAATCTAATGTATATTTTAATCCTTTTGCCATGTCATGTAATATGTCTTGCCTTGTAGCTTATATGTTTTGAAATTGTTGTTAGGCCTTGTAGCTTATATGTTTTGATTGCTAGAGAGCTTCTAGAGCTAAGCAAGAAGACCATTGCACTAGTCGTAGCCGCGCGCTCAGGTATGAAAATTGTATATTTTTTAATCTAATGTATATTTTAACTAGACTTTTAAAATATTAAAGGATTTAACTAGGTCTAAGAAGATTTGTGTACTTTTGACAATTTTGCTTAGTCACTGAAAGTTGTAGACCGAAGTTTTCATAGCCCAATTTTTGCTTCCTGCGAAGAACGATCATGTCAGATAATATAAGTGAAGAACAAAATAGGGAGACAATCGCTAGATTGTGATCTAACTTGAAAAGAAAAGGTGATGGAAAATGTTAGTGTCCCTGCAAAATTTGTAAGGGTTTAAACCGTAGAAGACTGCTAATCAAAACAATTAAGAGACATTGTAGGGAGAATGGTCACATTGAAGGGGGGCATGACTATCATCCACTGGTAAGTTGTTCATTATATCATTTTAACAATTTATATACATATGAAATCACTTGATGATGAGTTGAAGATCATGGTTTATTTATGTTAATCAATTTTATATAGGTTGATCTCCCCAGGGAAGTACATGATATGGAGGAACATGGGGGTGCGAATATCCAAGGTGAAGATAATGATCCCATGGAAGATGACGATCATGCGCCAGAAAACATAATTGAAGATGATGGTATAAATACATTGATCCATGACACATTTAGTCCAAGCGGATCTGATCATGATGATGATGATAGCCTCGATGTACCTCTACTTGAGAAGGCATACGAGCCCCTATACAAAGACTCCCAAACAACTCTTCTCTCTGCTGTATTGTTGTTGTTGAACTTGAAGGTTATGAATGGTTTATCCAACATAACAATGTCATGTATGTTAAGGTATGTCATATATGTCTTTATAGTTAACAAAGGGTGAATAATGTACCACTAATATTGTTTATATTAACAACTTATATTTTTTGCTATAGATTGATAGGCGAGTTTTTGTTACCACCATCAAATATTCTACCTCGCTCATATCGAGAATTATCTGCTATTATGAAAGATATTGGAATGGAGTATCAAGCAATACATGCTTGTCCCAATGATCATATTATATATTATAAAGAACATGAATTTGCAACACAATGCCCTGTATGTCATACGAGTAGATATCGAATAGATCGAATAACAAAAAAGGTGCCTCACAAGGTTCTTCGTTACATCCCCATTATTCCATGGATGCGACAATTATTCAGGTGTACTAGCTTGGCACAATTTATGGATTACCATGCACGCAATAGAAGTCGAGATGACATTATTCGAATCCCTACGGATGGTTTGACATTTATGCACATAGAGGAAAAGTGGCAACACTTCAAAGAAGAACCTCGTAATCTCAGGCTTTCATTGGCAGCGGATGGTGTCAATCCATTTGGAGAGATGAGATCTGTTTGCTCGGTGTGGCCTATTTTTGTTATCAACAATAACATTCCTCCGTGGATGTCAATAAAGAGGGAGCACATTATGTTGGCAATGATTGTTCCAAGTATTTTATCATTTGATAGTTATTAGTTTACATGTACTTACAAATCTTACAGTAAAATGGTCACAATAATTATGTAATGTTACTGTTCATTCAAGTAGGTAAATATCAAGTTAAAGATATGAATGTATATATTGAGCCTCTTATTGACGAGTTGGTGGAGTTATGGAACGGTGTCACTATGTATGACGTGTCTAGACCAATAGGACAAAGACAATTTCAATTCCATGCAATACTTGTATGGACAATACATGATGCCCCAGGGCTAACACATTTTTGTGGTATGTTATAGTGAATTCAAGTTGCGCATGATAATTCTAATTATAAAAATCAACATATTTAATAATCCAATTATATCATTATCTTGTAGGTCTTCAAACAAAGGGAAAATTTGCATGTCCAGTTTGTGGTCCAAAGATGAAATCTCATCATTCAAAAAGTTTAGGAAAGCAGGTGTTTGATGAGTACAGACACTTCCTCCACAGGAATCATAAGTATCGAAGTATGGAAAAACATCTTTTCAATGGGAAAGAAGAGACTACATCAAAGCCATGAAGAATGACACCTCGCCTATGGAAGTTGGAATATAATAGAATTAATCATCGAGGTAATGTCGTTCCACCTAATGGTTTATGTTTGTAATTTATATATTTCTATTGTGATTTTTATTTACTAATTATGTAATTGATGATCGTGAAGGTCGTCAAGGCACTACTGACAACCTTCCAAAGGGACTAAAAAGCTATCCCAAACAATTTAGTAGGTTGCCCTACTACGAGGACCTACAAATTGTGCATTTGTTTGATCCTATGCATATTAGAAAGAATATAATAGAGACATTGTGGAAAATACTGGATGCAAGGCGTGACAAAGAAAAAATTGTCAAAATTTGTAATGACATTCATGAATCCAATCATGCACTGAAGAATTTCATTCACTCAAATAGCAATAGAGATCAGATTAATATAAGTGCCCTTCCTTGGTTATTAACGGAGCAGCAAAGTGATGCCATAAAAGAAGTCATACGAAAAATTTGATTTCCCATAGGATTTGTTGCGAACATAAGCAATCTCATATCAAAGAAAAGTAAATTTGGGCCAGGGCTCAAAACACATGATTGGCATACTTTCATCAAGGTAAGTTATGTTCTTCTGTATTTACAATATATTCATAAACTACATGTACTATTCATTATGTTATGTTAGAAAAATAATGAAATGATTGGTTTATAATTACTGTAGTACGTGCTACCTCTATCTCTCCCAGAGCACTTCAACAATAACATCAAACAAGTGATATATGATCTTGGAAAATACATGAGGTAAGCAGTAATATCTATTCAATTTGTTGTATATATTTATTATATTCGCAATTTGTTTTTCTTGCTATGTAATCTATTGTATATTATTTTGTAAAGTCTCGTATTTATATATTTTTTGTGACTTGAATCTCTTAATGTAGGTGGTTGTCATCTAAAGAAATCCACAAAAAATATATAAACTATTGGAAGAGAAGAATTCCTCATTTACTGTGTGAAATGCAAAAGTGTCTACCTCCAACTTTTTTCAATGCACAAGAACACTACCTCATACACCAAGTTGAGGAGATTGAATTGTGTGGACCTGCACACACTAGGTCAATGTGGATGGTTGAGAGGCACTTGAAATCTTTGAAGGCTTTGGTTCGACAAAGAGCACATCCTGAGGGTTCTATGGTAGAGGGATACATGGTATACCAGACTATGGTGTACATTACTGAATATCTTCCTAAGTTTGCTTCAAATATCCATGTAGATCGTATTTGGGATCTCGACCCTTTTAAAAAATTCAAAGGGGAGTACTTGATGGGGAAAGGTAGATTGAGGAAAGTGACAGGTAATAAATTATAAGATGTTATTGTAATAAATTATTTCTTAATCTTCAAAATAAATCGGTTGTAAGTCGTCTATTTTTTTTTTGTACAGTTGCTCGAGAGTGGGATGCACTACATTTGTATATTGCAAACAATCTTGATTGGATGATAGTATGGATTGAACAATGTCAACATTCTAGTCACACATTAACATGGGAAGGTGTATCTTCATTGGTTAAAGAAGCTCATCGTAATGGAGATTCTAATGTTACGCAAAGGGAAATAGATTTAGCATATGGTTTAAGAGATTTTCAGGTACGTACAAAATTATTAATCACTCGTATGTTTATCAACTCATGATATAATAATTTTGACATGTTTCACATATTATTGCAGGTTAAACACCACAAGGGTATGTTCTGTAATGGTCAAAAATTTCGCATCAAAGTGTTGGATGACACGAAAAAAACTTGTGATTCTGAAATAACTGCAGTCTTTCAAGTGACTAATATTTCATCTAGAAATGACTTACATCCTCAAGAGTCTAAAAATCAATACTATGGCATTTTGGATGATATACTTGAGTGCGATTTTAGTTCCTTCAAATTAGTACTCTTCGTTGTCAAATGGTACAGGCTACGACTTAATCCAAATGATCCTAATAGAACTATTATTGAATATGATAATGGATTTACAATAGTTAATACAAGGTCATTTGAGCCAGTTGGGGATGAGCCCTATGTTCTTCCAAGCCAATGTGAGCAGGTATTTTACTCAGAGGTTTCACATAAACCGGGTTGGTCATTTGTTGTTAGACATGAACCGAGAGGAAGGCCGATAAAGTATAATGCGATGGAAGAAGAAGATACCGAAGAAGTAGAAGATGATGTAGATGATGATCACGATCAACAATTATTGGATGATGTTCTTGAGACAAATTTTCATGAAGAAGAAGAAGAAGATGATGACGATGATGCTGCTACTGATGATGATGATGAAGATGATGTTGATTTTGATGATGATGATGTTGATGATGATGACAACGATGACAACGATGATGACAATGATGATGATGATGATGATGATGATGAGGATGATGATGATGATGATGATGATGATGATGAGGATGATGATGATGAAATTTAAAGGTATGCCATCAATCCTTAATGTATTTAATATTCATTTCTTGATAGAAATATATTTGTCTTAAATGGTTACATAGTTTATTCATTATCTATTTAAAAGCTACAAGTTTCAACTACAAATAGAATACTGCTAATCTAAATTAACTATTAATCTAAATTAATTAAATAAAACTATTTAAAACACATATTGATGCATGAATGTATTGAGCCTTATTTTCTTTCAGGTCAAAAGCATTTGTAAGTGTTCTCACAACACCAACCAAGCATCTTCATAAGATCACTCTCCTTGATCCAAGCCAACTCTATAACCTATCAGAGTGCACACCAAATCTTTATGCCACCTTAGTGTTCTACATCTTTGGAATAATCCCAATGTCCCTCAATCCATCCAATGGATTCATCCAAGCAATCTAATCAACAAACTATCAAATGCTCACAATGCCTCAATAGGCTCCAAACTTGACTTCACCTTAACTAGGTGTTTCCTCCACCTCCACCACACACATCAAACAACTTCAAATAGCATGTCCCCAAGGTTACTAAGCCCTCAACTCATCAGCTGATACAAAAATCCAGTTTTAGCCCTTCAGTAGGCCTACTTCCCTAGCAGGCTTATAATGTGAGCTTGATTTAAGTGTTATAATGTGTACGTTTTAATGTTTTTAATTTTTATGTGATGCTTATGATGGATGTGATTATGATTATGATGTGATTATGCTCATGATAATTGAATTACATTTGTAGGAAATTGAACCCCTTTCAAGAGCATCCCGCACAGTCTCATGGATCGACAGGTATAAGTCAATACACCTTATAGAAAGTCTATTTAATACACTTATCAATAGTAAGATTGATGTCTTCTAAGATCTCTCCCATTTGCAGGTACCAGCAAATAGGTATTTGTCAGAAGTGTCTTCCTCGAGTGAGGGAAATATAGGAATAGAAGAGGAAAGTGAGACATGAAGTTTATCTAGAATAGGGAGATTAACTAGAGGTCGAAGGACTAGAAGGAAATTCAATAAACACATGAAATTTTTCCTTGCTCAAGGGGGGTCATGTTCTTATGATGATGAGATGAAAGGTGACATCGAGGTGCCCTTGAGGTACCAACATCTACAGAAACATTGGGTACCCAAGGAACTTCCTCCAATAAACACTGATTTTTGTGTTAATGAGAGGATATATCGCATAGCACCATCATCATTACATGGTTTGGGCCTATTTTCTACGGATGGCATAAAGGTGTCTTACAACAAAGTTTCTGAATTGATGGAGTATGTTGGACCATGTTACGATTACAAAAGTTGGATGCATATTGTTCAATATAAAAAAAGTATGCGTAGGTATGCACTCTCGGCAAATTATATACAACAGCAAGACAATAATCAAAGTAAAAGTGTGGCTATATACATTGATGGAAGGCCAAAAGCAACAGGGAATATTGCAGGTTTTATAAATAGTACACGACCTGGGTCAACTAT
Source organism: Chamaecyparis obtusa (assembly GCA_027943335.1). NCBI lineage: Eukaryota > Viridiplantae > Streptophyta > Pinopsida > Cupressales > Cupressaceae > Chamaecyparis > Chamaecyparis obtusa. Next base: position 216,627 of record BSBK01003771.1, read on the forward strand.
AAAGCAACCCAATTGCATATTTGAGGCACGCGAGGGAAATCATGTATTCATCTGTGTGATAAAATCAATACGTGCAGGGGAAGAGCTGCTTATTGATTACAATTTAAACTGCATAGATACAAACGAGGCTACTATCATGGGGGTGGTACATACTATTAAACCAACTTCTAATCAATGACTCCAACATACCATTTAGTTATTAAATTTTTGGCTAACATTTTTATACTTGATCTTTGACATAGGGGCACAATATGGAGCAACCACCCGAAGGTGATGGTGATGATATTCCTAGCTCATCTACACATGAGAAGGTAAAACTCATTGTAATTGTGCAAACTAGATAGAAGCAAAATGTTATTTTTTTTAATGTTATTTTCTTCATTGTTTTGGAGTAATTTTGATAATACTAATACTATTGTTGTCACAGAGGGCCGGTGGTCGGAGAGAGGGAAAGCAACCTGCAATCCCTCAAGAGTCCCCCCTTGTGGACCCTTTTTTTATTGATTTAGCAAAGACCGATCACCCGATCGGTTCCATTAAAAAGCTGCTAAAGAAAATTGGGAAAGAACTTCTACGTTTGGTATCCATACATCCTCAGACTCAGGAAATAAAAGACAGGGCAGTTGAGTTGCTGCGCACTTCTGAAAACTTTAAAGTAAGTATTAATGAAATTTTTAATTATTACAAGAGTTCAATAATGGTTTTTATGTTATGCTCTTTTATGACATTAATTAAAATATGGATGCATTGTCTTTACAGAGTTATTTGCGTAATTTTGAACCCCATTTCCATGATGAGGCCGGTACTGCAAGTGGTTTAGGTAGATCACATGTTCCATTCCCCACTTGTGTTTTCCACTGAATATATATAGGAATGATCATAATCATTGACAATACATGCTCGAACAATCTTTTTTTTTAATGCTCTAACAATCTTGTCCATGCTAGTCCACACGTTCTATATTTATGCATGCTCTAACAATTTTATTCTTCAGCTCCTTTCCATGATGATATGACAATGCCACCTCCATCTAGGACAGCCACAAATGTCTTGCCGACTGCCATGTCAACAACACACAGCCTAAATGCACCAACTGTTGCACCATCTACTGGTACACAAATCCCTCTTTTTCTCTCTTTTGTTATGTGTTTAAGTGTTATGTGTTTACGATGTAGATCCCTTGATTGTGTTTGTGCCATGGGTGCTCTGCACCAATTTATTTCCCTTGAAGTATTATTTCTTGGAGGCATTTGATAATGGTTTTCATTTTTTGCAATAGGAGATGCAACAAGTCCCGATGCAGCATCATTTCCTGGATGTTCCCGTGTTCCTAGTACGGGAACGGCGAAGGATTGCATATTGATCGTCAGCGACGATGAAGGCATTCCCTTAAAAGTAGCCAAAGTTCTAGGTAATTTAAAGTTATTATTATTCTATAGTGATATAATAGTAATTTAGTTTTTGATCACTCTTCATCGACTAATGATCCCATGATTATTTTGTAGGGAATGATATTTTTTGATGAAAACTTGGTGACGAGTGTTTGCGGATATTCGGGCCCACCCTACGTACATGGTGGAACATCATATCCTAACTAAAACCCCAAACCACTATTTTGATTTCATATCATTGCTAGAATAGTTTTCCTTTTCATCAATTTCTTGAACTATATTAAAGGTAGCTTCTCTTCATTTATGAGTCTAACATGTTTTTTTTTACTTAAAAGGTGGAATAACCAAGATAAAAAGTTGAAGGATGATCTTGTACATAGTATGACCCATCTTTTTGGACCTTGTGCATTCGAGAGAAACAAGCTCCTTGAAAGAGCTGGTTTATGTTTGAAGTATATTAGGGACCAGTACAGGAAATATTTAGAGGTTAACCCTAGGCACGAGCGTCTGCCCTATGTTCTTGAGGCTGAGTGGCAGGCTTTGATTTTGGATGGAAAGTATAAAGCCAACATGAAAAAAGGAATTACGCCAGTAGAGAGTAGAGCAAGGTATGTGATACTTTTGAGAATGTAATTATGTACTAATTAACCTCTAAATTTTTCCTGTAATTATGTACTAATTAACCTCTAAATTTTTCCTGTACTGGTCTCTAACATATTTCAAACTTTTCATAGATTGCCTGACACATCAAAGGCAACAAAGGCAAGATTAGAAAAGCACGGGACACACAAGCTCGGCTCTGGTGGTTTTTCCAAACTTCAAGCACGAGTTGTAAGTATTAGTAAATCAAAACTTGTATCAATTTTTTTATATATTGCAAGGAAATTTTTTTTGATCAAACAATGCAAGTAAAATTCACCATACCAAGCAAAAATGTAGGGGTCAGAGTTCAATAGATGCCTCACAGAAGAGGACAAGAGAATTGGCTTCCAACAAGGCTATAGAGCCGTGGCTGAATGGCTACGAGCTGAAATCAGTGTGCAAGGTTCAAATAATGATGCATCTGAGCCACAGGTAAATAAGCTAAATGAAATTTATTTCAAATTGAATACTTTACCAATTAGTCTATTTGATGTTAAGTTCTAATATAAAGTGAGTATATCTATTTTAAGAAAGCAATGATAACAATGTGTAAGATATTGGAATGCAGCCTGACAATCCTTCTACACAATCTATGCATAATGAAGGTTCGCATGATGTGCATCCTAGTGGTGGAGGTATACATTTGCTATTAAAATTTTTATATGTAATTACAATTGGTGTTTGGATTAATGTAACATTTTGTATAGCAACTGTAGAGGATCGAGGGGTCGGTGCTCATGAGCATGTTGAGGTTGAGTCTAGAAAAAATGATGTGGCCAGATCAGGTAATTAAAGAGCGCCACAGTTATGTTCTTTAAAATAATTAAATACTTGTAACAATTATAATTAAATATTTTAAATTTAACTCTTTTATTTGTTATTGTAGAGGACCCCACTTTGCAGTAGCATAGGAATTTGAGATCATCAAGAACAGAGAACAAAACAACTGATGAGGGGGGTATTGATGATAACACTGATGCTCCTCTTAGAGCTTACATAGAAAAAAAAATTAGAAAGAGAAAAAAGAAATGATTGTCATCTAAATACCTTAATTGATAATGATTGAATTTTATGTCTCAATGAACTTAATTATGTGCTAATGAATGTTCATGAATTATGTGTTTATTTTCATATTGATGAATGTTGCGTGTTAACGAATCTAATGTGTTAATGAATGTTATCATGTGATATTGATTGAATGTTACATTTTATTAATAATTGAAAGAATGAATGAATGTTAGATGTTAACGGGGAATGTAGAGTGATGTTAGGGGGAGGAGGGTGGGGCCAAATGAGCTTCCACCTTCACGTGGTTGGCCCTATTTAGTAGAGAATATTAAACTATATTCTCGAAACAAAGTGAAGCTCAATAAGATACTAAATGAGTCAAAATGGTTATCAAGGTCCTCTATCCATAAGATACTTGTAGTCAAAATGGTTATTAATAAGATACTTGTAGTCAAAATGGTTATCTAGGTCCTCTATCCATTCCATAAGTTCTTCACCATTCAAACTTCCTCCATAACAAGGAATGTGCTCTAGGTTAGTCATGAAGCCTAGCATGGACTCTCTGTCAGATAGAGCCACTATTTCAGAGCCTTTTCTGTGCATTTCCTTCAAGCACTGTATAGTGTACGGATGTGAAAGGGAGGGCAGACCAGTGTGGAAGTTAGAGTATTTATATCTTATGCTTTGAGAGTTTATTTGGTAGATTCAAGACACCTTATATCAAAGTTATTCCTTTTTCTTATCTGTTGTTCTGTCAAACCCTCATTTTTAGGGTTATTGCATTCAAATGGCCTTAACTTGCAAATAAACCATAGGATATCCTCTGTTCTTTGTAAAATGCAAGTTAAGGGGGTTTATTTTCATATTTTAAAAGCTTTGGAACAGGATACTAAGCCAGAGAATTTTGAGAGCAAGCCCAAGGTCAAGAATCTCAATGTTCTTGACTAGGAGTTGATAGATTATGCAAGATCAGAGTGTAGCGGCAAGTAAAGGACCTCAAACCTTGTTGAATATAGATCTTTAGAGCATGGTGGACATCTTCAAACTCTGATCTTGGTTTCATGCACCCATTTTCAATGCCTTGTTTTGGAACCCACACCCAAAGGCATGCATTAGGTCTGCGGACTCAATAAGGACATTGATATGCTGGAGTGGAGTCAGGGTCTGGGAGTTGGAGGATTGTTAGAACATCAAAAAGGGTACTAAAAAAACATATAAGTTCATAAGGTCCTTTGTCAAATTGAAGAGTTATTGCTGCAGAACAGGTTTTGGAGACCTACTAGAGTCACTAGGTCTATTTGTGATTTTGATGTCTTGGGTTGTTTGGAACACAACCAATGCATGATTCTGCATGTTTTAGGGAATCTTAAGAGTTTTCAAATGTTTTATTGGGTTGGAAAAGCCTAGGATCAATAAAGTCTCTTTTGGTAGAAAATCAGGGAACTTGTCCCTAAAAGGAAATTTGGTCTTGGTTGGGATTGAGTCAATAAGGTGTTAGAAGTATCTTGAAACCTTTGAAGTCCCTCTAGTATAGAGATTTTAAACTGGTCTGATAGAATCAGAGGCTAAATTGCTTAGGTGTAACATTTTGGTGTCTTGAAGTGGGTTGGGGCTTAAGACCAAGTTTCTTGCTGACCACTCTGCATCACATTGTCTTGCATGAAATTAGTCATTCTGTATACACTGGTCTAGTGTTGTCAATAGACCCAAATAGTTCAAGGATACTCGAACCAATCAGATGTTTTATGGGGTGCATTTTTGTGTTAGGTAGAAAGGATTCTTCATACAGGTGAAAGTCTCGAACCTTTCCCCACTCCCAAAAAAATATCACTTGTACTGTTATGAGCAGTCATGAGGACTAGACAGATACATTATAATATATGTAATTGCCACTTGAATGTATTGCTATTCAACCACATTTATGGGCCTGTTTGGACCATGGCACATAGTAGCATCTACAGAGAAGATTATCCCAGGTGTAACAAGCTCTAAGAATATACCAATAGTTCTAAGAAATTCCCTAGCACACAGTAGCATCTACAGAGAAGAATATACAACATGAGGGAAGTCACTGTAAAGACAACATGATAATGTACACTCATTGTATGTGTACATTATCATGTTGTCTTTACAGTGACTGTCCTCATTCAAGTGGCAATTACACAAGGGACAGTCACTGTGAGATGTCCTCATTTGTGACAAGGACAGTCACACATGAGGACATCTCACAGTCACTGTCCCTTGTGTAATTTCCACTTGAATGTATTGTTATTCAACCACATTTATGGGCCCGTTTGGACCACAACACATAGTAGCATCTACAAAGAAGAAGTTTGGTATGCAATGGTATTGAAACCTCCTGAGAAATTCTTGGTATGCATTTGTGTGGTGCAAAAGCTTCGTTGAAAGAGAAAAAGAAGAAAAGAATAGAAATGATTTTTTTTCTTTTTATGTCATATACTGTAACCAGCTACTTATAACTTGCAAAAATTATTATAACCATTTGAAATTGAAACTTAGTTTAATGTGAAACTGAGAACTGCTTTATTAGAGCTTTCTGTGATTTAGATTTAGACATCAAGAACATTGTTTGCCTAATATTGTGATTAATGTTTATTTATTAATATCTCATACTGACAAACAATTGATAATTGTAGGGAAAACATCATTGGGGGTCTTTGAGGATCCACCAGAAGCCAAGGAGAAAATGTATTCAAATGCTAAATATGGTGTAACAGTCCTTACAGCTGTTGAACCTTGCTATGTAGATCATCTCCGATTCTCCAAGTTCAACAGTACTGTGGTATTCCTTTGGATACTTCTAATGGTAAATTTCAGACATCAAGTTCTTTTCATATGAAACTACTACATTTGTAATCTGTAGTTTTAAACTTTTAGTTTATAAATGTTCATCAGCTTTAGTTCATATGCTGCCATTTCAAGTATGATTAATGAAGTTACCTTTATCACAGGATGAAAGTGAGCAGTTAGCATACTGGTACGGAGCTGGCAGCATTGATACGGTGACTAGGGCATCGTTTAATGGTGGTATTGTGTTTTCCCATGTTTAGGGCATCGGCCTTTTGAAGCATTGCCTTCATCTTTCTTAAGTCTGAGTTTTAAGTTTGTTTATTTCCATCCTAACTTGCTTTTCCCTCTTCGGTTTTGTAGTACTGTGAAGGTAGTCGCAAGTTAGGGCTGTTTCATTGCATACCCGAAACAATGAAGACGTTACGGTCCACAAAATGTTTGTGCTTGAAAGATGAACAAATAAAATTAAACTTCTAAATAACCAAAGCCGCTAACAATAAATTCAACACAGATATGTCCTCATTTCTGGGTATTTTAGCTATGTAACAGCTGAATACCAGATTACATAATAATGACAAAAGAAAAATAAACCCAACATACTTAGAAATTATAGCTGTGATTTCACGGAGGGAATCTCTCTCGGCACTATTGAAAATACAAATGACAACGTTTCTCTACATTATCATGTTGTCTTTACAGTGACTGTCCCTTGTGTAATTGCCACTTGAAGGAGGATAGTCACTGTAAAGACAACATGATAATGTACACTTACAAAATGAGGACAGTCACTCTATAGACAACATGATAATGTACACTCACTGTAAGGACAGTCACAAATGAGGACATCTCACAGTGACTGTCCCTTGTGTAATTGCCACTTGAATGTATTGCTATTCAACCACATTAATGCTTTTCTTCTTCAACAAATGAGCATAGTCACTCTAAAGACAACATGGTAATGTACACTTACTGTGAGTGTACATTATCATGTTGTCTTTAGAGTGACTATCCTCATTTGTTTGAACTAACACATACATGAGTTAGAAGGATTTCTTTCATCCATTCTAAATCATTTTGAATGAGTTTACTTTGATTTTGCTGTAACATAGAAGGCCTAATATTCATGGGATGACAATAACTAACTTGTATTATGAAGTACTGACATTGCATAGGCAAAGTTTTGTGGAAAACAGTGTGATCACAGGATAAACTGTGGGAAATTACCTTGAGTTGAATGCTAATGTATAGCAGTGAGTGATCTATCCAAGCAAGGGTGGATTGTTATAATGTGGAACATTGTATAATGTTTGTGAGATGGTGAATCATCCACTAATTTGGATTTGAAGGGTGTAAAATCGGGTGATTGAGAATGCCCTAGTTAAGAAGGGTTTAGAGCCAAGAATTGTGGGTTTGGGTGTTGCAGAGCCCTAGAGGCTAATTCCCTTTGGAATTGTCTATTTCAAAGTGTAAGAAGACACTGTCCAAGGATTAGGAAGTGTTAGGTGGAATTTATCATATACTTCCTTTGAAATTTGGGTCATTTTTATACATTAAAACCAGAGGTACAGTCATAGAACAGGGTAGGGAAATTCACCAAAAATTAATTGAAGATGGGTTTTTGTCAAATATAGTGGTGGTGACTACCCTGATGGACATGTATATAAAATGTGGAAGCATACAAAAGGCACACGATTTGTTTGCGAAAACAACTGAAGCAAGGCATGTGAAAGTCTCAGAATCTTGAATCCAAGTCAGTGAAAGCTTTGAAAACCAAATGCATCCTATTAAGTATTGTGGGGAAGCATTCTAAATAACCAAAGCTGCTAACAATAAATTCAACACAGATATGTCCTCATTTCTGGGTATTTTAGCTCTCTAACAGCTGAATACCAGATTACATAATAATGACAAAAGAAAAATAAACCCAACGTACTCAGAAATTGTAGCTGTGATTTCACGGAGGGAACCTCTCTCAGCGCTGTTGAAAATACAAATGACAATGTTTCTCTACATTATCATGTTGTCTTTACAGTGACTGTCCCTTGTGTAATTTCCACTTGAAGGAGGACAGTCACTGTAAAGACAACATGATAATGTACACTTACAGAATGAGGACAGTCACTCTAAAGACAACATGATAATGTACACTCACTGTAAGGACAGTCACAAATGAGGACATCTCACACTGACTGTCCCTTGTGTGATTGCCACTTGAATGTATTGCTATTCAGCCACATTAATGCTTTTCTTCTTCAACAAATGAGGATAGTCACTCTAAAGACAACATGATAATGTACACAAATGAGGACATCTCATAGTGACTATCCCTTGTGTGATTGCCACTTGAATGTATTGCTATTCAGCCACATTAATGCTTTTCTTCTTCAACAAATGAGGATAGTCACTCTAAAGACAACATGATAATGTACACTCACTGTACATTATCATGTTGTCTTTAGAGTGACTATCCTCATTTGTTGAAGAAGAAAAGCATTAATGTGGCTGAATAGCAATACATTCAAGTGGCAATCACACAAGGGACAGTCACTGTGAGATGTCCTCATTTGTGACTATCCTTACAGTGAGTGTACATTATCATGTTGTCTTTAGAGTGACTGTCCTCATTTGTTGAAGGAAAAAAGCATTAATGTGGCTGAATAGCAATACATTCAAGTGGCAATCACACAAGGGACAGTCACTGTGAGATGTCCTCATTTGTGACTGTCCTTACAGTGAGTGTACATTATCATGTTGTCTTTAGAGTGACTGTCCTCATTTGTTGAAGGAAAAAAGCATTAATGTGGCTGAATAGCAATACATTCAAGTGGCAATCACACAAGGGACAGTCACTGTGAGATGTCCTCATTTGTGACTGTCCTTACAGTGAGTGTACATTATCATGTTGTCTTTAGAGTGACTGTCCTCATTTTTTGAAGAAGAAAAGCATTAATGTGGCTGAATAGCAATACATTCAAGTGGCAATCACACAAGGGACAGTCACTATGAGATGTCCTCATTTGTGACTGTCCTTACAGTGAGTGTACATTATCATGTTGTCTTTAGAGTGATTGTCCTCATTTGTTGAAGGAAAAAAGCATTAATGTGGTTCATTAGCAATGTATTAAATAATTTATTTTTTTAATTCTATCCAGGACCATCTTAGATTATCTACTATTTGTGCATTTAGATATTAACCTAATCAACTTGATTCAAAAGATAGATGGTCATTAACTAGAGAGAGATTGCCATGCATTAAGAAACTTAATTTTTCCAAATCCAATTGTTTCCCTTACCTGAATGCCCTACTATTCTAGGCAAGGTATACCGCTCACCTTGGATGAGAGACTAATTATGGGAATTTCTTTTTTCACCCAGATCGAAAAACCACTGACAAAAATGGAAATGACCAATCAAATAGTAGTATTATTTTAGTCACTTTGTTTGCATAATAAATTGCTTGCATGGATTATTGTAACTAAAACATAGATTCATGCTCTAATAGCTTCCTTTAGCTCGTTAGACTTAATTCGAATAAAGAAAATTAACAGTAAAATCAGTAAAATGTAGTTTTCACCATCATCAATCTCTAGGCACCAAGGTTTTAATATTGAGATTATTTCTTTGTGGTATGCAAGTTGTAAAGGAAATAGAGCCTTCAATAATAAATAGAGCACTCTATTCTTTCTGATCATTTGATTTCTTTATAAGTTTATGATTTGATAATTGCTATTTTCTGATTTTTGTGTATTGTTGATTGGTTAATTGCTATTACCTTTTTCTTTCCTATTATAAAGAGCTTCTATCAGACTTCACACATGAAACTCTAGATATTTCACACATTCAGATGTAAGCTCTCTTGTTCAGTTTAGTCATGAGACCCCTATTACTAGAGTGTTTGGTGCAGAAATAGCCACTTTTATTGTAGAGCATTATTTTTTAAGAATATGTTATCATGTTCCTAATGGAATTGTGCTTAGTATTCAATTCCAAATTAATTTGATTTTCATAAATGTTAAATATAATTGGGTCATTGGTGTATCTAATAGTTGATATGTAGTCACGATGAAGTTAGAAGTTCCAGTGGCTAGAGTTTGTGGCTTTGATACTTCATCCTTGTTGGTTTTTTAGCCTTTCTATATGCCAATCAAAATAAGGTGCATACCTGAAACAAACAAGCAATAATGCAAAGGCTGGTGTGTGAAAATGGAAGTATTCTAGTGATATTAATTTTAAAAATTTCTTTTATTTTTTAAGGTCTTGGATGCCATTGGAGCTACTATAAATTACTAACACTAAAGAAATATTGCATCTGATTATTTTGTTGGAAGTTTGGAACATATTGAACTTTCTCCACTATAACATATATAGCCTGGAGCTTTCATAAAACTATTTTGATAAATAGTCTTGCACATTGCCTGTAAGACACAAACTTTCAGTGCCATAAAAATACACATTGTCCTCAATTAGCAATGTCTCAAATTTTGTACAGAACTTGTTATTTGAGTCTTATATTTCAGAACTGAAGCAAAAATTTCTCCAAAAAAGTCAAGATGATCGATCTAGCATAGATTTCAAAAACTGTAGGTAGTTTAACTAATGTGGATGCAATCATATTTTACCACTCTGAATGAACTAGTTTGCATGAAAATTTATATACAACAATCATTGCATTGTGGCTCTTTGTTAGAGACGTAGAATTTTGAAGTTTAAATTATTTTCACAATTTTATCATAACTTGGAGCATTTTTCATACTTAGCTGTGTCACTAGCTTAATGCATATTAATTATTTTGTCTTGTTTTTCTTGCATGGCAGGGAAGCAACAACAACATATAGGGCTGAAGCTTTAGAATTTCAAAAACAATTGAGGCATTTGCAGAATCGGTGTATTTTCTCAGTGGTCAAGCTTCATCTTTGATTCAAGGAAGATGAGCACGGGAGGCAGCAACATCTTCAACAAATGGACGAAATTGCTAGCAGGAATATGGAGGTATGAAGTAGAGAGATGCTTTGTAATAGAAGGAATCTGTCTTAAGCTAAGTTTGTGTTGGCTAAGAAAATCTCATTTCATAAAAACTTGAATGCCTCTTATGTATACAGTCCTATTTAGTGACACAATATTAGATTCGTAAAAGGTAAGTGTGTTATGAACATTTCTATATGTAACCTTGCAATATTTTCTACTAAGATTTTCACTCTTTAAGGATATTTTGTAAAGTTTATAAGGTCTAAAATTTATAGGCAGGTGTCTCACAACCAAATTATATTACCTTGGATTTTGGACCTATTTTTAGTTGCTTGAGTTGTTGTAGGGTTATAGCACATTATTTTATAGCAATATAAGTAGATGTGTGAATTCTTGTCATGAACCATCCAAATCATTGTAGTCATGCCCTTGCTACATATAAATCTTAGTTTGGAGGTTTGATCTCGTGTGTTGATGAATGCTTAATGCTATGTTGGAGGTTTGATCTCTTGTGTCGATGAATGCTTAATCTGTAGTTTTGATACATATGATTCTATAGTTGAGATGAATTGTTGAATGTGTTTGAGGACTTTGATTATGCTACTGTGATAGATTTATGTAGGTTTCCTTGTAATATCATAGTGATAGTTGTAAACATGTATCAATGTTCCTCTGCTAATTTATTGCTGCTACTGCTGAGTCTATCTTTATTTGCTGCTGATGAAGGCATTGATTATCTTTCAGATGTATGTCTTTCTGTTGTTGTGTATTTCTTTCCTCTGCTTTTGATGAAATGAACTGCTAAATATATTAATCTTGCTTGCTATTATTATTGTTTGCTTGCTGAAATGAACTCCTAAAGTTAGTGTCTATTATTGTCTTGCTTGCTATTAATCTGATTTCCATTGCTATGGTTCTGAATAGCAAATTGTTGCATCTTCTCGACAAATATTTATCACTGTATTAAGGTTATTCTTAGATCTCTTTCTTCTGGTCAAACCCTTTATTAGAAGTTTCTCTTTATTATAATAATTACTGTTTCTTTTATGAGGTTTGTATGAAGAACTTGATGTTCTTAAAATGGACATTTCTCTGATTTGTCAATATAATTGCTAATGTGATAGTTTTCAGACAAAGAGACTGTTGCTTTGTCACTTAACCAACTAATTTTTTTTTATAAAAAAAATCATTGTTTTATTAAGTTATTACTTACAAAATGTTCTTGATTGTTCAAGAGCAACTCAGATTGCTGATCTCAATCCTTTGCAAGGGCTCAACTCATAAGATGATTGATGGTCTGTGTTTTAGATAGGAAAATTGTGAAAGCATTTATGGTCAAGACTGGGGGATGCCATTCTTTCAGTTTGCAATGCATGTCTTGGGTGCCAAAAGGTCAAGTAAAACTGGAATTCAATGAATTCATGTATTATTATAAATTTCTGAGAAAAGATATAACTGTGCAAGAGTATGCTAATTTGGGTGTTCTTAGACTGGGTGCTATGTATTGATATGAATATTGATTGAAATTGGTTGGCTTGAGCAAAAGCTGTAATGTTTCTTTAAGGTTTATCATAGAATCTACTCTATTGCAATATATAGAACTTATATGATAGTCTTTGAATTGCTGAAGTAATCCATGATTTCTGATTTCTTCCAATCCATTTGAAGTTTATTCTAAGAAGTATTTAGCTAATTTAGCTAGACTTGTGAAAGTTCAATGCCATATATTTTTAAAAATATGGAGCTTATATGATAGCCTACGATTGATAAAGTATATGCCTGATTTATGAACTTTTACCATACATTTGGAATACATCATAACAAAAATGTAAAGCTAGACTTTATTAGTTCAAGTATAGTCTTGGTTTTTCTGTTGTGTCCTAGGTCATGTCATACTTTAGAAGCAACATTTTTATTTATGTACATGAGTACTTGGTGTAGAAGGTTGAACCTTGCCACTCAATTTAGATGAAGTCATTGGTCTGCTACCACTCAACCCCCACCCACATAAGGAAATCAAAATTCATTTATCTTTATTTTTGTTGACTTGTATTATCAACTAGCAAAGCTTGATAAACTTGATGTCGTACCATTTTATGGAAGCTAGCATTTGATAAATTTGTTGACGGTTATGCTGAGTTGTTTGTGTCCTTTATAATGCATGATATTGATCAAATGGGATTTGAATTTGAGTACACAAATGTGCATAGTAAATTCTAGTGATAGTTTTTAGGCCTTCATCTGGTAAGGGTGGGTAGCTACAAACAAAAGTTAATCATTGTTTTATTTTCCTTTAATTATATGTATAAAACTGAAAGAATCACCATCCTTGGTTTAGCATAGACTACGCATTGGCCTTGAGCTTGTGTCTATCTAATAATGAGTTTGAGCTTATTGTTCTCAAGTTGACATCTTTAGTCTTCGTAATTAGGTTAGATATCGAGGATTAGTGAAAGAGAAGCTTAGGACACCATCTTATACATATATACATATACTATGAGTGTACATTATCATGTTGTCTTTAGAGTGACTATCCTCATTTGTTGAAGAAGAAAAGCATTAATGTGGCTGAATAGCAATACATTCAAGCGGCAATCACACAAGGGACAGTCACTATGAGATGTCCTCATTTGTGACTATCCTTATAGTGAGTGTACATTATCATGTTGTCTTTAGAGTGACTATCCTCATTTGTTGAAGAAGAAAAGCATTAATGTGGCTGAATAGCAATACATTCAAGTGGCAATCACACAAGGGATAGTCACTGTGAGATGTCCTCATTTGTGACTGTCCTTACAGTGAGTGTACATTATCATGTTGTCTTTAGAGTGACTGTCCTCATTTGTTGAAGGAAAAAAGCATTAATGTGGCTGAATAGCAATACATTCAAGTGGCAATCACACAAGGGACAGTCACTGTGAGATGTCCTCATTTGTGACTGTCCTTACAGTGAGTGTACATTATCATGTTGTCTTTAGAGTGACTGTCCTCATTTGTTGAAGGAAAAAAGAATTAATGTGGTTCATTAGCAATGTATTAAATAAAATTTTTTTTTAAATTCTACCCAGGACCGTCGCAATTGCGACGGCCCTCCCAAGAGATGTGACGGCGGTGCCGTATTGGCAATGCCCAGGCCCGTCGCAGTTGCTTCGGAGGACCATCACAATTGTGAAGGTCCTCCCAAGACATGCGATAGCGGTGCTATATTGGCGACGCCCAGGCCCATCGCAATTGCTTCAGAGGACCGTCGCAATTGTGACGCCCTGCCGTCGCAATGCAACAGAGGTGCTAAATGGGTGAAGCAGTGACATTGTGACGGCAGGGTGTCACAATTGTGATGGAAACCCATAGACGTCATGATTTGCGACTAAAAAATTGTGACGTCTATCACTGTCGCTATAGCGACACATAGCCATCACAATGGCGACACATAGCCATCGCAAAATGGCCCCAAATTTATTAGTGACATCAGTGAATAAAGGAAACCGAGCAACACCAAACCAACTCAGTAAAAGCAGGAACTGAGCAACACAAACAAACTCAAATATGTTTTGGTGACACAGGATTGCCAAGGACCCAAGATGCTCCTACATCAAACACCTGGGTTTGTTTTAAAATGATTCTCTGAATCATTCAGTGGGTATGATCTGAGCTGCATCCAACTCAGATTATGAAATCCATGAACTATCTTCAATTGGTCTATTCTTCCACTTTACCAGATATTCCATATACTATTTTCCTCTTGTACTTCTATCAATTCTTTGCTCCAAAATCTGCTCAACTTCTTCCATCTATTTCTTAGGATAACCATTCTACACTGTCATTTCTTCATCTGACTCATGATACTCAGACAAATCAGCAATGTTGAAAATAGGTGATATGTCCATATCATTGGGTAACTCAATCTCATATGCGTTTCCATTGTCAAATTTTCTCAAAATCTTGCAAGGGCCAAAATTCTTCATTTTTAGCTTCCCATATGTTCCAATAGAAAAATTGGCTTTTCTTCAAATGAACCATCACTTCATCACCAAAATTAAAAGTCTTATGTCTTCTTGATCTATTAGCTCTGTCTTTGTATTTCTGATTACTTTTCTCCAACTTGATTTTCACATCTTCATGCAATGTCTTCATGTACTCAGCAAATTTTACTCCTTCAGCACTTCTCTTTCTTTCATTAGCAATGGCTCTCAAATCAATTATACCTCTTTATTGTAAGCCATTTACAATCTCAAAAGGTGTTTTTCCAGTAATCCTATTCACTAAATTATTGTATGCAAACTCTTCTTGTAACAACATAGAATCCCAATTATTCAGTGTGTCTCCAACTAAACATCTCAAAAGATTACCCAAGCTTCTATTCACAACTTCTGTATGTCCATCAGTTTGTGGGTGAAATGTATAACTATATTTCAACTCGGTACCAAACTTTCTCCAAAGAGTCTTTCAAAAGTATCCAACAAATTTACTATCTCGGTCAGAGATAATACTCCTCGATAATCCATGCAATTTGAGAATTTCCTTAAAGAAAAGATCTACTACATGTACTGCATCTGATGTCTTTCTACAAGGTGTAAAATGTTCCATCTTAGAAAATCTATCCACAACCACAAATATAGAATCATTACCTCTTACTGTCTTCGGTAAGCCAAGAACAAAATCCATACTGATGCCAATCCAAGGTTTCTCAAGTAAAACAATCGGTGTATAAAATCCAATATTCTGACTTACTCCTTTTGCAACTTGACAAATTCCACAACTTCTCACAAATTTCTGAACATCTTTATACAACTGTGGCCAAAAGTATTTCTCCTTAAAAAAATTCAATGTCTTATCAACACCAAAATGTCCAACCCAACCACTACCATGTTTCTCCTTTATCAAATTAGTTATCATTGGTCCTCTCGATATACACAATTGAATACCTTTAAACAACATACCTTCTTGAATGAAATATTCTTCCTATTTTGTACTCAGTTGATCTTGAATAGGTGCTCTACACTTTCTCCATGGCTCAAAAAAATCAAGACCAGTCTCATACAAATCTCTCATCTCATCAAAGCCTAAAACTTCAATTCTCATCTCCGTCATCAAAGATCTCCTTGTACTCAATGCATCATCAACTTGGTTAGTGACTCCACTCTTATGCTTTATCACAAATGTATAACTCTGCAAATACTCAACCCATTTCATATCTCTTTGATTCAACTTATTTTGACTACCCAAATACTGTAAAGCCTTATGATCGGTATACAAAAAAAATTCACTCGGCATCAAATAATGTCTCCATTTCTTCAGTGCTTGAACAATAGTATAGAATTATTGATCATTCACAAAATATTTTCTTCTTGTATCATTCAAATTTTCACTAAAGAAAGCAATAGGTTTACCTTCTTGACTCGACACAGCTCCAATTGCACTTCCACTTGCATCACATTCCACTTGAAATACCTTATTGAAATTAGGCAATGCCAAAACAGGCAATTTAGCAACCTTTTGCTTCAAAGTCTCAAAGCTTTTATCATCTCCATGTGTCCATTTGAATTCTCTTTTGTCTCCTCTAATTGTCTCAATCATAGCATTACAAATTGAAATAAAATTCCTTATGAACTTTCGGTAAAAACTTTCCAAACCATGAAATAATCTTACCTCACTAGCATTCACAGGTGTAGGCCAATTCAAAATAGCTTCAACCTTTTTAGGATCCATTTTCAAACCATTAGCTGAAATCACAAATCCCAAATACACAATCTCTTCTTTCATGAATGAACACTTTTTCAGATTTATCAACAACTTTTCTTCTTTCAATCTCTGCAAAACTTGTCTAACATGAAACAAATGTTATTCTCTGGTCTTACTAAATATCAAAATGTCATCAAGATATACAATCACAAACTTACCCAAAACATTCTTCAAAACTTCATTCATCAACCTCATAAAAGTACTTGGTGCATTAATTAAACCAAATGGCATAACCAACCACTCATACAAACCTTCTTTTGCCTTGAAAGTAGTCTTCTATTCATCACCTTCTCTAATTTTTATATGATGATACCCAATTTTCAAATCAATTTTGGTAAAATACTTTGCTCCAGTCAAACTATCCATTATGTCATCCATTCTCGATATAGGAAACCTATACTTTACTGTTATCTTGTTGATGGCTCTGGAATCAGTACACATTCTCCATTATCCACTCTTCTTAGGTGCCAATATAGCCGGTACTACACAAGGACTCAAACTTTCTCTGATCAAACCTTTCTCCAACAATTCTTGAATATGTCAGTTCAATTCCTGATTCTTGGTAGGTGTTAACTGATGAGGTGCCTTATTTGGTAAACTAGCTCCAGGGATAAGATCCATGCAATGATCAATGCTTCTCTTCGGTAGAAAACCATTAGGTACATTATCAAAAATAATTTCACTGTACTCGATGAGTAACTTATCAATCTCCTCAATGACATTATCCTCTATTTTCTTACTCAATTTGTTAGGAATCACAGCAAAACATACATCATTCTTCTTTAAATCCTTAACAAACTTTCTTCCTTCCATCAAACAAAATTTCACAGATGTGAAAACATTGCTAACAGGTTCTTCAATCAAAGGTAACAAGATTTTTCTTCTTCCATCAGCCCAAATTGTATACTTATGCAACCTCCCATCATATATAGCATGTATATCATATTGCCAAGGTCTACTCAACAAAATATGACAACAATCCATAGGCATGATATCACACAACACCTTATCATAGTACTTTCCAATTTTCAAATTCACATAAAATTGTTCACTTACCAAGAGTGTATGCTCATCTTTGATCCATGAAATTTGATAGGGCTTCAGATGTTCCAACCTTTTCAACTGCAACTTTGTGACCATCTCCTTAGATGCCAAATTCTCTGAGCTACCACTGTCAATGATTACCTTCCAAACTTTGTCAAAAGCTCTACATCTGGTCTTGAACAAAATTTTCCTTACCGAATCTTCCTTTTTACCTTCATTCCATAGTGCTCTCCTTATCATCAAGTTATTTTCTTTCTCAGGTTCATTCGGTGACTCTTCTTGCACCGAAGCATTCCTACTGCTACCATTCTTCTTACTAGCATGCGTACATTCAAAAGGTCTATGTCCTTCTTCTCCATAATTGTAATAAGTTTCTTGGAAACCACCTTTATTATAACCACCTCAGTATTTACTACCTCTACCTCTAGATAAACTTTCACCTTTCCACTCGGTATTGCCTGTATCCAGAGTTGTCTTTTCTGGTTCAGATCTACTTTTTTCACCATGGGATCTACCTCTTCCTCTAGGGAATCTACCACCTCTACCTCTTTGTCTTTTCTCATGTCTCTTATTCAATTTCTCCTTAGCTTTCAATGCAAATTGATAAGCCTCTTCAATGTTCTCCAATTTGACCAAACTGATTTCTTCTTGGATAGAAACTCTCAAACCATTCAGGTATCTAGAAATTCTTTCCATGTCATCTTCATCATATCCAAATCTGATATCTAATCTATATAATTCCTCAGTATATTCCTTTACCGAGCTATCTTTCTACCTCAAACTTTTCATTCGCCTAACTAGGTTAATCTGATAATCACAAGGTAAGAACTTTCCTTTCAATTTATTGACCATTTTACTCCATACCTTTATTTTGTCTTTGGCTTTCCTTTTTCTATCTAGTTGTAGATGTTACCACCATAAGGATGCATGACTTTTCAACTTTGTGCTTGCAATTTTCACCTTCTTTTCCTCAGGTACATTTTCATACTCAAAATACTTTTCCAGCTCAGTGATCCAATCCACCAATTCATCAAAATCCAATTTCACCATACTCAGGAGGATTAAAGTATGGTGTAGATTTCAGACTTGTCAAAGCCTTCAAGAATCTTTCCTCATCCTGATCCATCAAAGGTGCAGTTTCTACATCCCCTTGTTCTACCTAGATTTCATCATCACTAACATCTTCAAGATGTCTACCTCTTCTCTATGTTGTTTCAACAGCTTCAAGTCTAGCATCAAGTTGTCTCAACATGTCTACCAATCCTGGATCCACATATCACTTCCCATGAACCATCTTGAAAACCCTCTACAATTGCAGGTCAGATCGCAATCTGCCACCCCACAAAAATTCAACTAGGACTTCACAAGAAGGAACCTTCAAACCTAGATTCGCAAACCTAGATCGAGATCTAACCTCACTTTGATACCACCTAATGCAAGGGAGGATGGGGAGAGGGACCAAAGGCTCACCCTAACCAAATCCACCCTACTCAACAACATGTGGAAGCAACAACACACAACAGTGAGAGAGAGAAAGCAGATACTTTCATATATTATCTTTAATTTGATTCATACATGTCAGGCTATAAGGCCTTCCCAGTTTCAGCCAGATATTACAATCAAGTACAGAAGTCCTAAAACATGCAAGGATGTGTGAATAATCTCTAAACTTCTATCTTCTATCTTCTATCTTCTATCAAAACTGACTCCCTAAACTCTAACCAAACAACTATATTTATACAAGAAGCTACCAAGCCAAGTCGGGCCTTCAGATCCACAATCAATAGAAGAAATGACCAGATATAGGTCCACATGCTTCCCAATGATGGATACCAATATTAAATATGTGACCCAAATTAAATGCACAAGTCATCCTCAACAAGAACTCAAAAGAAACCCATCGGTAAGCCAAGCCAACCGAGCGCCAGACAAGCATCACCGAGTGCCAGGGAAATTCATCGAGCACCAAAGAGATAACCAAAAAACACTAGAGAACAAAGGAAATGGAGCAACACCGAACCAACTCGGTCAAAGAAGGAAACCAAGCAACACAAACAAATTCAAATATGTTTTGGTGACATAGGATTTCCAAGGACCCGAGATTCTCCTGCATCATTCAATGATAGATCCCCGCAGTCAAAGTTGTAACCGAGTAACACCTAAACACTCCAACATATAGGATTGCCAACTACCCTAGGATGCTCCTGCATTAGACACCCCAAGTGCAAAAAGATATTTGCAATGGCTAGAAGAACATCTTCTTGGATCCAACACATAAACCTCGAACTGGTTCTTCACATACATGTCCTCCAAGTCTTCAACTTGCACATTTTTCCACTTCTATTTTCTCTACCTTTTCAGGTGCTTCCTTGTCAATCCACGGGTCTGTTCTCCATACTAATCTATAGGGAATTGCAACTAGGAATTACTCTAACTTACTGTGCTGCAGGAACAGGCTATTAATTCTATTATCAGTAGCTGCAAGAATAGCAGAGTTCTAACTACTTAGAAATAAATAGGAAAATGAACTCTACGCTAATAAAATAATTCACTCATCAAGTAGGCCCCCTTGAATGAGTGAATATGAAATATAGTAAAGATGAAAGATATAAACTTGGACTGAACATTCTATTCATCCATAACAAAATGATTACACTTGATTGAAAATAGTATTCAAGAGTTCTGTTATAAAAACTAGTTCATTTGACTAACTCCAAAAGAGTCACAACAGTCGATTATTTAAAGGAAAGCTACAACCATCTCCTAAATCTATGATCACTTCATAAATGAGGATCGGTTACAACTCATAAAGTTTCAGAATAGAAACATCATTAACCATGAATAATTTCCAAAAATATAGTGCATTAAAGAAACTAAATCTATGCACTACATGTAACAGAAAACATCAATTGACTTTCTTTTCTTGCAAAGATTCTGCAATCCACGGTTGGCTTTGATTACTCCAGTGCCACTATGTTGATCTTTGAATTTCCAAAGTCAACACCTGCAAAACAATCAATGCACACACATCCAACCATATACATATATATCTACATCATAATTAATATTAAGAAAAGGTGTAAGTCCTAATTAACACTCTTGCAAGTCCTATGGCTATAGGAGGTAACTACCCAAAACATAGCTTAGGCAAGGAAACATTCATTAACATGTATAGCTACTACATTTACCACTCCTATCCATGAATTCAAAAAAATATGATGTCTTTAGAGTATCCATATTTCCATCTTATGTTCACACACACACACACAGATATAGATAACATATACATAAAAACCATAAGTTCATATGCTTGAAAACCATAAATTCATGTCTATGTGCAATCAACTATTCTGAAAAGAGGATAAAAAGTACTGAGAAAGATGACTATCTAGAAGCCCATCACTCCTCCCAACTGAACTATTGCTGGTCCCCAGCAACCATGAAATTTTGAATCCTAGCACGGACCCTCAAGTCACTAGTTGTTCTCTGCCTAGACTCATCATGAACATAGTCAAAGTATCTGTGAGTTTCTTTGAGTCTTTCCCATCGCTGGACTTTAGTGGCCATATCATAATCCGATGCACTTTCAATCATGTCTAGCAATGGCTGTAGGAAGAGTGGAGACTGAAACCTCAATGGAAACTAGTAATTAAGGAGTGTCCTTCCCAATATAATGTACCACAGAACTCTTCTTGTAGCAAGGGTTAAATTCTATGGTGAGTGAGGTTCCTTTGACTTTAGATCATGTGACATCCTTATCCATCTCTGCCTAGAGGCATTGATTACTGTGGAAATATCATGTGAGGAATGTTGGTCCCGATCTGTAAAATCTTGTTCTCACATTGGATATATTTTATTAGCTCCACTTGAGTTTGTTGTGACAAAAAGCCAGTCTAGATATGTTCGCCTGGAATGCTGAACTTCAAGCCTTATCATCAAAGGAGCTGTCATCTCATTATTTATGTACAGTGTAGCTTGATGTTCCCTACTTATCTCATTCTGCATCCAAGATATAACCGCTCTTAACTACACATCCCCTACATAAAGGAGTGAATTCCACTTTGTATCATCAAGGACTACTAGGTTATGCAAGTATAATTCACACAATAGGTTTTTCAGAGTCATTGGAGTAGACTGAAAGGCATAGTAAAATTCATGGGGAGTTGATATAGAAGGATTGAGACCTTCCACAATTCTTGTTAATTTTAAATTAACAAGTTGTTCTTTAAGGAATAATGCATACACCGGAGATGGTGATCTGCAGTCCATTAGCTCTAGAATTAATCCTGCGATTTGATCAATCCTCCTTTTCAATACCCCAATCTGATCTGATTGTTATTCTATTTGAGAGTCCTACTCACTAATGACTCATTTCAATTTTTCCTTTTCTAATTCCCATTGTGTCTTATCCCATAACAATTGTTGACACAAGTTTATCCCTATAGCCAGGGGTGTAGACAAATCTGGTGGGGGTAAAGGTTCCTAATCGAGTATATCCACCCATCCAGATGGTAAGTTAGGAGTTTTTATTGTTTTCTTTGGTGTAGAGGACTCTCCTTTCCATAAAAAAATTATTTTTACTACATTCTTTTCCTCACTAACATCAACTACTACCTTAGCTAGTGTTTCTAAGCCATCCTAATTACTTTTCTTGGGCACTTCTTCAACAATTTTTGTCCCAAACTCAGGGGTTTCTTCAGAATCCATACTAACATCTGGCTCAATAGAATTATTTACAAATTCCTCTGTGTCCTTAAAGTCCTTGTCACTATCAATAAGTATGTATTTAACTCCAAGGTTAACTTCTATTTGTGGACTCTGATCTTTTAATGTAGTGTCACTGGCTGCAGTTTGATGAAACATTTCCTCAGAAGAGGACTTCTCTAAAGATTCATTCTCTACATATTTAGAAGACTCAAGGTTAACAACAGGAACAGGAGCTTCAGCATCCTTTTTGAAAATCCTTTCACTTCTCCTCCTAGGGGGTATAGATGAGCTCAAAGGACTCTTACGTTTCCTTCTACCAGTGGCTACTTCCTTTGCAACTGCTTTAGGAGGGTTTTCAAAATTTTCTTCCCTAGGGGAATGTAAGATTTCTTCAACATTGTCAGTATTACCACTAGGCTACGACTCTAATATTTCTTCTTCTAACTCCTTTTTTTTACCCTTATCCTTCCTAGATGTAGACCTGGTCCTTACAGGTGGTTATATTTCAAGGATACTGGGAGCTTCTTTACTTTTATTTTTCTTCCTCTGAGAAGTAGAGGCACTAGCACTGAAATTTCTTTTCCTAGGTGACCTACAAATGGAAGGGGAGGCTTCGGGATCAATTTCAATTCTTTGAATAATTTTTCAAACCCAGAGGATGTTTTCTCTCTCTTCCCAACACCATGACCTCTAGGGCCGACCACTCTAGGTTCAACCTCATTCATTTGGAAGAATTCTTCCCATGTCCCAACCATTTGTCTATTTAATTCTCTTTCTACAATTAGTTTTATCAAGAAATGATGCAAAATAGACAGGTTGCTTCCTAACTGGACTAATAAAGCTTGCTTTTTCATAATGTTAAATAGGAAGCTAGGAAGATTTACTGGTCTGTTGTCATGCTGAAGATGACTAAGAATTTTGAAATGTAGAGCATGCAAATACTTGTAGCATCCCTCGCAGGTGAAGTACTAGATAAAAAAATGCAACTGGTTGAATGAATTCTAGAGGCAAAGATAATTGCCAAGTACCTTGTTTCCTATAGATGCTTAACTAGGGATCACCGTACAAAGTGAATTGGACCCTCACCAAATGTAGGTTGAATACTTTCACCCATTGCTCACCTTCTTGTGGTAAACCAGTCACTTCAGCTACTACATCCTATGTAAATTCAATCTTTAAGCCCTTGACCTCTACAAATACATCCTTCAAGGTGGGTAAAAATTGAAGAGCGACTTCTTCATCAAACCCTTTAATGCTTAAGAAATAATCTAGCCATCCTCTTCTTCTAAAAATTTCACAACTGGACGCATCATTTAACAAAACCCTATGATCCACTTGCTCATGTCATTGAAGGTCACCTCCCATTGCTACACTCAAAGAATTTTGAATTTCACATAACTTACTATTTCCACAAAGCTCAACAATGGTAAATCACATACCTTAATGCATTATGGAACAAGATGTTGTAGAAGAAAAGGTGGCATACCAACTACAACTTGCTTCATGAAATTAAAGATTTTTAAACAAAAATCTAATGATATATTTCTTGCATAACATCTCTTAATATCTCGTGCGTGCCAAGGCTGCCACCCTGAACACGTTCTGGCATATCATTAGAAATTAAGTTTATCTTTTAATATCTTTAATTCACTTCAAATGTGATGACACAATCACAAAAGGACAGATCAACAAGTCATGATGCAGACATCTCGCAAAGACAAGAAACTTCAATTTTTACATGCTAATTTGAAATTTTGAAAATAGAATAGTTCACCCCCAACTAAGTAATGGCATGGGTCCCACCAAGCTAGGTTATGCAAGAGTAGAAAATTAAAATGACACAAAATCCTAAAAATTAATGAATAAAAATAATATATGTACAAGTATATGTGGCATGAACCTGGAAGCATTGTAGGAAGAGTTGTCTGGAAAAATGCATCTACATGAATGAAGTGATGGGATGGGGTGGATGGGTGGAAGAGAGAGAAGGTGGGATGAATATTATTATGGAGAAATCATTCCATGAAATGTGAAATGTTTATTATGGTGTTCCTTAATGGAATCAAGAGTCAACAAAATTCTAGGTAGAAGACCCAAATTCTTCGGCTACAGGATCGGTTGCTTCAGCTGTGCTCTGGAATTGCTTCAGGAACTCATCACGACTGATAGGTTTGTTGTAAAGTTTCAGGTGATGCCTATTGACAATTAACTTAAATCTGACATGATCAATGGTTGAAAGCTAGACAGCTCCATTGTCAAATACTGATATTATCTCATAAGGCCAAGCCATCTGGTATGAAATTTCCTAGGTGTGTTTTGGTATCTTGAATCATACAATAGTGCCCAATCGCCCATAGAAAATTTCTTATCACGAATGAACTTTTCATGCCATTTTTTTCTTTGCTGCTACATCAACTCCGTATTGTGGAGGGAAAACTTCATGTATTCATCCAATCCATTTAATTGCAGTAACTGGTCTTCTTGTGCTTTGGTGAGATCAATATCCAAATCCAAGGTTGTGTGGAGTGTTTTATGCTGGAACTCAATTGGCATGGAGGTTGATTTTCCATACACCAACTCAAAAGGAGTAAACCCTGTGGTGGTTTGCCATGTTGTGCAATAGGCCTATATGGCTTTAGGAATGCATGTAGCCCAGTCCTTTTTTGTGCACAGCCACTATTTTGGTTAGAATAGATTCTATCTCCTAGTTTGTGATTTTAGCCTGGCCATTGGCCTAAGGATGATAGGGTGAAGATTTCCTATGATGTACCATATACTCCTACATCAACTCTATGATAAGATTAGAGGTGAACTGTGCTCCTTGATCTATGTCAATTTCCCTTGGTACTCCAAATCTGGTGAATATGCATTCATAGAGGAACTCAACAACTTTGTGATCTCTAGCATGCCTCATAGCTTTGGCTTCAACCCATTTTGTGGTATAGTCAGTACATACTATAATGTAGGACTTCCCATAAGAAGAGGGTTCAATGGGTCCAACGAAGTCAATACCCCACTTGTCAAAGGGTGTGACAACTACCTGAGGTTGTAGGATCATTTCATCAAACTTTGTGGGACGCCCCATATGCTGGCACCTATCATAGTGCCAGGTATGCTTTGTGGCATCTTTATGCAAAGTAGGCTAGTAGTATCCAGTTGTCAAAATTTTATAGGTGGTCCACTTTGCTGCAAAATTTCCACTGCATGGTTGATCATGACATTCTCAGAGAATGTCATAGGTTTCATCTTCACAAATACATCTCCTAGTGACCTGGTCTGATCTTGTATAAAACATGAAGCCTGAGATCCAAGAGAAGTTAAAATGATTCTCAACCAATCAGCAGTGTTGTTTAGGAGAGAAGTGAGGTGGTGTTCTACTTGTAGCAAGGTAGCTGGCTAAGTTTGCATACCATGGATTAAAAGAATCAATAGAAAATAAGTGCTCATCAGGGAAGCAATTGTCAATTGCTATAGGATCATCTAGTATTTGCAATCTTGACAAGAAATTAGCCACTACATTATCCTTGCCTGGTTTGTCTATTATCTTCACATCAAATTCCTCCATGAGGAGTAACCAACGTGATAATCTACCACTAATGGTAGGTTATTCATTAATTACTTGATAGCTGAATGATCAGTATAAACAAATACTTCATAACTTGTGACGTAGTGCATAAATTTTTTTAGTGCATAGACAACTGCTAACAACTCTTTTTCAGTAATAGTATAATTTAATTTAGCTTCTTGCAAATTTTTACCAATATAGTAAATTTCATGTTCAATGGTACCTTCCTTCTATCCAAGGACTACTCCAATGGCATAGTTAGATGCATCTGTGTGGATGTGGAATGGAAGCTTCCATTCAGGTCCTCTGAGAATAGGTGTTGTTGTTAAAACATCTTTCAATTTATGGAATGATGCTTCACATTCCTCTGTCCATTCAAATTCAGCTTCTTTCTTCAACAAGTTGTCTAAAGGTGCTGCAAGTTAGCTAAAATCCTTTATGAATCTCATGTAGTAACTAGCATGGCCAAGGAAACTCCTGACATCCTTCTTCTTAACCCGTGTGGGAAGTGTGTTGATAACTACAATTTTTGCGGGGTCAACCTGAATTCCAAAAGATGAGAGGTAGTGCCCCAAGACAACTCCCTCCTCCATCATCATATAACACTTCTCACTGTTAAGAGAGAGGTTGTAATCTTGACATCTCTTAAGAACCTTGTCCAAGTTATCTTGTGCTTCTTCAAATGTGGTTCCATGAGTGGTGAACTCATCCATATAAATTTCAACACAGTCAGCAGCAATGTTAGAGAAAATACCCAGCACCGCTCTCTAGAAAGTAGTAGGTGTGTTGCACAACCCAAATGGAAAAACTAAATAAGGAAATGTTCCCCAGGGATAGGTAAACATTGTCTTATCCTGGTCTTCTGGTGATATTTTTATCTGGTTATACCCACTAAAGCCATCTAGAAATGAAAAATATTTTTTTCCAGCAACATTATCAAGCACTTGGTCAATGAAAGGTAATGGAAAGTGATCCTTCTTGGTGGCTTTTTTAATCTCTCTATAGTCAACACAAACTCTCCACTTTCCCCCCTTCTTTGGAACAATTACAAGAGGAGAAACCCACTGACTGTTAGAGATAGGATAAATGAAACCAACACTAAGGAGCTTCTGCAACTCGGTCTTCACTATATCTCTCAAAGAGGGATTAATTCTCCTTTGAGCTTGCCTCACTAGCTTGTATTCAGGGCTTATATAGATTTTGTGAGTGCAAAGTTTAGGGTCTAATCCTTTCATATCAATATAGTCCCATGCAAAGGCTTGTTGACTGTCTTGTAAAATCTTGAGAAGACTAGACATCTGAGATTCAGTGAGGTTCTTATTAACATTCAACTCCTTTCCTGAAGCAATTTCAACTCTTTTGAATTTTTCTAGCATCTGGACTTTTGCTATGGATGGAGACTTTATCTCATGGGGTAGCAAGGTGTGGAGATAATCAGGTACTACAGGAAGCTGAGATGTGGTTTTCTTGGGCATTATTGTTTAAAGGGAACAATTGGAATCATCACAAGATGATTCCTCAGAACCATGCTGATTGGTAAGGATTGTTGCTAGTATATCATCTTCTTCTTGTGATACCATGAATGGATTTCTCTTACTGACCATTAGTTTTTGCACAGAGTTTGCTTCAAGGGCAGCTTCACCTAAATCTGGCCAAACAACCTGATCAAGTTCACTTTGGGGTTTTGATGGAGAATACAAAATTAACCTCTTGGTATTTATCCTATCTGATATGGTCATTTTTCCTAAGCGGCATGTAATGTAAGCATCAGTCGTGGCTAGCCAAGGTCATCCTAAGATTAAAGGGTATCCTCCTAAGGTAGCTTTGGGTGACATGACTATGAAATCTAAAGGGTAATCTAAAGAATCCAAGGTAACAACAATATCTTCAACCATACCATCTGGCTTAACTGTGGAATTGTTAGATAACTACAATATTGTAGGTGTATCCCGCAAACCAATGATACTGTGCTTTAGAAGAACTTCCCTAGTCATAACATTGATTGATGCTCCCAAGTCAATTAGGACATTCTGAATTTGGGTACCATTAATATGGATGGTGACCACTGGGCTTCCTGGGTCGGAATACTTAGGTATTACAAGTTTTCTTAGCATGAGATCAGAGAGTTGGCCTAGGACATGGACAGTGTTAGGGTCCTTTTTCTTCCTTCTAGGCTGTTTGATACAGGCCTCTTTAATTGCTTTGGTATAGACTATAATTTCTTTAAGGGCATCCAACAAGGGAATTTGCACTATCATTTTCTTGAGCTGATGAATCAAATCAGTTGCTACATAATTTTCTTTTGGAGGAACTGCTTGAGACAATCTTTGTAGATAAGGAGGATTTTTAGGCACTGGTGCAGTTTGAACAAGAGGTGAAACATCAGCAGGCTAGTTCATGGGTATGTCCTCGGCATTAGTAACCTTGGTTATTATTGGCTCCTTGGGTGCAGGCAGTGTAGTTCCTGATCTGAGATGGATATCATTTACTTGTAAGGAATAAGCTTGATGCTTATTATTAGGATTTGGATTTGGCTGAGTTGGAAGTTGAGTTGGCTTTTGAGGGTTGCTATTGGCTGGAGGAGGTGGCGGCATAATAGCTTGCTGCTGAGGTGGAGGCATTATTTCTTGTTGCTAACTAGACTGATTGGGTCCCCACTGAGGTTGTGGTTTCCAATTACCATGAGGTGGCCATTGGCTATTCTATTGTGGTTGTTGATAGGAGTTATACTGATGTGGCTATTAATAGAAGTTATACTGTTGTTGGTATGGGTTAAATGGTGGTTGTTGCTGATAGGATTTGTTATAATGTGGTTGTTGGTTGGACCAGTTATAATTCCAATTCTGACCTTGAGGAGAAGAATTTTGGGGGTTATGGTTTGGCCATTGACTACTATTATTATAACCAAAATTATTCAATGGGTCTAGAGGCATACCTTGTCTCTGAGCCCATGGACGTATTTGAGCAACATAGAAAACTTCTCCATTCTCCTCATCTATGGCTTTAAACTCAGTGGGCATTAGATTGATATCCATAGATGCAACCATTTTGCATTTACAGTTTCTTTTCTTTTCTTTGTAATGAGAATAGAACTTGGCTAGCACAGCATCTGACTCTTCCTTCTTCCTCCTCGCTTGCATACTATCTAGCTGAGTGGAAACATCATTAATGATGTCCTATTTGAAGTCAGACAGCAAATTAGATAGCTCCATTTTGGATACTCCTGAACCACCATTAGACTTATGTGGTAGATCTCTAATTCCCCTACCCTTCTTCACAGTGGCCCTTGAATAATTTAGACATACGTTATTTATGTCAGCCCAACCTTTCTATGTGATATCTCCTCCTACCATCAGGTCTAAAGCCTCAATACTTCCATCATTCACACCCTTTAAGAAAAGGTATTTTTGAGATGTCTCATTTAGCTGGTGTACGTTGTGTATTACACTATAGGTTGAACATGAATCTTGATACATAATCCTCCAAGGTTTCGTCCTCCTTCTGAGACATTTTAAAAATGTCATTACCTTTCAAATCTTGACCCCTACAGTATTCTTTATACCTTAAAAGAAATAGATTGTGCATGGCATTCCAGTCTACTATAGCATTAGTGCCCAACCCCATGAACCATCTCAAGGCAGCCTCTTTTAGATTTGATGGAAACAACTTCAGCTTGTGGGCATCAGTGGTATAGTCATAACTCTGGAAAAGGATGTCAAACTCAAAGAGGAAGGTCTCTGGGTCCTCTGTAAGGAGGCCATAAAATTTGGGGAGTGCAGCAGTAGGTATGTTCTTCAAATTTTGGTCACATTGCTGAGGAGGGATAAGAAAAGGAAAGGGAGCCTGAGAAGCCATTCTAGGAGGAGGACCTGGTGGTGGTTGCTGATAAATAATAAGAGCAAGTGAGTTGTCTTGGTATTCAGGTTCAACAAATAGGTCATTCAAATGCAGTGATTCCTCAGATGATGAAGAGGATATGTGTTCCTGAGCATCAACAAATGGATTTTCAAAGGGTTCTTCTTCTTCATTCTCGCTTTGGGGTTCTTCAACTTGAGAATTAAATATATCAAATGGGTCCTCTTGGTAGTTATGGGGAAGAAATCTCCCAAGGTGATCTCTCCTTCTATTCATAAAATGTTTACTTAAGACTAAGTGCTAGATTAGGACTGAGAATGCAACTACAAGGATAAGTTTGAATTAACACCATCCCCTATAGCGGGGCCAAAAATGCTTGGCCAAGTAATAGTATCAGAAACCCAGAGCAATGGACTGCCCATTTTAGGATTAGACACCCCAAATGATTTCTAAATGGATTATTCGGTCTCATTTAATTATCAACCAGGGACGTAAACTTGGAATGACATTTGCAAAGTATATGCTTCAAACCTTCTCATTCTAAGACTATCTATGGAATTCAAATGCTTATGCTTCAGGAAAACTATGCTAAAACTGGTAAATAAATTTATTCTAACAAAGAAGGGAATTGTAACTAGGAATTACTCTAACTGACTGTGCTACAGGAACAGGCTACTAATTCTATTATCAATAGCTATAGGAACAACAAAGTTCTAACTACTTAGAAATAAATAGGAAAATGAACTCTATGCTAACAGAACAATTCACTCATAAAGTGGGCTCCCTTGAATGAGTGAATAGGAAATATAATCAAGATGAAAGATATAAACTTGAACTGAACATTCTATTCATCCATAACAAAATTATTACACTTGATTGAAAATAGTATTCAAGAGTTCTATTATAAAAACTAGTTCATTCGACTAACTCCAAAAGAGTCACAACAGTCAATTATTCAAAGGAAAGCTACAACTATCTCCTAAATCTACGATCACTTCATAAATGAGGATCGGTTATAATTCATAAAGTTTCAAAACAAAAACATCATTGACCATGAATAATTTCTAGAAATATAGCACATTAAGGAAACTAAATCTGCGCATTGCATGTAACAAAAAACATGAATTGACTTTCTTTGCTTGTGAAGATTTTTCAATCCACAGTTGGCTTTGATTACTCCAGCATCACTATGTTGATCTTTGAATGTCCACAGTCAACACTTGCAAAACAATCAATGTGCACACATCCAACCATATACATATATATCCGCATCATTAATATTAGGAAAAGGTGTAAGTCCTAATTAACACTCTTGCAAGTCCTACGGTTATAGGAGGTAACTACCCAAAACATAGCTTAGGAAAGGAAACATTCATTAACATGTATAGCTACTGCATTTACCATTCTTGTTCATGAATTCAAACAAATATGATGTATCCATATTTCCATCTTATGTTCACACATATATATATGTAACATATACATAAAAACCATAAGTTCATATGCTTGAAAACTATAAATTCATGTCTATGTGCAATCAACTATTTTGAAAAGAGGATAAAAAGTACTGAGAAAGATGACTATCTAGCCCATCATACTAAAGAACTTCAAGCTTTGATACCACCTGACACAATGTAATAGGGAAAATCCAAGAATGGATAGTCCAAATCTACACTAGCAACAACAATACAATGGAAACACCACAAGAGAATGCTCAAATAGAATTTTCATTCAACATACCTAGTTGTAAGACCTTCCAGGTTACGACCAAATACAAACAATTACAATAGTAATTATGCAATCCTCTAGCTAGTCTAGCTCTGTGACACATCAAAAACTGGTGTAAACACTAATGTAGATCTAAACTTGAGCTTGCAAGCCACCACGAAATCTCCTTGTCTCCAAGCACACAAACTACTAGCTCTACTATTACAAATATCAAACAAACAATTCTGATCTGCAAGATGTCACAAGATCCAATTGCCATATTCTTACTCCATGCTTAATATGATATCCTAAACAACTACCCAAACCTTCATTAAATATATTTCTTCAACCACAAGTTGGTTGGAAGAAAGAAATAAATCCTAAAACCCAGTCGGCTCCTAAAATAAACAAATATTAAATGCAATACAAGTCAACGCTTAAATAGCCTTATAAATAATTAATTCTCCATGTTGGCCTCTAGATCTACCTAGGATAATGTAACACACGCTACCCAAATTAAATACATCAAGTTAGCCAACCAAATCCACAAGAACTTCAGTTGGTAAGACAAACTACCGAGCATCATCAAAACAACCGAGAAAGCTAGGCATCATCGAGCAAGCATGTCAACCAATCACCACAAGCATCACCGAGCACTAGAATTTTTATGGAGTTCCCTTTAGCGACTGAGCTCTTCAATGATTGAGCCCCTCGGTCAAAGCTACAATTGAGTAACACAAAAACACACCAACATATAGGATTGTCAACTACCCTAGGATGCTCTTGCATCACAATTGCCTCAAAAAGTAGTAATTACATGCAATCAGGACATAAGAGACATGCCACAAAATCAAGAACAAATGGATCCAATCTAATCCTCAGTTAAGGCAAACCCCAACTGGTACACAATAAAAATAGGAAATATCATCACGGAGATCCTCTATTATCTTCGGTTTCACAATAAATGGAATGATTCTTTCATCCACTTCTTTATGGCATGGACATCCTCACTTAGACAATGTGTCACTTTAGAATCATCTTTGGTGGCCATCAAGATCATTACTAGTAGATCATCCACTCTACATTTAATATCCATTCCTTTACTATAGTTATTCTCTTATTCACTATTAAATCATATCAGATCGAAACACAAACACAAAATGCATTAATTTTCACATGCTTCGGCCCTCTTCAAACTTACAACTTTGTCTCTTATGTTCATAGAATGAATCAGATATGATTAGGGTTTTAACTAGGCTCACTGACCTCACTTTCTACTCAAAAAACCCTAGCATAATTTCAAATTTTAAAACACAATGGTTATTTCCCAGGTTTAAAACATAGTCGTAGATCTAAAGCTTTCCCGTGAGATCGAACGGTCCAAAAAAATCAAAACAAATGATCTTCCCTTTAAAAATTTATTATTTTCCACCTCACCCTTTGCTGAGAAAATAGACCAATCAAAATTGAACATGTTGCATCACAATCTAGCAACAAGGTCCATCCTTTTATAAGACTCTATCGGATGGTTGTTGTGATTCCTGGAACACTAACTTTTGAGCACTTCTTCATCAAGGAAAAACGCTCACCACATGATGAAATCTAACTTGACTATACATTACTTCACTTTATCCTATGGGGACCTAATGTCACACAGGACACACATCACACAGTCGCAATACCATGGTGAGTAAACCTCAAGCAACTTTACATAATGGCTTTACGTCGATCGTTAGATCACATCCGATCTGTCAAATCTTTACTTTCCTTTATTTTTTTCTATGATGCCAGGGTGGACACATGTTGCATGGTCGTGATGGTGCAATGATAAATATCTTGTATCTCTGGGTAGTAATATTATGACAATCATTGGATTGATCATGATCAAACTACACTTTACCATCATTTCCACTTATCGCTATAGGACAAACCGATGAAACAATTGGATATCGGAGGATCTGAAAAATATTCTCATCGAAGCCTTTCTCCAGCTAATAGAACCATCGGAAAACCTTATGCCGATCTATCATGAATAAAACACATTGATAAACCTTATAGCGATGAAAGAATGGGCATCATGCGAAATTGAAAAGGACACTGATCATGGATGAGATGATCGGTAAGAGTCATGTTGATAGAATGAAAACATCACATAAGCCCAAAATGAAGACCACTGATCACCGATGAGGTGATCAAGAAAGGTTATACCGATAGAAAAAAATTAAACCACACTGAAGACTTAGGAAAACAATGTTGAAGACTAGGGAAAAATAACAAGACCGCTCTCTGTAAATGACTTAGTGAATAACATAGCCTTGCCTGATGGAACTTAAAACATGTGCTCAATAAGGACTTAAGTGATCCAAAATGTAACATGGAAACAAAATGAAGGTGGGGTTTTAAGATTTAAACAACAATTTTGAAACCCCTAGCACATGGATAAACCCTAGTTCTTCACCCTAACACAAGATATGACAATTTGCATGGATTCTAGGCATGACAAAAAATTGGATCAACAGTGGCTTTGACTAAGGATGCTTGAACGCAAGTTCAAAACAAGAAAACCAACACTTTGGGATGCAGACCACTTAAAAAAAGGAAACTAACCTACAACACATAACTAAAAGGAAACACACCCTAAACCTACTATGCATGGAAAAGAAGTTTAATTGAATAAAGTTTTCAGGAATTGTCCATGCACTGGAAACTCTTGGATCTCATCATCCAGATTCCTCAAGAAATATGAATCCTTACCATGTATTTGATGAATTATGTAAGGTACTAACCACAAGGATTCAAATTTCTTGTATTTTCCTTTGTACTCAGCCCTAGCATTCCATTGAAGCACTGAATTATCTGGTTGGAACTTTCTATCACTAGCTCTCTTGTTAGATAAATACTTCATTTTCTATTGAGTGTTCAAATTCTTCCTTTGTCCCTCTCTCTTGATTTCTTCCAACTCAAAAATTTGTACCATCCTATCTTGCATTGTATCAGTTGTTTCTAGCTCCTCATAAAAAATGAACTTATACACAAGGAGTATATTATTTAATGGTAACCTTGCTTGTAGTCCATAGACCAATTCAAAGGTGGAATTTCCAGTAGCTCTTTTCTCAATAATCATATCATCCCATAGAGCTAACTTTAACTTTTTATGCCAAGCCCTTTTGTTACCTTCTAGAGTCTTCTTCAAAATTCATAGGATACTCTTATTGCTAGATTCTTCATCTCCATTGCTTTGTGGATGATATGGGGAGGAATAAGACACAACAATCCCATGATCATCACAAAAATATTTGAATTCCTAAAACCTGAAACACATGGAACTATCCATGATCAACTTGACTGGCACACCAAATATATTAAGTATTTTGTCCATTAGGAAATAAATTACAACCTTATTGGTTTCTTTTCTAGTAGGAATTGCCTTAATCCACTTTGTGAAGTAGTTTGTAGCCACCAAAATCCAACTGTGACCACCACTTGATTTCTCAGTGAACTCACCAATGAAATCCAACCCCTACATAGAAAAAGGTGCTACAACCATTACTGGATTCAACAATATAGCACCTGAATATTTCAATTTGGAAGAGAATGTCTAACAAGACTCACACCTCTCCACAAACCTGAAAGAGTCTTTAAACAAATAGGGTCAATAATAACTAGCCCTTAGGATCTTATGAGAAGTTGTCCTAGCACAATAGTGTCCTCCAGAGACACCAGCATGAATTTCCTTCAAGACTTTTCTAGCCTACCATTTATCTGAACATAATAACAACACACTATGTTTATCCTTCCAATACAAATCACCTTGTATTAGTGTGTATCTTTGAGCTTTCTACCTGAGAGTCCTTTTTTATTATCATTCATTGTCTTAGGGCACTTGGCATTTTTAATAAAATACATAATATCAGAGTACTAGGGCCACATCTCAATGCTAGTAACAAATTTATCCTACGCTCCAACATTATTGACCTATGCTATATCCATATTTTCTTCAGTCATAATTTTAGCCAGGCCTAATCTTCTTACAACTTTGTAATGTGGATCTCTAAATTGAACTCCTGGACTCTATTGATCCACTTACATCTTTTACCAGTAACCTCCAACTAGATTAGAATATCTTTAACCACTACATGTGGCACATATGTTATCACCTTGGCATGGACTAAATAAGGCTTGAATGCTTTGACTGCTTTAACCAAGGCATAAGCCTGCTTCTCCATTATTTCATAATTCATCTCAACTGCTTGCAGGGATTTACTAAAAAATGCAATTGGATGTTCATATCCCTCTTCATCCTTTTGCAAAAGGATGGCTGCAATAGTATGGAATGATGTAAAAGAAAACAATGAGAAAGGCCTTTCATAATTTGGAGATCTAAGGATAGGGTCTTCCTGGATTGCCTTTTTAATTCTTTCAAATGCTACTTGGGCCTCTTCATTCCACTCAAAAGTTACATTTTTCCTCAATAGCTTTACTATTGGCTTGACAACCTCTGCAAAATTTGCAATGAATCTTCTCACAAAATTGATCTTTTCTAAGAAATATTGTACTCCTTTAATATTCTTTGGAGAAATGACCCTTTGGATAGCCTCTACTCTTTCTGGATCAATTCTAACTCCCTTTTTCGACACAATATGGCCTAATAACTTTTTCTCTGCTACTGCAAATTGGCACTTTTTAGGGTTCAAGAAAACACCATATTCCAAGGCCTTGATAAAAATCCTTTCCAAATGACCACAATGGTCTCCTGCCTTCTTGGAATATACAGTTAGGTCATCTTGATAAACCACCACAAATATATCAATGAACTCTTTAAATGCAACATCCATAGCCCTCTGAAATGTTGCTTCAGCATTCATAAGACCAAATGACATTCTCACATAAACATGGGTCCCCCATGGAGTGGTAAATGCAGTCTTAAACTACTCTGATTCTTTCACTAACACCTAGTTTCATCCCGAGAATTCATCCATCATTGATAATAAATCACAACCAGTTACCTTATGCAAGATAGCCTCCATATTAGGCAGAGAATAGTTATCTTTCAAAGATGCTACATTAAGGTTTCTAAAATCAACACAAAGTCTTATGTCAACATTTTTCTTCTTGACTAGGACCAAATTAGAAACCCATGTTGAATGCCTAATTGGTTGGATTATACCAGCATCTCTCATCTTTATCAGTTCTTATTGCATCTTAGGGGCTAATAATGGACTAATTGGTATTTTCTTTTATCTGAAAGGATTTGCATCTGATTTCAATGGGATCTCATGTTGGAACATGTCCTCTCTATAATATTTTAGGTCATCATATGACCATGCAAACACATATTTATACTTAATAATTTTATCAATTTTTTTCTAAAATAGGATTCTAACCCTCTTTCAATATATACTATTTGTGGTGAAGACTCTGATCCCAAGTTGACCTCCTCAAGATCTTCAATTTTAGCATTAGACTTCTTCAAATAATCATTCTGATCAGTGAATAATGCCTCTACCTCTACAATTCCCTTAGGGATCTGATTGGAACTCAATTGTGTAACTTCATTTTCAAAGACTGTGTCTTTTCCATCTATCATCTCAACCAAAGTATTACAATCAATATTTTGACCTTCATAATGATCAAGGCACTAGATAAAATTAAGTATATCCTGATCATTTTCAAAGACTTTCTAATCATAAATATTGTCTGGTACATATGGCCTAGTCTTAACCTCCAAAATAGATACTCCTGATAAGGTTAGGTCATCATTCTTCAAACCAACATTTTCTAAGAAATATGCCACAATATGTTTTGACCTCTCTATCCATTTGATGTTAAAAGCATCAAATAATTCAATTTGATCCCAAACAACATGCTTATATAATTTTAATCTATCATGTTTTGCACCATATTTAGATCTGGCTTGTGCAACTACTAACTTAGAGTCACCAAAGACTTTCAAAAACTTTATAGTAGCATGTCTAGTTGCAATGTCCAAACCTAAAAGTAAAGCTTCATACTCAATAGTATTATTTATACATTGAAAAGCCAGTAAGAAGGAGTACTTAAAATTCATACCTGATGGAGAAATAAATAGGACACCAGCTCTTGATCCTTCTTTTGAGCATGATCCATCAAAGTACATTTTCCACAAACCAAACTATTGTGACTTTAGTTCCTCCACCATTGGATCGGTATTTTTACATTGTGGGAGGATCTTCTTATCTCTAAAATTTCCCATATCAACATTAACATAATAGTTGAGCATGTTACTTGGAACCTTTTCAACCATTACCGATGCTCTAGGTTCCCTATAAAATTTTGCTTCTTTCCCATTAATTAGGATTACTGCATATGATAGATCCAATTGTACATGAGCTCCTACTGCTGCAACCCATTGTCTAGACAACATGTCATAATGTGGTTGTGTATATACAACTACATCCATCTTGTAAATGGCCTCAGGGAATGCATCAATTTTGACTTCTACCCCTTTTAGGGTACCCATTACATGGACTTCCTTGTTATCCATAGCATAACATTGACCAAAGGAAGTATCAAATTCCATTCCTAATGTCTTCATAGATACATAAGGCATTACACTTTTTGTTGCACCAGAGTCTATCATGCAATTTTTTACAAGCTTTTTGTTAATAACAAGAGTTGCATAGAAAGGATTAATCTATGAAGGCTCTCTAGTAATAATATTCCCCACATATATGATAGGAGCACCTTGGTCAGATTTGTAAGGAAACTCAGGTGTGGAAACAGCTTCCTACACTAATCTCTAAAGGAAAGTATTGTGCAAATTCTTTTAAATCCTTACAATTTCAAATTTGTTAACTACTTTAACAATGATATTGCAGCCATATACCATGCATATAGAAAATAGAGAATGACACAATGATTTACCCTGGGGAAACCTTTCGGTAAAAAACCTAGCACTCCAAAACCTACATAGTGTATTAATCAAAACTATTATAGTTTACAATACACTTGCAATGCAAGTTCTTTCAGAAGATTTTTCCAATTCTTCAAGACAAATCATGGCAGCATAAAACATTTCAACAATACACTAACTTCTCCTATCTTCGCAACCCTAAAAATGCTTATATCATGCGCTTCCTTTTTTAGGGCAACTTCCAAAGATAGTCGTATTAGGGTTTACCATTCTCCAAGAAAATAGGAAGGGTGTACAGTACTCAATTTTATCAGTTGCCACATGTCTTCACTTGTCATTGACTCTTCTAGACATAGCTCTTGCGTGTCATAGGAATCTATCATAACTATTTCAGCCATGATCTCCTTACACACAATTCAAGATGTTGACACATCAACATGCCAACTAGACATGTACACTCACACTGAATTACATTATTTGCAAGAAATACATTTTACAAAACAAATAATAAGAATAGGAATTATCCAAGGTTGAGACACCTTATTCCTAACAAGATTTATTCTTCTTTTCTTTATTTTCCTTTTTATTGTCCTAAGGGGAAATGGTAATGTCTTTCAAAAATGACAAGGTTGCCTCTCTATGTTCCTTAATTCCCAACATTTCTATCAAAGGGATTGAGACTTTTATTTGGGTAAGAGCATGCTTCATATTAAAATTTGGATAATCTGATAAAGAATCCATAATGTTCTTACCTTTTGTTCCCTTATCCAACACAACTTGTCGATCAAGTTTTTCTTCCTTCTTCTCCTGTTGAGAAGAAGTTGAATCTACTTTTTGGTTTTTTTCTTATCTTTTCCCTTACTTAGAGCACCATCAACAATCTTGAAAGTATCCTCCTTGATAAACACGGATGTTGGTTTACCCTGATTTGGCTCTACCCTCATATTCCTTAGGTCATAAGCACTCCTAGCTTGGTTAATTGATGCCACTGTAAGGGATCTTCTTTCTTCTTCACTAGGCAACCTGAAATGAGAATGTCATTCATATTTATTGTATCAAATGATACATCATTAATATCATCTTCTGAATTAGACAGAACTTGTTGTTGATATCCTTGATATGCATTTCTTCTTATGCTTACATCTACATCTAGTTCCTCCTCATTAGAAGAGCACATGTTATTAGCCCTTTTAAGAGTGAACATATTAACAACAGGGTCTTCATATTCTAAATTCACTTGTTCACTAGAATCATCCCTCTTCTCTGCTAATGCTTGGGCTACTACACACTAGAAAGAGGAATGGGGCATATTACAAGCATCACACCAAGGAGTATTCTCTAGATTGTGGGCATAATTTATTTTTAAAGGATTAGGGGTCTTCTTATTCTTCAGATTATCTTGTTTTTCAAGAACATGCTTACCATCCTTCAAAAAAAATTTATAAGGCATATCACACAGATTTGGAATTCTATCATTCCTTTGATACTGATGCCTATTGTCATAATACCCTCTTTCATTTTTATCGATCTTTGATGTGAGGTCTTTCACCACATGCATTAATTTTTCAACTATATCTTCCTCCTTGTTTGCCCTACTTGCCTGGCCTTTTGTGTCTTTCCATAACCTTCCATCCTCTCTTTTGAACATCTTCCCTA
This sequence comes from Chamaecyparis obtusa, assembly GCA_027943335.1. Taxonomy (NCBI): domain Eukaryota; kingdom Viridiplantae; phylum Streptophyta; class Pinopsida; order Cupressales; family Cupressaceae; genus Chamaecyparis; species Chamaecyparis obtusa. The sequence continues at coordinate 256,612 of BSBK01003771.1, forward strand.
AGGATTCTCTATTACTCTCAATATTTACATCCATTTTCAAGGCTTCCCTCAAGGTTCTTGGATTCTTATCCCTTAAAAGGTATGAAAAATTTCCATTAACTACATTGAAATAGGTTGTTAAACACACTTCCTCATCTAATTTCAAGACCTGAAAAATTTTGTTCATGGCCTTTTGGAACCTATTATTAAACTCTTTCATACTTTCATTTGAAAAAATCTTGATATTATTAAACTCATTAAGCATAAAACTTGAGTTGACATGTTCACCATATTGTTCCTTAAAACATTTGACAAATTCATCCCAAGATGTGATACTATTTTTAGGTAATCCCCTATACTAATCTCTAGCATCTTCATTCATATATTACACAAATAGTTTCATTACCACATCTTCATGTTCAATCTCAAAATCATTCATCTTATCAGTGAAAGTTTTAAGGTGCTCTTCACAAGAAATAGCATTATTTCCACTAAATTTAGGGATCTTGTCTCTTACCTCGGTTGGAATGACATTTGGTTGGATAGGGATCCCATCAAAGAATAAAGGGTGGTAGCTATCCAAATGGATAGGTCTTCTTTGAAAATTTACAACAACTTGAGATCCACTGGTTCCAACCATTGTACTCTAATTTGTAATATTGTTCATTGCTCCACTAGCAGGATGAGAAATAAAATTTTGAACTAGGGTTGAAGGCTGAAAATTTTGGTTTGCAAGATTAGTCATTATATTCTTCATTTGGCCAGGGTCTTGGCTAGGGCCATCTCCTTGTGATTTATGTATTGATCTAGCAACAACATTTGTTGTATTAGGAGTAGCAAGATCAATCAAAGATTGATTTAAAAAGGAAACTTTTCTTTTGATTTCTACAACTTTAGCCTCTAATTCAACCTTTTTTAATTGTTTAGCAATGTCCTCTTTAGCTTTCCTAGCTCCTTCTAACTCTAGCTCCAATTATGACATCCCACTAGGGGCATTGTCCTTAGGTCTTGGACCTTCAATATGAAGGTCAGACATATTTTGTTTTCCTTTCTCTAGAGGAGCATTTTGTTGAACCTTAGCAGGCCTTTGAACCTCCCAACTTTGCAATTATCTCAAAAAAGGGCCTTCACCCTCAAACTCATCATTTCTTATCTCATATCTACTTTGTGATCTATCTTTCAATGTATTCATATCACCAAACATCTCCTTATTTAGGCCTTTGTATTTTTCATTTAAGGCTTTATCATTGGCCTCATGTTGTGCATTGATTATCAAGATTATATCCCTTTTAAGAAACAACTCACAAACTTCTTTCGCTATTTCCTTTTGCTTGTTCTACACTTGTAAAATTTTTCCTCTTTCTCTTCTTCTCAAGGCCAACACTTCTTCCCTGAGAACTTCAGCATCATATTGTGATGCATTATATTTTGCAGCACTCTCTAGGTCTATCAAATCCTGAAATCCTTGATCACCAACTGGGTTACAAGGTTGATCCATTAAATTTGGGGATGCCTCACAATCACCCTAGTCTCTCATTTTGTTTGTGTCAACTCTCTCATATTGGACATGAGTAACACTTTTAATTTTAGGTCTACCAATAGTGGTATCAAATATATGATCTAACAAATGTTGGCTATCAGACTCAGAGCTAGTAGAAGAAGATGAAGATTTTTCATGTACTGTGGTCAAACTATTACTCTTTGGCTTCCAAGACACTCTAGAACCTGACTCAACTTGGCTTGACCAATTTCTCCTACCACTCTTAGGATTTCCACTTTCAAAAACAACCTCTGGGTGTGTCCTTAGTTAAGACCTAGTATTCCTTCTTCTGTAAGTCATTTTAGATATAAAATGTAAAATATTGATTTTGAAACCTCTCAGAGTTGCTGCCCTTTAGGGGAAAATGTAATCAATAAAAAGCTTGATAAAACTAGACTTGACAAAAGGATATTTCAAAAAACTCATTAGGTTGAATCAATCTGGGTAAAATTTTGACAATAAGTAAAACCAGAGATTCTCAAAAAAATTTAATACTTTTAATGCTCAACATCCCCAACAGAGTTGCCAATTTCTGTTGTCACCTTTTCTTGCATATCACAATATGGAACTTTATGCCCTTTAATCTTGTTACCCAATTCCAAATCTACCAGTAAAAGAACAACATTATTGAGGATGGGAATCCTCCTTCAACTTTGAGCTCCACATACTCAGGTGCATGTACCTTATTGATTTATCAAACTTCAACAAACCAAGCAGTGGATAGGTGTCTTCAAACACTGATTTGATCATTTACCAAACAAAAGATAAAAAAGTAAAGAATTTTATTTGATTGTTTAAAGGTTTATGTCTTTGACCAGTGTTTTTACCCAAGGGAATAGAGTCTAAATGAACGTACATCAACTATAACATATTAGTGAAAGGAAATCTAAAACCAAAATCAATCTATGCCTTACATAGAACCTTAAACAAATTAATTCAAAGTCATCAAATTCATGAGTTCTTCCAAACTCTCAAAAATAATCCCTCAGACTTACACCTTCCTTGAAAATATCCTATAACTATTTCACAATCTACCTTACAGACTAATGAACAAGAAATGCCTTACAAATATGTTTCACAAGGAATTCAAAGAAACTCACAAAGATAATCAAAATACCAAAAATTGGGTTTAAAACAACACCTTCATCAATATGTCAAGCTTCAATACATTAAAAGAGAGTAGTGTATCCTCATAAAATAGCCACAAGATCTCAGAGCAGGAGTATACTCATAATTCTAGCTAGTATTTTCAATAAAAGAAGAGACTTCTCCGAAAAAAGACACCTCTAAATGACCTTGGGAATCCTTTTATAAGAACAAGGATTTCTACAAGCTTGGGGTCATTTAGGGAAAAATTAGGGTAGTATTACAACTACCTCAATAAGAAGTAGCTACATGCAATCAAGACAAAAGAGACATGCCATGAAATAAGGAACAAATAGATCCAATTTGATCCTTAGTTAAGGCAAACCTCAATTGGTACATAATAAAAATAGGAAATATCATCATGGAGATCCTTTGTTATCTTCGGTTACACAATAAATGGCTTGACTATTTTATCCACTTCTTTACGGCATGGACATCCTCACTTAGAGAATGTATCACTTCAGAATCATCTTTGGTGACCATCAAGATCAACACTAGTAGATCGGCCACTCTACATTTAATATCTAGTCCTTTAATATGGTTATTCTCTTATTCACTATTAGATCATATTCGATCGAAACACAAATCCAATCTGCGTTAATTTTCACCTGCTACAACCCTCTTCCAACTTACAACTTTTTCTCTTATGATCACGGAATGAATCAGATATGATTAATGTTTTAACCAGGATCATTGACCTCACTTTCTACTCAAAAAAACCTAGCAGAATTTTGAATTTTAAAACACAATGGTTATTTCCCAATTTTAAAACATGGTCGTCGATCTAAAGCTTTCTCGGGAGATCGAGCGGTCCATAAAAATTGAAACAAATGATCTTCCCTTTAAAAAGGTATTATTTTCCACCTCACCCTTTTCTTAGAAAACTGACCAATCAAAATTGAATATGTTGGATCACAACCTGAAAACTGGGCCCATCCTTTTATAAGACTCCATCAGACGATTGTCGTGATTCTTGCAACACTAACTTTGGAGCACTTCTTCATCAAGGTAACATGCTCACCGCATGATGAAGTCTGACTTGATTGTACATTACTTCACTTTATCCTCCAAGGACCTGACATCATGTAGGACATGCGCTACACAATCACGATACCATGGTGAGTAAACCTCAAGAAACTTTTCATAACAGATTTACACCAAGTGTTAGATCATATCTAATATGTCAAATCTTTACTTTTCTTTGTTCTAGGCTCTGACATCAGGGTGGACACATGTTGCATGATCACGATGGCATGATTTGATAAATATCTTCAATATCTTTGTAGTAGCATTGTGACAACTATTGGATCGATCATGATCAAACATAACTTTATGATCTTTTCAACTTATTGCTATAGGACAACCCAATGAAACAATCAGATATTGGTGGATCTAAAAAATGTTCTCGCTAAAGCCTTTCTCCAGCTGATAGAACCACTGGAAAATAGGTTATGCTGATCAATCATGAATAAAATACATTGATAAACCGTATAGCGATGAAATAATGGGCATCGCACAAACTTGAAAAGAAGGACACCAGTCACTGATGAGATGATCAGTAAGATTCATGCTGATAGAATGAAAAACATAGCATAAGCCCAAAATGAAGACCACCAATCGCCGATGAGGTGATCGGGAAAGGCTATACCGATAGAACAAAATTAAACCACACTGAAGACTTAGGAAAACAATGTTGAAGACCAAGGGAAAAAAATGGGACCACTAGGTAAATGACTTAGTGAATAACATAGCCCTGCCCAATGGAACTTAAAGCACATGCTCAATAAGGACTTAAATGATCCAAAAAGTAACATGGAAACATAACAAAGGTGGGGTTTTAAGATTTAAACAAGAATTTTGAAACCCCTAGCACATGGATAAACCCTAGTTCTTCACCCTAACACAAGATATGAAAATTTTCATGGATTCTAGGCATGACAGAAAATTGGATAAACAGATCATATCCCAATTAACAAGATCCATCCTCTTTTTTTCTTCAATACTTGTCCAAAGAAACATCTTTTGTATTCTTTCTAGTTTCTTAGCTAGTAATATTGACAATGAAAGAAAACAAGTAGGGATGCCTTGTAGTGAGGCCACAAGTAGCTAAAGATTTCTTGCACTACTAAGGATTTTTCCATTCCACCATGCTAACTTAATTATTCAAATAATTGAGAAAATCCACTTATGAGGCAATATTGTATTTATTTGAATTAAATATTCTCTCCAAATCTTCTCTGCAGTTTAGAAAAGGAAACTTTGAGTTAATTAAGAATTCAAAAAAAGGAAATAAAATAGTTAAAGCTCCACACAGACAAAAACAAAAAGTTGACTGCCTCTCTGTAGGAAACTTTCTATTCTAGACTGATTTCTCATTCAATCTCCACCGTTCATCTGATTCAATCTCGACCGTCGATTGAACCTGGGATTCTATAAAAGAACCCTTATTTCTCATTCAAAGGATCCAACTTTTTGAGCAACAAAGTGCTGTTGCATTGTTACCACAACTCATTTCCATTAAAGCTTTCATTTCTAAGCACAATCTTCATTTCTAGATTAATCTATCATGTTTAGTTTAATGATGCACTTCATTTTCTTAATCTAGTTTTCTTTCATTGTTCTTAAATTAATTTCATCATCTCTAGATTAATTGCATACTCATTCTAGAATAATCTACATTGTAATTTTAGTTAAATCATTCATTCTAGTGTTAGTCTATGGTTGCAAGACTCTCGATTCTGAGAGTAATTTCAAACCCTACCTAGATAGAAGGCAACAGGTCGAATCATCCAGACAAGAGAGATGAATAATCTCGTATTCATTCTTGTCTACAACTGGTGAATAATGACTATGTTGAAGTGTGGAGCTAAATCAGAGGCCCATATTTTGTTCATACACTTCTGGTGCCCACCATGAGGTAGAAAATCAATTTCTGGCCTCATCATATTTCGTCGTATTTTAATCTTTCTAACAAAATTTTGCATTCTATCAGTACTTTCATACATCCCTATATGAAATCTCACATGAAGATTCTTACTGTACCGTGCAAAGTTTTGCTGGTTCTGGCATTTCCTCACACAAAAAAAGTGTTTTCTTGTACAAGAATATGCATAATTTCTCATGAAATTTTGACACCAAAGACCTAAAACTTGTAGATTTGTACTTTCAGTTTGTTATTTCTTGACATTTTCTAATTGTTGTGGCTTTTCTTGATTCTTCTTTTTCTAGAGACAACATAATACTAGATTGCAGAGCTTTGGACTTGAGGTGATTTGCTACAATATCTATAACACGTCAATTTTAGAAATTAAAATGAATCTCTTACGTGTTTGGCTTGAGTGTTTACTGCTTTGATAAATCACACTTTATTTTGGGCTCTAAAAAGGATCTAGATTCACTTTCAGCATATATGTTTCAGATAGTAAATAGGCCCTATGAACACTATTTGTGGCATTCTTGAGAGAGTGGGCTTCATTCTCTTTTTTTGCATGTGAAGCTCTTCTTGACAACAGAAACTGTTGTAGGTAAGGAAGGATTTTATATTAGCTCACAGTCTTACTTGGTTTTTGTCTTCAATCTTTGGTGGTACATTCTCTCTTGGACTGACTTAGAGAGCTTGGTAGCCATTTTTGTTGACATACAAACCTTGGTGAGGTGGTTTCAATCTAGCGTGTCAATGAATCTATCTACTATGTCTGGGTGAGGTGAAGAGGCTAGAGGATTATGCTATGTTCCCTTTTGGGCGCATCAAAAACTTAGATCCTTGAATCTGAACCAAGTCCCCATGTGGTCATTTTTGTGAGTCTCCTTATTAGAGAGGGTTAACTGTAGTGGACATTCCCTTTATTGGGTCAACCACGTGGATGGAACCTCAAGCGGTAATAGCCATTTTCATCATGGTAGCAGTAGCCTCTATATAAATGTCCTTGTGGAAGAAATCTCCATGGGTGTAGTTTCTTGTTGGGCTATCAAATCTCCTCAACATCTCTGATTGATTAAATTCTCAGAATGTGTTGAAACCCCGGTGCACTTGGATTGGAGTTCACCCTCTTGAGATTGCAAAAGTTGTAGAGTTGACCATTACTACAAACCATAGTGTAACCAACTTTTTATTTTCTAGGACTATGTGCGTGATTGCAAAACATTTTGAGAATATACACAAGTAGTACACTTAGGGAATAGAATACTATATCACATATTATTGTTCATGCATAAGGTTGCATTGTCCCTTGGTCATTATTTGAAGACATTGTTTGCTTGAAATCCCCGATTGCTATTTTATGTGCCTGATCATGATAGAAATCTATGAAGCATGTAGAAGTTGAGTTGCTGATTTGAACTGTCTGAAATATGGATATTCTGTCAAAGAATAGCCATCACTGTGTCTTGAAATCTGTTCCTACCTCAAAAACTATGCCAAACTGTCAAACTTTGTTCTTTTTTCACATGAGATTTTAGATTTATGTGCATTTCCTCACGTGAGAAAACATACCTTCATGCATAGTCTAGCATTTCCTCATGTGAGACTGCACTTCTTCACATGAGACTATCCCCTAATTTTCAAAATAGCGAGCTTATTCTCATCAGTTGGTCAATTTCTAGTCTGATCTAGTTTTTGTCTGGGGTCCATCTACCTATTCTCCTATTGTCCACTGCCTAAAACTAGATGTCTCGGGTTGAGAACCAAGTGATTACTACTTAAACTCACATTTTCTCTCTGTTATCTATCCTTTCCTACTATGATCATATACCTTATGACTCAATAGTCACATCTTGGCTATTCTAGCCTTACTCTTGACAATTCGTACCTAGTGCATTTCACTTTTATGACTTTTTTTGCTATCCTAGAGATAGAATTCTAAGCATAATCCTAGTCCTCTCTCATTACTTAATCCTTGTCTATGCATGTGACGACTCAAAGTGGCAATGTGTTCCCTCCATGTTTCACCAAACAGGATAGAGATAGACCTCACAACCAAGGAAGAGGTTGTTCCAAGCTTGCCATACAATCTGAGTGTCATAGAGGATCTTCACGTTCATCCTTTGAAACATCTAGAGAAGAGTCCTTTCACTCTCCTTCTCCTATCATTTGACCTTGTATCCAGCGTACTCATACTATAAACTTCAGCCAAGCGAGGAATCCATTTTTTTGACAACACCAAGACTTTGAAGAATCATCATCTGAGATTGATCCTTTTGAGGAACTCCGCATTTCCTTGCCAAAACTTAATCCTTTTGTGACACCCAAAGTTTCCTTGCCAGAGATTAATCCTTTTTTAGAACCCAAAGTTTCCTTGGCAATGACCTCTCGTCACAGTGAACCCCCTCATACTCATTCTACTCACACTATGCACATTCACACTAGCAAGATGTCACATAAAAACCAAGAGGGTGAGTAAGAGCTCATGATCATGATTAGGATCAGGATCAAGATAACCAAGAAGAATTTTGTGCCTTGAGGATCTTTGAAATCCTTGGTAATGAAGATGAAGAAATAACCCATCAAGATTTTGAGGCTGCCCGGTCCAACAAAACTCTTTACAAAATGATGGAAATTCTGATGAAAGAGGAGAAAGAGAAATACTTTCTCGAGCTAGCCAAACAAGGGGCCAAGTTACCCCCAGACTATAAAAGTCAAGACTCTTGTAGTCAAAGAAGAGGAAATAGAGGTGACTAAAATGCAAAAACTATTCCAAGATATGCAAGCCCAAATCCATGGAGTTCATACACGATCAGACTTATCTGAGGATGAAAACCTCTCTGAGGCACCTGAGGATGGGATACTTAATAAACTTATGAGTCATTTTCAAGAAAGATCTTCAATATTGGTAGACCAACTCAACCAGTAAACTTGGGTACGGAAGCTGCACCTTAGATCATTCATTTGGCACAATCCTTATCCACAGAAGAGAAAGAGGAATTCACTAAATTATTTCAAAGAAATAAAATCAACTTTGTCTAGACCTACTCTGATATGCCTGGACTAGATCCTAATCTGATTATGCATCATTTATCTATTGCACTAGGTGTCAAACCTATCAAATAGAAGCTTCGTAAGATGCACCTGCATGTGGAACTTTTAGTCAAAGATGAATTAGAAAAACTTCTCAAAGCTGGTTTCATCAGAGCAATTGACTATGCAGAGTGGATTTCTAATATTTTTCTAGTTACTAAACATGATAAATCTATTAGAGTCTGCACAGATTTTTGAGATTTAAACAAAGCTTGTCCTAAGGATGATTTCCCATTACCCAACATTGACATGATCATAGACATGATAGCAGGCTATGAAATGTACTCACTGATGGATTGTTTCTTTGGCTACAACCAGATAAGAATTATGCTAGAAGATAACCTTCACATGTGCTTGGGGAACTTTCTATTGGAATGTCATGCCCTTCAGGCTTAAAAATGCTGGAGCCACATATCAAAGAGTTGTCACCTCTATCTTTCATGACATGATGCATAAGATGATGGAAGATTATGTGGATGATACATTAGCTAAGAGCATAGAATGGAAAGCACATCTTGTAGACCTAGGCCCTATATTAGATTGAATGGAACAGTTCAGTCTAAGGCTCAACCCAAAAAAGTGTGCCTTTAGAGTCACATCTGGTAAACTATTGGGTTACATCATATTTGCTAAAGGCATAGAAGTAGATCCAAAGAAGGTTCAAACTATTATGGAGATGCCTCCACCATGCAACATCAGCCAGATGAGAGGTCTTCAAGGTCAGTTACAGTCTATCGGACGCTTCATTGCACAACTAGTAGACAAGTCACAACCATTAACCAAGACCCTACATAAAGGTGTGACTTATGAGTGGAACAAAGACTATGAGAAAGGACTCCAACAAATCAAATAATATCTTACAAATCTACCAATATTAATGCCTCCTATTCATGGGAAGCCTCTCATTCTTTATATCTCTACTATAGACACGTCCTTTGGTGTCTTACTAGCTCAAGAAGATCAGAACAACAAAGAAAGGGCTATTTTTTACATCAGTGGAACTCTGGTCTCTTATGAAATGAACTATTCAGTCATTGAGAAATATTGCCTAGTAGTGGTATTTGCTTCACAAAAATTGTGGCACTACATGCTTGCTCACACTACATGTCTTATTGCTAAAATTGATCAATGAAAGTACTTGCTCATCAAAGCTATCCTTAAAGATAGATTAGTGAAATGGGTCATGATACTCAATGAGTTTGACATTGAGTATGTAGAGACAAAATCCATGAAAGGACAAGTGATTGCCAATTAGTTGGCTGAAGCACCTATCATAGATTATCAACCATTAAGCATTGAGTTTCTAGATGAGTCCATAATGCTTCTCACACATCAAACATGGACTATGTTCTTTGATGGATGATTTACCCAATAGGGGTCAAGTGTCGGAATACTATTCATTACACCACAAAGGTACTCTTTACCAATGGCATACAAAATGTTGTTTCCTTGTACAAATAAAATTGCTGAGTACGAAGCTGTAATCAATGGCATGAAGATAGCCATTGAATGGTGAGTAGATGAACTAAAGATCTTTGGAGATTCACAACTTATCATCAACCAAGTCAATGACATTTATCAAAAAAAGGATGAAAAATTGGTACCTTACAAATGGATGGTTGATGACCGAAGAAAATACTTTGCACATGTCACTTTCCATTAGATTCCATGAGCAGATAACAAAGCAGTTGATGCCATGGCTACTCTTGCTTCCATGTTACAAATTCCAAAGAATGACTTCTGACATGAATTCCTAGTGGAGACGTTACGCTACCCAGCCCATGACTCCCCTAAATCTAGGATGATCTATTTAGTCATTGGACACAATTCATCCCACTACCATCATATCTATTCCTACCTCTATGACTAGATTGTTCTATATACTTACACCTGGAATGAGAAACGTCACCTAATCTGTAGTGCTTCCTAGTATGTTATCATAGCTAATGACTTGTATAGGTGAGGTCTAGATGGTACCCTCCTTAGGTATTTAGAACCCGATGAGTCTAAGCGTGCATTCGCTGAGGTGTATGAAGGCATCTATGGATCCCATTCAAGTGGTCTGACACTAGCTCATAAACTTATTAGAGCTAGCTACTATTGGCCTGATATGGAGAAATAAGCTATACAATATGCTAAGGCTTGTAAATAGTGTCAACTTCATGGGAATCTGATTTACACTCCTACCAAGGAACTAATCCCATTTATTACTTTTTGGCTGTTTCAACAATGGGCCTTTGATTTGGTGGGTCAGATTCATCCCTCTTCATCAAACAGACACAAGTTCATTATCACTGCTACAAACTATTTCACTAAGTGGGTCGAGGCAGTACCTCTGACTATAGCAAATGGAAAGTTTGTAGCCATGTTTATCCTGAATTACATCATCTACAGGTATGGTCTACCCTCTTCAATAATCACTAACAATGGGGGGCAATTCAAGAATAAGGATCTAAAAGAGCTTTTCTCTAAGTTCAAAATTACTCAGTATTGGTCTTCCATCTATTATCCCCAGGGTAATAGATAGGCGGAAGCATCAAACAAGGTGATCCTTAAGATCCTGCATCACATGGTTCACAAATCTGGTAGAGATTGGCACCTCCATATTAATTCGGCTTTATGGGCCTATTGAAAAAGTATTCACACACCAACAGGGGCCACGCCCTTTGCCTTAGTTTACGGCATATATGTTGTACTACCTATTGAGGTTGAGATTCCTACTTTGTGAGTCTCTTTGAAAGGCCTCATCACTAATGAAGACATTATAATATCCTAGCTACAAGAGTTAGAACTACTAGATGAACATTGGTAGGTGGCATTTGATCATCTATGAGCATATCAAAAGAGGATGTCCAAGAGATATAATAAGAAAGTTAAACCGAGGGACTTCCAAGTGGGTGATCTCATTCTAAGAGAGAACCCTAAGAATCAACAACAACATATCCAAAAAGGAAAGTTTGAACCAAATTGGCTTGGTCTATATATTTTTACTACAACATTTGGGTCTGGTGCTTATCAACTATCTACTACTAAAGAAGAACAAAGAGTCGATCAACACTCTGCATCTGAAGCGATTCTATAGCTGAGACTTCTTCTGAATGCTCCATGTACATACTCTATTCTAAAAAAAATCCTTAAAATTGCAAAAAGTCCTTAAAAAATGATCATCTTAGTGAAAACCTGGTAAACAGGTGCTTTGATGCATCAACCCAAAAAATTCAAAAATTCAAAAATACAAAAAAAAAATCAAAAAGATAAAAATACAAAAAAATTGAAAAACAAAAAATGTGCCATTAGTGAAAACCTGGTAAACAGGCATCATGGTAGAAAAAGCAATAAATCCTACCAAGATGGTGAAAACCTGGTAAACATGTGCCTCTTGTTCTGCAATGCTATACATATCATAGCACCGCTTGGCCCTGTACAGTTGCTTTCTTTTTTTCCTGCTTTATTTTGCTAGCTCATGCACCTTCTCTCAATTATCTTCGAGATTATGCTCAACTCTACATGGATTGAAACCTGTCACACTTGGGGGCACCCTTCCTAGTCTAGGGGGCATTGTCCTATCTTTTTAGAGGATCTTCCTTGCATCAGTCACCAGTGGTTCTCACTGCATGCCTACTGATGCTTCGCTATAGGATATTCCTCACATCAATCACCAGTGGTCCTCACTGTGTCTTCCTACTGATGCTTACCTATAAGATCTTCCTTGTATTAGTCACCAGTGATGCTCACTATGTCTTCCTACTAATACTTATTTCACACTATGATTTCTCCTTGAGGTTCTCTCTTGCATCATTCACCAGTGGTTCTCACTAGATTTGTATACTGTCGACATCCTAATGAGATTCCTCATGACTGCTATATTCTTTTGATTCGACATCAATCCCCTGACACTAAACCTAAAATTGAATTGTAACTTTCTAAAGCATGCTGAGATTTTCTTTTTGTGTGCTTGTCTTTTTTTGCTTCATCATTCCTCCTTGGGCACCTCAAAGACATCTATCCTGACTGAGAGATGCAAAGACTGGGGGCATGACCTTTTTCTTTCTATTTGCTCATTTAGTGCTAATGATCCAATGAATCCATATAAAATGGGTGTCCACTTTGAGAGCCTCCATCTCATGTTGGATGGCCATGTGTACCTTGACTCCTTTTATATGGAAACTTTGGTGAGGTTGGTCCTTCTCCTTGTCTGTTTGAGTGACTTCTTTCTGCTACAAGTGAAATTGCAAACGCTCATTCTGCTAAGTGAATGTAAGGGTTACTGTGAGTATTCTTAAAAATCCTCATTACTCACTTAGCAAAAGAAGCCACTCTCATCTGTCTGGCATGTTTGTAAGAAAGCAACATTCAGGTCATCCTAGAAATTGTGCCTTGATGCTTATGTTAACTTGCTAAATAAAAAGGAATAGGTGTTCAGGTTCTTGTGCCTTAATGCTTACACCTCATTCTGACAAATCTAAAGACTGATATCATATTCATATTCTAGTGACTTTCATATCAGTAAGAGTTGTATGACACCTTGCAATCATCCAATACCAAATGCTCTATGATGATAACTATCTAATGCATCCAACAACCAATTCCTAGGGATTGTGTCTAGTTTAGGTTTGCATTTTCATTCTACGATTGCATTGCAACAGTACTTTGCATTTTTCTGTGTTATATTCTTTTGAATTTGTCTGAGGGGTCTCATCTCATGTCCTGGGTTCACCTTGACTACACAAGTGTCTAATCCTCACTCTCAATCTTCAAGAACATTCTTTTGGTTAGTACCTATTGTGTATTGCAATATCCCACATGAGATGATTAGTACAACCACTACAACATTTGGGGTCAAATTTTGATGCCAATTTGTGACGCCGCTATAATTTGTTTTTGTTTTTTGTATTTTTTTTGCAAGTTTCCCTGATGATGTTGTAATAGCGATGATGATGTCATAATTGGGACACCCATTTGGTTATAAACCAAAAAAAAGAAAAAGAAAGTGTCATTTGTAATTTTTGTGAATTCGAACAGTTTTTGCGAAGATGGCACTACAATTTTGTGTGGCACAAAGAGGGCATTCGAGTTTGGTGTGCATGAAGAGGCCAGCACCATGTGGGAAGAGGGCACTAGCACTTGAGGTAGGCATTTGAGCTTTGTCTTCTCATTAACTCAATTTCATTTTGATGGCATTTGTTGATATAATGGTACAATATGAGTGTTAATAGTGGCATTGTTTACATCTTAGCATTTCGAATGCTCGATGATCCATGAGCTTTGAGAGCTAGGGCATTATTGCTATTACCTTCAAGGAATTGTGTGAAGTGTTTGATCTCTCTTTCTTTGTTTTGTTGTTGATATTCACTATGTGTAACTCCCTATTTATGATCATTTCATGAGGAAATGTCTTGGTGGCTCGCAGCCTACAAGCTAGGACATCGTACATTATTTATGAGCTCATTGTTTAATACTGGCATTGTTTACATCTTTTCATTTGAAATTCTTGATGACCCAAGAGCTTTGAGAGCTAGGGCATCATTTCTATTACGTTCAAGGCATTGTGTGAAGTTTTTGATCTCTCTTTATTTGTTTTGTTGTTGATATTCACTATGTGGTACTCCCCGTTTATGATCATTTCATGAGGAAATGTCTTGATGGCTCATGGGCTACAAGCCAGGGCATCATACATTATTCATGATCTAACTATTTAATACTAGCATTGTTCACATCTTTTCATTTGGATTGCTTGATGACCTGCGAGCTTTGAGAGCTAGGGAATCATTTCTATTACCTTCAAGGTATTGTGTGAAGTGTTTGATCTCTCTTTATTTGTTTTTCTATTGATATTCACTATGTGGTACTTCCCATTTATGACCATTTCATGAGGAAATGTCTTGATGGCTCATGGGCTGCAAGCTAGGGTATCATACATTGTTCATGAGCTCATTGTTTAATACTAGCATTGTTCATGAGCTCACTGTTTAATATTTGGCATCATGCAAACATACATTAATACACTTATTGTTTTGAATTTGAGCTAGGGCATCATGCAATGTTATTTCTTTCATTGCACGCTTGTTTCTTTTGTGCACCATATATTGTTTTATACACTGTTTATTTCATTGAGACTATGAGCTTGGAATTTGTAATGTATTTTCTGTTATTGGATCAATGCTACCATGTTTTTGAGTCTATGTATGGCTTGACTATGCACATGCATAATTGTAAATGAGGATCAGTAATAGGGTGCCAGGTATTACTTAGATCCTTTGTATCTAACCCCATATTTTCCTTCCTTCCAATTTTTGGATCATACAAGAGCATACTGGATTGAAGCCTGGGTCAACACTTCATTACTGCAGGCAATGTCTGGTACCTTCATTATTTATGTTCATCCACTTATGTATATTTTCATTCATTCATATTCTTCTGAAAGTTGGCTATTAGTGACCATATAGGACCATTCTTGATATTTTTGGGTCATTTGATGAAAAGATGTAAATAGGGACATTAGTAGTAAAATAGGGATATATTAAGATTAATATCATGAGTAAAAACATTACACAGTGGCATTCAGATTAAGTACAATATGAACTCACATGCCTTTAATTATGATACACTTTTGAAATTATCACTCATTGGTCATTTGACAATTCAAGATATAAGTATTAGAATATAAACTATTGTAAAAGGAAGAAACACATATGTATCATCATTTAATACAAAATATAAAAGTATCCCACAGGCACACAATTGCTATTATAACAACCATCCTCTAATCCCATGATGTACTAGTCTCAAGGTAAGAACAATTTACTTAAGTCATCATATAAGTATCATCCTAAAGTTTAAATAGACATTGAATATGGATATACAAAACTGAGCCATAATAAATTATAAAGTTTCACTACAATTTCTATGTCCACTTAAAATCATCCTACTACTTACACTACAATTTCTATGTCCACTTACAATAATAAATTACAGAGTTTCACTGCAATTTCTATGTCCACTACCATTAAAATATATCACTCCTCATGTTATATAGGCATCCGTCTCATTAAGTGTTGCCATTAAAATATATCACTCCTCCTGCTATATAATGTATATGCATACTTGTTTAAAATTTCATACTTGTTGCTCTTAAATATTATTACCATTTCACTCAAATTTACATGACATTAAAGCCAAGCCCTAAATGTATACATACATGTAAGTATAGGAGAAGCTGGATTCTACAACTATTGAAAAAAAAAACTATACTAATAGCAGCTTACGAGAAACTATACTTATGCTTACCACACCATACCTCAGCATCATAATGCTTATTATTTTCAAGCTTCAGTGAGGCTTCATACCATGTTGTGTTCGCAGATTTGTATGCAATGCTGATTTAGGCTAGAGGTAAACTAGATGTGTCATGTAAACAACATGGTTGAATGCAATCTCTTTTGCGTGTTTTCAAGAGTTTTCCCACCAATACAAGCGTAAATAACGCATTGAACGTAATCTATGAACATTGTGTGGTATGAAGTCTCGCTGAAGCTTGAAATATATCACTCCTCATGTTATTGTCAAAATTAAATTTAAATATTTCTCAAAACATTTATTCTTGTATAATTAAGATATCCTTATCTCAATAATAAAATAATCTTGCATAATAGCTTTTGAATCACATTAACACACACCCATGTTCTGTAGCATACTTTATTTTAGAAGTTTATGGCTTGACTATGCACATGCATAATTGTAGATGAGGACCAATAATAGGGTGCCAGACATTACTTAGATCCTTTGGATCTAACCCCATTTTTTCCTTCCTTGCAGTTTTTGGATCATACAAGAGCATAGTGGATTGAACCCCGGGTCAACACTTCATTACATTAGACAATGTCTAGTACCTTTATTATTTATGTTCATCCACTTATGTATGTTTGCATTCATTCATATTCTTCTAAACGTTGGCTATTAGCGACCATATATTAAGATTCTTGATGTTTTTGGATCATTTGATGAAAAGATGTAAAAGTTTCTTAAAATTTTATATTTTTTATTTCAATTTTTAAAATCATAAAATGAATAAAATTTAAAGATAACAAATTAAGATAATCTTTGTCTTCACTTTAAAAAAAAGATAAAGCTCATAAAGCATGGTAAAAGAGGGCCCTAACTGTGGTAAAATGGGAAAGTTGCCACCTTGCACTGCTCTTCATATGGAAGCTGCTAAGGAATTATGTTATCAAATTTCAAGGCATGAAATTTTATACTTTTTGGCATCATAATTTTTTCTCCATAGCATTGAGTTTACAATGTGGGAGAGTCGAAGAAAATATATGTACAGTTATAAAATTTCATGCCATGAAATTTGGCATGAAATTTTATAACATATTTCCTTAGCATTTGATCTTTATATGGAAGCCATGACTTGAGGTATGCATTTGAGCTTTGTATTCTCATTAACTCAATTTCATTTTGATGGCATTTGTTGATTTAATGCAAAACTATGAATTTTAATACTAACATTGTTTACATCTTTGTATTTGGAATGCTCAATGACCCATGAGCTTTGAGAGCTAGGGCATCATTGCTTTTACCTTCAAGGCATTATGTGAAGTGTTTGATTTCTCTTTATTTGTTTTGTTGTTGATATTCACTATGTGGTACTCCCCATTTAGTATCATTTCATGAGGAAATATCCTAATGGCTCGCGGGCTCCAAGCTAGGGCATCATACATTGTTCATGAGCTCACTGTTTAATAATGGCATTGTTTACATCTTTTCACTTAGAATGCTCGATGACCCGCGAGCTTTGAGAGCTAGGGCATCATTTATATTACCTTCAAGGCATTGTGTGAAGTGTTTGATCTCTCTTTATTTTTTTTTCTATTGATATTCACGATGTGGTACTCCCTATTTATGATCATTTCATGAGGAAATGTCTTGGTGGCTCGCGGGCTGCAAGCTAGGGCATCATACATTATTTATGAGCTCACTATTTAATACTGGCATTGTTTACATCATTTCATTTGGAATGCTTTATGACCCGTGAGCTTTGAGAGCTAGGGCATCATTTCTATTACCTTCAAGGCATTGTGTGAAGTGTTTGATCTCTCTTTATTTGTTTTTTTGTTGATATTCACTATGTGGTACTCCCCGTTTATGATCATTTCATGAGGAAATGTCTTGATGGCTCATGGGCTGCAAGCTAGGGCATCATACATTGTTCATGAGTTCACTATTTAATACTGGCATTGTTTACATCTTTTCATTTGGAATGCTTGATGACCTGTGAGCTTTGAGAGCTAGGGCATTATTTCTATTACCTGCAAGGCATTGTGTGAAGTGTTTGATCTCTCTTTATTTGTTTTGTTGTTGATATTCACTATGTGGTACTCCTTGTTTATGATTATTTCATGAAGAAATATCTTGATGGCTTGTGGGCTACAAGCTAGGGCATCATACATTGTTCATGAGCTCACTGTTTAATATCTGACATCATGCAAACATACATTAATACCCTTACTATTTTTAATTTGAGCTTGTGCATAATGCAATGTTATTGTTGTCATTGCATGCTTGCTACTATTGTGCACCATATATGGTTTTATACATTGTTTATTTCATTGAGACCATGAGCTTGGAATTTGTAATGTATTTTCTAGTTATTGGATCAATGCTACCATGTTGTTGATCCTGTGTAAGACTTGCAAGGTTTTACCCCAAAATTTATCAGTAATAAAATAAGGACATCAAATAGGGACATTAGTAATAAAATAATACACTTACTATTTTGAATTTTAGCTCAGGCATCATGTAATGTTATTGTTGTCATTGCATGCTTGCTACTGTTGTGCACCATAATAGCAATAAGAATGCAACTCTATGAAATTTTGGGATTAAATTGGTGAGTTTGTATACTTTCTCCATTTTAAACTAACCTATGACTTCAAAGGAGGAATTATGAAATATAGTTGTAGGTGGTTATCTCTTCTATAATGATGGAGGAGTCAAAGGTCATGATCAATGAGGTTTCTGCTATTAGATCATACATTTATTAATGCACTTACTATTTTGAATTTGAGCTCGGGCATCATATATTATTTTATACACTATTTATTTCATTGAGACCGTGAGCTTGGCATTTGTAATGTATTTCCTATTATTGGATTAATATTGCGATGGTGTTGAGGTTGTAGATGTCCTTTTACTAATCTTGTATAAACAACATATATACCATGTTGACTCAAAGCCCATGAGGTGTTGCTTGATAACACATTTGACATCATATTTTTGCTCCATTTTGGTCTTGATTTACTCACTACATGCATATGTTTCCTGAGTGCACATGTTCTATAGCATAGTTTATTTTAGAAGTGTACGGCTTGACTATGCACATGCATAATTGTAGATGAGGATCAGTAATAGGGTGTTAGGAATTGCTTAGATCCTTTGGATCTAACCCCATCTTTTCCTTCCTCGTAGGTTTTGGATCATACAAGAGCATACTGGATTGAACCCTAGGTCAACACTTCATTACTTCAGGCAATGTTTGGTACCTTCATTATTTATGTTCATCCACTTATGTATGTTAGCATTCATTCATATTCTTCTGAAAGTTGGCTATTAGTGACCATATAAGACCATTCTTGTTGTTTTTGGGTCATTTGATGAAAAGATATAAATAGGGACATCAGTAATAAAATAGGGATATCTTAATCTTTATGAGCTCAAATTTAAAATACTAAGTGTATTATTTTATTACTGATGTCCCTATTTTGAAGTGTTTGATCATTTCTATTACCTTCAAGGCATTGTGTGAAGTGTCTGATCTCTCTTTATTTTATTTTTTGTGCATATACCTTCTTTGATCAACTCTGATATGCACAAGTGATGAACATTCATATTTTCCTAAGCAGTACTGTAAGCTTTCCTTCCAGCACATGTACTATTGTGAAAATCATCACAAGTCCATTTGTTGCAGGAAAGCTCACAATACACATGTCTAGATGTCTGCATGTTTTTCACCTTTTCATATACCAAATGATGAATGCTCAATTGTTGTAATGGAAAAGCATTAGAACCGTCCATATAGGACCTTCATTATTTATGTTCATCCACTTATGTATATTTGCATTCATTTATATTCTTTTGAAAATTGGATATTACGACCATATAGGACCATTCTTGATGTTTTTGGGTCATTTGATGAAAAGATGTAAATAGGGACATTAGTAATAAAATAAGGATTATTGTCATTGCATGCTTCTTGTTGTTGTGCAGCATATATTGTTTTATACAATTTATTTCATTGAGACTGTGAGCTTCATTTTTCTTTCAGAAGTGTATGGCTTGACTATGCACATGCATAATTGTAGATGAGGATCAATAATAGTATGTCATTCATTGCTTAGATATTTTTTATCTAACCCCCATCTCTCTTTTCTTTGTAGGTTATGGATCACATAGGGGCACACTAGATTCATACCCGGGTCAAAAATTCATCACTTCAGGCAATGTTTGGCACCCTTATTATTTATGTTCATCCTCTTATGTATGCTTGTACTCTTGCATTTTCTTCTAATAGTTATTTTCCTTGTATAGTATATACAAGTTATTTTTCATATATATACATGTAATCTTTAGATGCAAAAATCTTATTTTCTTTACATGTATCTTTGCATGAAATGAACACAAATTAAACAAGATCATCTAATAATGAAAACTAGGGTACTATAGTCACTCATCTAGTAATTAGTTCCCCAAACCATTACTAAGGATTGAACATATAAGTCTAAGTCCCCAAACCTATTGTTCTATGTGTATAAAACAATATATGGTGCACAACAGCAACAAGCATGCAATGACAGCAATAACATTGCATGATGCCCAAGCTCAAATTCAAAATAGTAAGTGTATTAATGTATCATCTAATAGCAACAACCTCATTGATCATTACCTTTCACTCCTCCATCATTATAGAAGAGATAACTACCTACAATTAGAGAATCATGCATTGTTTATGAGCTCACTATTTGAGCACCTCATGTCCCTATTTGATTGGTCAGTGCTCAAACAGTGAGCTCATAAATAATGCATGATGCCCTAGCTTGCAGCCCACAAGCCATCAAGACATTTCTTCATGAAATGATCATAAACAGGGAGTACCACATAGTGAATATCAACAACAAAACAAATAAAGAGAGATCAAACACTTCACACAATATATGTTGTTTTATAATATTTTATTAAGACTAAATATATTGTTTATGAGCTCACTGTTTGAGCACCTCATGTCCCTATTTGATTGGTCGGTACGCAAATAGTGAGCTCATAAATAATGTATGATGCCCTAGCTTGCAACCCGCAAGCCATCAAGACATTTCTTCATGCAATGATCATAAACGGGGGGTACCACATAGTGAATATCAATAACAAAACAAATAAAGAGAGATCAAACACTTCACACAATATATGTTGTTTTATAATATTTTATTAAGACTAAATATATTGTTTATGAGCTCAATGTTTGAGCACCTCATGTCCCTATTTGATTGGTCGGTTCTCAAACAATGAGCTCATAAATAATGCATGATGCCCTAGCTTGCATCTTGCAAGCCATCAAGACATTTCCTCATGCAATGATCATAAACAAGGAGTACCATATAGTGAATATCAACAACAAAACAAATAAAGAGAGATCAAACATGTCACATAATATATGTTGTTTTATAAGATTTTATTAAGACTAAATATATTGTTTATGAACTCACTGTTTGAGCACCTCATGTCCCTATTTGATTGGTCGGTGCTCAAACAGTGAGCTCATAAATAATGCATGATGCCCTAGCTTGCAGCCCACAAGACATCAAGACGTTTCCTCATGAAATGATCATAAACAGGGAGTACCACATAGTCAATATCAACAACAAAAAAAATAAAGAGAGATCAAACACTTCACACAATATATGTTATTTTATAAGATTTTATTAAGACTAAATATATTGTTTTATGAGCTCACTGTTTGAGTATCTCATGTCCCTATTTGATTGGTTCATGCTCCATTTGTTATATTGATTCTATTAGATCAAATAGGGACATCAGTAATAAAATAATACACTTACTATTTTGAATTTAAGCTCATAAAGATTAAGATATCCTACTATTTTGAATTTCTACGTGCTTTGAGCCAATGAAATTTTTGTAATTTTGAAAAAGAAAGTGTCATTTATAATTCGAAGAGCTGTTGTGAAGATGGCACTACACTTTTGTGTGGCGTGAAGAGGGAATTCAAATTTGGCATGCATGAAGAGGCCGACACCGTGTGGGAAGAGGGCACTGGCACTTGAGGTAGGCATTCAACCTTTGTCTTCTCATTAACTCAATTTCATTTTGATCTCATTTGTTGATTTAATGGCACAATATGAATGTTAATAGTGACATTGTTTACATCTTAGCATTTGGAATGCTCGATGACCTATGAGCTTTGAGAGCTAGGGAATCGTTGCTATTACCTTCAAGGCATTGTTTGAAGTGTTTGATCTCTCTCTTTTTTTTCTATTGATATTCACTATGTGGTACTCCCTGTTTATGATCATTTCATGAGGAAATGTCTTGATGGCTCACAGGCTACAAGCTAGGACATCATATATACATTTTTTATGAGCTCACTATTGAATACTGGCATTGTTTACATCTTTTCATTTGGAATGCTTGATGACTTGGAGGTTTGAGAGCTAGGGCATCATTGCTATTACCTTCAAGGCATTGTGTGAAGTGTTTTATCTCTCTTTATTTGTTTTGTTGTTGATATTCACTATGTGGTACTCCCCGTTTATGATCATTTCATGAGGAAATGTCTTGATGGCTCGAGGGCTACAAGCTAGGGCATCATACATTGTTCATGAGCTCACTGTTTAATACTGGCATTGTTCATGATCTCACTATTTAATATCTGTCCAGGCCATGTAAATCATATCAGGCCAACCCAATCAACCTAATAAAATGTGTCATGTTTATCTTTTTCAAATACACTCGTTCACCATTTTGTTCTTGTTCTTCACACAAATATTGCATCAAAAGTAATTGTAAACAATGATTCAAAGAAAAAGAAACAACTACAATAGATCAGACCCCAAAAGAATACGGTCAACTACAATAGCTCACACTCTCAATGAAATAAATAGTGTATAAAACAATATATGGTGCACAATAGCAGCAAGCATACAATGACAGAAATAACATTGCATGATGCCCGAGCTCAAATTAAAAATAGTAAGTGTATTAATATATGATATAATAGCAGCAACCTCATTGATCATTACCTTTCACTCCTCCATCATTATAGAATTAGAATACCCTATAGGAGAAGTGGTTGTAACTGGTACATGGATTAGACAGTATGCTATGAAGAACACTAGGTTGTGATTGTTCAAGGATTGGGAGACACACATACAGAATCTTTGTTATTCAAACCTCATCATTACATTAAATGTCCACTTGATCAGATATGGGGGAAGACCACATAATAAAACTCTTTGGAATTTTTGGGAGTCAAACCACGAGACAATATTTGAGATAATCAAGGGTAGGGAAGATCCAATTGGTTCATTGGACTAAATGGAGATACAAAATATTGTAATGTCAAATTTATATAGCACTGTAAACTGGTTGGACTGTAAATTGCTCATGAATTACCCCGTATGTATAATGAGAAGTTTGTAAGATTTAATGACAACCTTTCTCTTCTATTTTTGGGGCAATACCGGAGGTTTTCTCTTCTCATCTCTTTCCTCGGGTGCTCCTAATGAGCATAGAGAGATGCCAGGGAATCTTACAAGCCTAAAATGTTGATATAAACTATATGGCCTCATAATTACTAAGCCAAAGGGATTTTCTAATTCAAAAGACTTAGCAGCCTTTACGACTATTTTCTTTTATGTTGCATTAACAGGACGTCTGCTAGAAAAATTATGACTGGGCATCCCTCTGCTCATCTCTTCAATTTTTGTTTTCATAGATTTCACCATCTAACATTCCTTTTCAGTAAGAGATGGATGGAAATGTTCATGATTCTTGGAAGAATGGCCTGCATACAAATAATTATGAGGCCATATAGTGTATACCAACATTTTAGGCTTTTAAGATTCCCTAGCATCTCTCTATGCTCATTAGAAGCACCAAAGGAAAGAGCTGAGCAGAGAAAACCTCTGGTATTGACCCAAAAAATAGAAGAGAAAGGTTGTCATTAAATCTTACAAACTTCTCATTATACATATAGGATAATTCATGAGAAATTTATAGTCCACCCAATTTATAGTGCTATATAAATTTGGCATTACAATATTTTGTATCTCCATTTAGTCCAATGAACCAATTGGATCTGCCCTACCCTTGATTGTCTCAAGTATTTCCTCATGGTCTGACTCATGAAACTTCCAAAGATTTTTATTATGTGGTCTTCCCCCATATCTGATCAAGTGGACATTTAATGTAACAATGAGGTTTAAATAATGAAGAATCTTTTTGTGTGTCTCTCAATCCTCGAACAACCACAACCTAGGGTCCTTCATACCATACCATCTAAGCCATGTACCAGTTACAACAACTTCTCCTATAGGGTATTCTAATCCTTCACCATCGATAACTAAGTGATCCAATTTCTTTTTTTCCTCAATACAATGACACACATAAAGAACATGCACATAAACATGACAAATGAGAAACATAAATGTAGATATCACAATAGCTAAGAAACATAAATGTAGGCATCATGGTCACAATTTTTTGGAGACACAACATAATTGAGTGATATACCCAGATGATGCAACACAACTATATATCACTCCTTTGGTTCCAAGTTTACACTGTAGTAAACAAACCCATAGATAAAGAATAAATTTAGAGAGCGGAGGAGATTGATAATGACCAAAATAATGCAAGGTCCCTGTATTATTTTGGTCATTATCACTCTCCTCCACTCTCTAAATTTATTCTTTATCTATGGGTTTTGGTTTACTACAGTGTCGACTTGGAACTAGAGGACTAGTGGTTGCATTGCATCATCTGGGTCTACCACTCAATTATGTTGTGTTTCCAAAAAATTGTGACCATGATGCGTATATTTATGTTTCAGCTATTGTTTTCCATGACCCCTTATGACCCTTTACAACCCTTTACGATCCCTAAGAATACATCTTAGAGGTCTTAAAATGTCGTAAAGGGTCATAAGAGGCTCCTAGGAGGGGTCAAATGAGCTTCCACCTTCACGTGGTTGGCCCTGTTAAGTAGAGAATCTTAAACTATTCTCAAAATAAAGAGAAGCTCAATAATTTAAGATCTCAATCCACGTACGACAAATATATATCGGTCCATCTCAATGGCTACCAAATCAACAAATCTCTACCAAGAACCCAATCGCAAAGAAACACCACAAACCGCACCATGAACCCGCTATGAAGAGGCATCCAATGTCTCATAAGTCACATCAAATGACCCACTTTCTATAATATAAGTCTCTTAGCTCGGTTCACCAAGAAGAAGACTTCTCCCAAGTAATCACGAACACCATAGTGATGTATGAATCTCCAATGTGCAAGTTCTGCATGTCACTCTCTTGACATCACATCTAACTCAATAATACATGAGCCACTACCGAATCTACTGCAAAGTCATCTCTGAATGATCCATAACCAAATCATGAGTAGGAACCACATCTATAAGAACACCCTTCTGAATTGATACCAACCTGATCGAGAAATATATATTTTTTTAAAAAAATTTGATTTGCATCACAAGTGTGACGGCCATAAAATAGCCATGGTTATCTATCAAAACAATTAGACATCCAGTCGTCGCATGTACAGCATCATTGTCGGTAAAAAAATATCAACGATGGATAGACGTCATAAAATTCTGATGGTTCTCCGTCGCATGTACAACATCACTATCGTTAAAAATTACAAACGACATATATCCATCACACTTTTCAGACAGATGTTTGTCATACTAACAACATCTCCATCAACAAACAAATTACAAATGATGGCAACCCGCCTGAAGGTTCTGACGGGTCATCGTCATTTTTATTTTTTGTGATAGATAGGCATCGTAATTGGGATGGCCACAAATAGGTCTGACGCCAAGTTTGCCTTGTTGGCACCCCCTTATTACGACGTTCAAAGTCATCATAATTACGATGCCAATCAAAACTATCAATTTTTCTGACTGAAAAACTACGACATCGGGTGGTGTCATTATATCAATGATAAACCATCCCAATTCAGACAACCTTCCATCGAAAAAAGGTCTCAAATGTACTAGTGCACATACATTGCATTAAATCCATCAAAGTGCATTCTCATAATCCATATCCATACACATACATTTAGATATCCATATACATGTGCATTCATCATAAGCATAAATCAAATCATACATTGCATTTATTCATCATTGCATTTTACATTTCATACATACATAACAATAAAAACATTTGCATATTCATATTCATACATGCCATACATCTCATATCTACTCGTCTAATCATTTAGGATACATCTCATAAAGCATAAAAATCCAAAGCAATATACAATGCATACAATGATACCAAAAGATGACCTCATATATATATCTCAAGAATGTCAGTACAAAAATGGTGCTACTCAAGCACAGTCTATCAAAAATGGGGCTACAATACATCATGATATATCAAATCCTAGATCTAGCCCTAGCCATCACCACCTGGAGGAGGTGGAGGAGGTGGCATATCCTGATGTGGTGGTGCCTATGTAGGGGGTCCCTATGGAACTACTAGTGCTTTGGCATACTCTAAAAATTGTGGAACATGGTCCGCTAACTCTAGCACTACACCAATAT
This sequence comes from Chamaecyparis obtusa, assembly GCA_027943335.1. Lineage (NCBI taxonomy): Eukaryota > Viridiplantae > Streptophyta > Pinopsida > Cupressales > Cupressaceae > Chamaecyparis > Chamaecyparis obtusa. The sequence goes on from BSBK01003771.1 coordinate 283,152, forward strand.
AAGATGCATAGTAGTATGAGGCCTATGCCACCTCATATCATGTCTCTACCCATACTCTCACTAGCTTATCTCACAACTCCCTATTCTCCCAATCTATCTCCACCAAGAGATCATCTTGGATGGTGACCTGTATGTGGAGATCACTAGCCTCTCATTGTGCCTATCTCAATCTATCTTAGGTCCTCCATGGTAAATCATGTAGCTGTGTGACCTCATCTCCTGGGGGAGGACCGTGCACAGCCTGATCCTACATGGAAACATCCTCAACCTATGCCTCCTTCTTAGGAGTCTGCTGCTGTGAGGTCTCACCTATCCTCTACCTTTTTTATCTATCCTTGGATAACTTACGCAAAATTGGCTAACTTACACAAACTTGGGAACACATTTTCATTTTCTACAACAATTTCCCGCACAAGGAAGTAGCACACCCACACAAGGTTTCTCTGTCATGCAAGACTTCGCACCAGTTCATGTGAGAGATCTTCCCTAAGGAGGATTTCTTGCATGGCTTCAATGACCTCTTCGCTCAAGCCTGGGAGAAGACCCCGCGCGAGGAAGCCCTATTTTGGTATTTCCTCACGCAAGATCTTGTGAGAGACTCCTAAAATTCACCTAAATCCTGTCTAAATCTAATAAAAAGCATTAAAATTTGAAATACAAGGTAGGTTATCGACTACTCACAAGTGGGTCATATGCCACTAGCCGGCTATGATGTCAGGAGCACTCAAATCTATGCAATCTCACTGGAACACTCTCCATTTCTCTCTGAGCTCTCTAAATCACTAAAAGTCAAAGGTTGCAAATGAATTGAAAATAACCCTTTTGGGCATTATATAGGTTTTGACCTAATTTTTCAAAGTGCTCTATTTTGCATGACAACTTCACCCTTGGCTAAATTGACCGCTCTAAATCCATTTTCGAGATGGAAATTGAAATCTGACACTCCTAGATAGATCAAAATTTCATTTTAAAATTTATGGTTCCGACATGATCGAGCGCTACAAGTGCAGTTGACCTTTTGATGTCGTATTCTTGCCAGAACCACATCTCATCATTATCCTCTTGACTTCTTCATCTTTTTCATCAAAAGTCAACTTTGGTCAAACTTGGTCAATGAGGACCTCCAAATCACTCCAGATCACTTCTACATCTTCTTGATTCTTCCATAATCTGTTCTGAATTCTTCTACATCTCCAATTTTATCACTCTCTACAACCTATTGTTGTCAATCGCCTTTACAATGTATCATCTTTTGATTTCTCTTCTGAGGGGGCAGGGTGATTGCATCATTGAATCTTATCAACCTTGAATCAATTTGATCTAAATCAAAATTCCTCATCGCTAGGGGCATCTCATCACTAGGGGCATCTTTGTGCCTTGCATCTTGTCATCTTACTATTAGGTATCTGAGCAATCTAACTCAGATCCCTAAAAATCAAGCTCTATTTTGGAGATGGTTCTCAAAATATCTTTAGGTATTTGAGTGATCTAACTCAGATCCCTGGGAATCAAGCTTCATTCTAAAGATGATTCTTGAAATCTCTATTGGGTATTCGAGCAATCTAACCCTAAGTCCTAAAAGTCAAGCTTCATTCTAGAGATGGCTCTCGAAAACTCTTTTATTGATATCTTGGAAATCTAACCCAGGTCTCATAGGACTAAGATTCATTCTAGAGATAGTACCACAAATCTGCATCAATTATCATTTAGTTGACAAGTATTGGAGCAATATAACCCCGACTCCTAAAGATTGAGCCTCGTTCTGTGGACATTCTTACAAAAGTGGTAATTTGATTGAGGTCTTTGCAATATAACTTAGACTTTGGAGAATCAAGCTTCATTTTGGAGATGATTCTACAACTCAATCTAATTGGTGTCTTGGCAATCTAACCTCGACTTCTGAGGGTTAAGCTCCATTTTGGAGATAATCCTGAAAATCTCATCAATTGTCACATTTAGACTATTCTTTGAATCAATGCATTGCTCGCACATCAATTCAAAGAGGGGAAAAATGTAATACTCCAAAATTGGCATCTTGATATCCTAACCAATTTTGTTTCATTTAGTCTCATTCTATCAATTTCTAATCATCAAAGTCCTATTGTACTAGGCAATTTTCTCTTTTGATTGACTCTACTTGACTTAGTGTCAAATGTAGAAAACCTTAAATTTGCATTAATCATACATCATATTTAATTCCTAAATATTGACTATAATTGGCTAAATAAACCCTATGATCAATTAATTTAATTGCAAAGTCCTAGCACTATAATTAAATTAAATTCACCCTCTTTAGCTAAAACACATGAAAAAGGAATTAAATAAATATTTAGTTTTAAATAAATATCCTCATCTCAATAAATGAATTTAATTATTTAAATAATTGAGAAAATCTACTTATGAGGCAATATTGTATTTATTTGAATTAAATATTCTCTCCAAATCTTTTCTGCAATTCAGAAAAGGAAACTTTGAGTTAATTAAGAATTCAAAAAAAGGAAATAAAATAGTTAAAGCTCCACATAGACAAAAACAAAAAGTTGACTACCTCTCTGCAGGAAACTTTCTATTTTAGACTGATTTCTCATTCAATCTCCACCATTCATCTGATTTAATCTTGATCATCGATTGAACCTGGGATTCGATAAAAGAACCCTCAATTCTCATTCAAAGGATCCAACTTTTTGAGCAATGAAGTGATGTCACATTGTTACCAGAACTCATTTGCATTGAAGCTTTCATTTCTTAGCATAATCTTCATTTCTAGATTAATCTATCATGTTTATTTTAATGATGCACTTCATTTTGTTAATCTAGTTTACTTTCATTGTTCTTAGATTAATTTCATCATCTCTAGATTAATTTAATACTCATTCTAGAATAATTTGCATTGTACTTTTAGTTAAATCCTTCATTCTAGTGTTAGTCTATGGTTGCAGAACTCTCAATTCTGAGAGTAATTTCAAACCCTACCTAGATAGAAGGCAACAGGTCGAATCATCTAGACAGGGGAGATGAATAATCTCATATTCATTCTTGTCTGCAACTAGTGAATAATGACTATGTTGAAGTGTGGAGCTAAATGAGAGGCCCATATTTAGTTCATACAAGGACCATCCCTAAGATGTTAATTTTGTCAAAAGAATGGATAATCTCATGGGTAGTGACCATTGCATCTAATATTTTTCAACAATTTATTGGTTCTACAAAAAATCTTTAGTTGCCATAGTAACATCATATCCTATAGTGTCCAAAAATTCTTAGAAGAATGTTGGTGGAAAACCATCAAGACCAGCAGCCTTATATGCTCCCATAGAGAAGACAATAGTCTTCACTTCTTCAATGATTGAGGAAAGGATCTAAGCATTATCAATAAATAGATGCCACTAGGAGACACTATAAAAGTTATTCCTTGAATATATCATTTCTTCCTCCCCCATCTTCTCTAGAAGCATTGCTAAAGTAGTTAGTAAACATCCCTCCTAATTGTGAGTCCTCTGTAATTTCTTGGTTCATGTCATTTTTAAACTCTAAATGGAATTCCTTTTCCTATGTTTACTTGCAAATATGTGGAAAAGGGAAAAGTTCCTAGATAAGATGCTATTTTTTCTAAAATTAGCAAACTCTAAACTTTGACAAGAAAATCAAGATAGATACACTCAAAATTTGACTATTCAACAAGAACAAGAATTTTAGTGCTCCAAGTTTAGTTTCCAAAATAGTTTTTAATTTTAAATGGTGGAGATTAAGGACCTTAAAATGGGGGAGCACACAAAGTGGTCTTGGATTTTTGAAAAAACATAACATGGCCTCTAGTGTGCTCACCCTAAAATGTAAACTTTAAAAAAAAAGATAATCTCTCTAGTGGGATGTTAGCTAACACCACACATTTTACCTAGATTTTTTGACAAGTTTTTTGACCAATTTATAATTTTTTACTAATTTTTGAAGTAGAAACATCCTAAAAACATGAAATTTGAATGTGCCCCCTTCCCCCACAAAAAAATTGTTGAAAAATAATTAAAAAAATAATAATTCTAGGTGTGTATATTAAGTCTAGTTTTAAAAATGTAATTATTTTTAAAATTCAATGAATGAGCCAAAATCTATGGTCAAAATACTATGTTGGTTTTTGACCAAAAGATGACACATTTACAAAGGAAATTAGAGATGAAAAGCTTAACATAATCAAAATTCAAAATAAATTATATGGTTAGATAGCTAATGAATAGATTAAAGATATCATGGTGTTTGATTTTATCTACATTGAACCACATGCTAAACTAATAGGAAGCACAAACAAAAATGTGAGAATTTTTTCTCTATTTTTTGAAAAAACACATCTTAAGCATGTTATAGTCATCCAAGCCTTCTAGTTGGATGTCTAATGGAAATCCAAGCCTAATTCTTAGTGCTTCACAAATTAGTTAATATGATGCATGCCATATATGGTGCATACCATAGATGGTATAAACCAAACCTAAAAAAATTCTCATCATATGGTGTACATCAAATATGGTGTTAGCCAAACATTTTCCATTGTCAATTTATAACTCTCTCTCTCTCTCTCTCTCTCTCTCTCTCTCTCTCTCTCTCTCTCTCTCTCCAAACATGTTTCCCCCTCTATCAATTTTGTATTCTCTCTTTATATCTTTCTATCCTTTTCCCTCTCCCTTTTCCCTCTCTTAGTCCCTCCCTATTTCCCTTATCACCCTTTTCCCACCTCTCACTCTCTCCCTATTTCCCTTCTCTCCCACTTCCCCACATCTCTCCTTATCTCTCCCTCTTCCCCACCTCTCTCCCTCTCTCCCCCTCTCTCTCTCATCTCCTTCACCCCTATATCTATCCCTTTGCCCAATTATATATGTATTCCTCCTCTCTCTTCACCCTCCCCTCTCTTTATTTCTCCTCTCTTTTGCCTAGTCTCCTCCCTCTCTCTCTTTATCCAACCCAAAAGCCTAAATTATAATCTCTAACCCATAAGCCATGTATCACCTTATCCCCCTATCCCCCTCTTAGTCTCTCCCTCTTTCTCTTCTCTCCATCTTCACCACCTCTCCCCCTTACCCTCTCTTTATTTCTACAAAACCAAAACCCTAAATTCTACTTTCCCTAAACCCTAAACAATCTCTCCTTTTATCCCTCTTTCCATTCTCAATCTTCCCCACCCCTCTCTCCCCTATCTCACTCTATCCCTCTATCTAATCTCTAAGCTCTAAACCTTAAACTATAATTCCTAAACACTCTATCCTCTCTCTCCCTCCCCCTCTCATACTCTCTCCCTCTCTACCTATCTCCCTTTCCCCATCTCCCTCTCTCTATATTTCCCACTTTCTCTCTCTCCCACTTTCCCTTATCTCCCCCACCTTAGGCCCTAAATCCTATTACCTAAGCCTTAAAACTTATACTAGTTCCAACACCCTAAGTCTTAAACCCTTTACTAGTTCTAAAAACCTAAACCCTGAGCCCCTAATCCCCAAGCTCTATGTCCTACACTAGTCTCTAAAACATAAATCCTAATCTATAAACCCTATACTAGTCTCTAAACACTAAATTATAGGCCCTAAAGCCTACATCCTTCCTCTCAAGGGATTAAGGATTAGGATTTAGGGTTTAGGGACTAATATAGGTATAAGATGTAGGGTTTAGGATTTAGGGCTTAGGGTTTAGAGTTTAAGTTTTAGTGCTTGGTATCTATGATGGTTTAGGGCTTAGATCTTAGAGAAGGTGAGGGGGAAGGGAGGGTGAGGAAGGGATAGGTCTTAGGTTTTATGTCATATGGCTTAAGTTTTATGGTTAGAGAGAGATATGGGGGTATAGAATTAAGGTATTAGGGCTTACAACTTATAATTTTGGGTTTAGGAACTAGTATAGGGTTTAGAGCTTAGATCTTAGGGCTTATAGCTTATAGAGGGATAGAGTGATATTCGGGGAGAGAGGGAGAGGGGAAAGAGATAGATATTATTGTTTAATCATATGTATGATGGTTTATGGTTAGAGATAGAGATAGGGGAGAGAGAGTTAAGTGCTTAGGGGTTAGGGTTTAGGGTTTAGGGACTAGTATAGGCTTTAGGGATTAGGGCTTAGGGCTTATATATATATATATATATATATATATATATATATATATATATATATATATATATATATATATATAAACACACACACATAGTGGGGGGTAAGGTAGAGGGTGGAAGGGAGATAAAATATATTTTATTATGTAGGCATTAGGATTTAGAGTTAGAGAGATAGGGGAGAGAGGGTCAAGGTATTAGGGCTTAGGGTTTAGGGTTTAGGTTTTAGGACAGGTAGATTTTAGAGCTTATAGAGAGATATAGTGAGAGAGGGGGATAAGGTGGAAGTGAAAGGGCTTAGGGTATATGACATGTTTTTAGGATTTAGGGTTAGAGAGAGATAAGTAGGCAAGAGAGGGTTAACTACTTAGGGTCTAGGATTTAAAGTTTAGGGCCCTATATAGAATGTAATGCTTAGGGTTTATGCTTTATGGTTTAGCTCTTATATATTATGGAGAGATAGAGTAAGATTTGGGAGAGAAGGAGAGGGGGAAGAGATAGTTTTTAAAGGGAGAGGGATTAGGGTTTAAGGAATGAGGCTCAGGGTTTAGAGTTAGAGAGAGCAGCTTAAGGTCTTAGGGTCTTTGGATTCAAGTTTTGGGGACTAGTATAAGGTTTAGGGCTTGAAGCTTATAGTGGGAGAGGGTGAGAGAGGGGAGAGGGGGGATGGAGAGGGCTTGGGGTTTAGGGTTTAAGGATTAGGGATTAGGTTTTAGGGTTAGAGAGAGGGATAGAGTGAGAAAGGGAGAGAGAGAGAGAGAGAGAGGGGGGGGAAGGGAAGGGAAAGGGTAGAATGGAGAGGGCTTAGGGATTTATAATTAAGGTTTAGATAATACTATAGGGTTTAGGAACTAGTATAGGGTTAATGTTTTGTGTGTGAGAGAGAGTGGGGGAAGATACAAGGGTAAATGGAGATGTGGAAGGAGATATGGGGTTTTATGTTCTATAATTTTTATGGCATATTGAAATAAGATTTATGGTATAGGGGTCAATATTTAGAGCTTGAGAGAGAAAGAGAGTGGTAGGGAGAGGGAAATTAATAGAAAAAATATTTTTTTTTATGCATAACATATGGTGAACTGAACATTGGGTGCACTAAACATTAGGTATTAGGATTTAGGGTTTAGGGACTAGTATATGGTTTAGAGCTTAGCTTTTAGGGCTTATAGAATGGTTATAGAGGGTTAAAGGTTTAGGGATTTACATGTATGGTTTATGGACTATTATAGGGTTTAGGTTTTAGGTTTTAGGACCTAGACCTTAGACATTATAGAGATATATAGTGAGAGAGGGGGAGAGGGTGGAAGATAAAAGGCTTAGGGTTTATGGCATAGTGTTTAGGATATAGGATTAGACTGAGATAGATACGGGAGAGAGGGTTAAGTTCTTAGGGACTAGGATTTAGGGTTTAAAGTCTTGTATAGATTTTAATGCTTAGGATTTAGGGTTTAGGGTTTAGGTCTTAGATATTACAGAGAGATAGAGTGAGATTTGGGAGAGAGGTAGAGGAGTAAGAGATAGGTTTGTAGGGAGAGGGATTAAGGTTTAAGGAATGAGGCTCAAGGTTCAGATTTAGATAGAGGCTTAAGGTCTTAGGGTCTTTTGATTTAGGTTTTAGGGACTAGTATAATATTTAGGGATTCAATATTATAGTGGGAGAGAGTGAGAGAGTGAGAGAGAGGAGAGGGGGAAGGGAGAGGACTTAGGGTTTAGGGTTAGAGAGAGAGAGAGAGAGAGAGAGGGAAGGGAAGGGAAATAGTGTAAGAGAGAGGGCTTAGGGATTTATATTTAGGGTTTAGAGACTATTATAAGGTTTAGGAACTAGTATAGGGTTCATGGTTTGTGTGTGTGAGAGAGGGGTGGAAGATACATGGGGAAAGGGAGATTTGGAAGGAGAGATGGGGGTGTATGTTCTTATATAATTTTTATGGCATATTGTAATAAGATTTATGGTATAGGGGTCAAGATTTAGAGTTTGAGAGAGAAAGAGAGTGGTAGGGAGAGGGAAATTAATAGAGAAAGTGTTTTCTTTTTTCATGCATAATATATGATGAATACCATATATGAAATGTACCATATTGGGTGCATTGAACATATAGGAAGAAGAAAAAAGTCATCTGAGCTTTATTTTCACATCATATATGGTGCACATCATATGTGCTACACTAAAAATGGTAAAAATACCATGGGACCTATGATTCTGGCCCATTTAGTTTGATTCTTGTCAATTTTTTGTGCCTTATCTAATAAATTAGTACTTTTTATGGTTATGACTTTCTTGATCAAATATAATCAACATATTCTACCACCTTTTCACCACCTTTTTGTTCACTATACAACATAGAAGTGGATAATTCAAAGTTTTTTCATCAAAAGTGTCATTTGAGGTATTTTTTTCATGTTCATTTAAAAGTGAAATTTTAATATGATTTTTTTAATTTACAATTGATAATATGGACTTGTTTTCAAAATTGTACTTATTATATTAGAATTATTTAGAATTCAACTTTGAATTAGAAGGAAGATGTATAAAAACTCACATTTTCTAAGAGTTTGAAGGTAGTTTGGAAATTTTAAGAAACATTTTAATTATGAAGGTGCATTAGATATATATTTAAAGTTATCAACTAATCTGAGCTATGTCTTACATTTTTACACATATATAATTCATCATCATGTCGAGGAAATGACCAAAGATCCTAATATCAGAAGAGCATGAAGTGGAGAATGAACAGAAAAGGAAAAGAATGAGGCAACTTCATGAAGGAATAAAATTTAATACCATAAAAGAGGACATGAATTTGGAAGAGGAACATGAAAAATTAATGCAATGTAAGAGAGAATTGGAATTGGCAACACAAAGTAAAGGGATGAGAAACCTTCGTACAATGAGGTAATTGATTATGAAGTTGTGAGTACATCATGTATGACATCTCAAGTTGAAGGCACATCATCATCTAATGTTGAAGGCACAAGATGATTTACATATAAAGTTGAAGGCACACCATCATCTCATGTTGAAGGAACACCATGCTCTACATATCAAGGTGAAGGCACACAATTGTATCAAGTTGAATGCATTCTACTTACAACATCAGAAGTTGAAGTCATAACATAAATAAAAAATCTCTAAGTTGGTGAGGGTCCATATTCAACATCTCAAGTTGAAGGTACACCAATTTTAACATCTCAATTTCAAGTTACATCATCTTTAGTTCAAGGTATGAAATCCATGCATGACATTTTTCACATTCCCAATGTTGACCCCAACTCCTATAATTTTGTATAGAAAGATGAAGTATTTGATTGATATTAATTCTAATATATTAAAACCAATGGTTGATAAGATTCCCAAGAGTACTTTTCAAAGATATGCTAACTGCATTTGGAGATTATTTTTTGATAATTTGAATGTGATAGGAATATGTCAATTATTTGTTGAAATGATAAGAAACCTAAAATTTAGGCCCATCATGAAGGTTCTAGAGCTAAAAAAATGGATGAGTCAAGTGATAAATCTATTTTAAAGAACCTAATGAGTACATATGAGAGTGTGGGTTCTACATCATGCACAAATAATAGTAATGTCACACAACATATTATTACATCAACAATAGTAAGCACTCAAACCAAGAAATATCAACTCATTGGAAAGATAAGTAATGCATTAAAAATAAGAAGGCCTCTAATGAGAGGTGTCAAATAGTCAAGGATTCAAATAATAATGAATTGTGGGAATTATTTCATAGACTACTATGCAAATAAAAAGCAATTGTTGAAGCTTTGAAATCCTTGATTGAATATTTGTGGAAGAATAACACACAAGTGTTTCCTAATCAAAGAGATGTTGTAAGGAGTATTGGTAGTTGAATCCATAATTCACATCCAAAGCATTTTTTGGATTCAACTCACAAACATTTTTTTTCTAAATTTGTATACATGTATCCTCAACTTAAAATTTGTCGAAGATATTTTGAAATGGCTAAACCTTTTTATGTCAAGATAAATCACACGTGCACAACTTGTTGTAAGGTACATATTTAATTTTCTAAACATTATGATGTTTATCGACATATATGTGTATATTTACATTCTAATATTTTTTTATAGAAATGTAACATAAAGGATCCAACTAGATCTTCAAGGGATTTTATATCTAGTATTTTATGCAAAAGAGTGGATGGCCAATTATTTTACAATCTCTCATGCTTGGATGACACATATATTAATTGTCGTGGCTTGCAACATTTTCTCATTTTTCAACATATGGAGAGTACACATGCAATTGGGAATGAAATAGTGTAATTTTGAAAATATAAGATCATGGCCTACAATCTAAAGGATAGAAAATAAGAAAAATAATGTGAATTGGTCATTAAAAATGTTCTAGTGTATCAATTTATGGGTATTTTTCATGAGAAAATATTGTATTAGTATGCAAGAGATACTCATAGAGATCAATAGTTTGGTTTTAAATTCAAGTTATCCAAGGAGATGTTCCCACTTGATACAAGTATTCTAGTTGTGGACTTTGCATAGAATTACTACATGCTACAAACACTAAATGAGGTGCAATGAAAGTACTATAGCTCTCAATAGGTTTCTATATTTGTACATATATAATTCATGCATCCACATGACAACACAAAGGAGAATAGGAAGATATTTATGGAGTATCAATTTTATATTAGCGATGATTTCACATATTCTATAGATTTTATGTAGAGTTTCTTTCATTTTTTGTATAGTAATTTGGCTAGTAGGGGTATATCATATCGTCGGCATATCCCATGGTCAAAGAATTATGTATCACAATTCAAGAAATCTCAAATATTTCATTGGTTGAGAAGGATGAATAAGATCAATGGTATTCAATATAGGTGTAATTTCACATAGGTTAGGCATGGAAATTGGGAGCATGATGGTGTGGGTGCATGTCTCAAAAGAGCCTTAGCACATGAAGAATTAAGGTACAAAGACAAGAAAAACATGTCAAATGTGAAATATTTCATATATTGATGCAATGCTACAATGGGTACAGGTAATGAAGGTGAATCTATGGTTCACAAATTTTTTTGGTTGATAGATGAAACTAACATTGCAAAATATGAGGATTTTTATACAGTGACATGATTGAGTGAACTACACTTCTTTAGAAGCTCTAATGCAAGTTTATGGAGTATCCACACATGAGATATAAAATATTTTTTTCTCATCATGTATAGATGAATCTTGGAACAAGAGTGAGGCAAATAAGAAGGTCAGTGAATGGTGTATGAGAATTTTGAGCATGTATAAGATATATAGAACTCCAATAGCACTACAAGTCACACAGATGGAAGCATAATTGGCTTTAACTTCTTGCCTGATCTAGTGCACCCAAGTAAATTATTTAAGTATAAATAATTTTAAATTTAGTTTTTTATTTTAATTATTCACTAAATTAGTCTCATTATTATGCATGTATCATTGTAGGCCATGTTTTTATTGTTATTGCAGCTGAATACAATGAAGAAGGAACATATTATTATTTTTATTGTTGTGCGGAATAAAAAAATGGAATTGGATTACTCTAATAAAGATAGAGAAGAATTAGAATACCATATAGGAGCAACACTTATTATTGGTACATGGCTCATAAGGTCTCATATGAAGAACCCTAGGTTGTGGTTGTTCAAGGATTGGGAGACATACATGAAGATTCTTCGTTATTCAAACCTTATTGTTTCATCAACTGTCCATTTGATCAAATATAGAGGTAAACCATACAATAAGACTCTTTGGAAGGGTATTGAGTTAGACCATGAGACACTACTTGAGACAATAGAGAGTAGGGTGGATGCAACTAGTTCATTGGACTAAATGTGAATGCAAAATAATTGTAATGTCAGTTTTGTTTGAATATATGTACATATGACATGTATATTTGTATGGATGAAATATTATATATTCATATTATTTTTCAAGGATTGAGATACTTATGTGCATTCTTATTATTTTTCATTTTTCTTACCATATCATATATAAATAAATACTTTTCCTTCCTAAAAATAACATTAATGAAGAAAAAGTAGACATCAATATAGAAGAAAATAACATCAATTAACTATTTTTACTCACTAAGTATGAGGATTAGTTCCCTTCCTTCATGTAAAATGAAGCTCCATCAAAACTCAAAGCTAAAGATGAATGAATACACAACCATTTGTGAGAACGGTGTTCACATGTCATTGATAATATGGTCAACCAAGTCTACAAGTTGTGATTTCTTGATAGAAATATCACAATTTTGACTTGTGTAAAATATCTCCTTCTTATCAAGAGTCTAAAAGGTTGTGTTACCAATTCCTACAATAACCTTGTTGGCAAGATTAAAAGAGACATTGAAGATATGGATGATTTTTTTCATTGATAGAAACAATATTATGTCTAAACCTTATCCCCATCTATACAACTTATCAGGTGAAAAAATCAAGTGGTAGATCAAATTTTGGTTAAGTACACGTTGCATCAATTTTCAAACACCCAAAATTTGAACTTCTCCTGACTTATTTGTAAGGCTAAATATTCCCAGACAACAAGGGGAGGAGTTGGCTAGGTTGCCTTAGGAGGGGATGAAGGTCTACTTTTTTCTTTTCTCCTAGGTGTAAAACTAGGTGAAAGATTAACTTCTTGTAATTCTTGGAAGATAGAGTCAAAGATTCCTTCTATTCTTTAAGACCTAGTATAAGGCCTAGACTTCAGTTTGGCATAAGAGGACAATTACTTATTGAGGTCTTTGTGGTTCTTGGTTTCTAGGAACTATTCGATCTTGTCTTTGCCTTTGCTTCTATATATGCCTGAGAAATATTTGGTTTATTTCATTTTCTATTTCTTCTTCTCATTCCAACACCCTACTAGCACTTTGATAATCTTCATAATTCCTCCTAGATCACCAAGCAAGTGTGTTCAACTGACTTATGATATCTTCTTTCTCATCCTGAAAGAAAATATTTGTTTTCAATATAAGTATTATATTTTCATGAGGCAAAACCATATTGCATGATTAGTTATTAACTAGTATCGCTTGTCCAACTCCCAAGAAGAGTTGCCAAAAATTTATTGGTGGATAAATTTTTCCTCACTGAATTCTCAATGGAAAATAAACTCTAAAGCCCTATTTAGAAATAATAAAATCAAACCAACACTTGGATGAACCACTCATGGTTCAACCTCTGCATAAAGGTGCAACTACCTATGTGATTTTCAATGAATTGATTTACTAATAACTAACTCAAGAGAATACTTTTGACCAGAAAGTACTTAAGGCATTCCACATTCATCCATAAACATGATATGAACATAGGAAGATTATAATTACTTTAACAAAGTTTACAGACTCCACACGAAATTAAATAATGATCAACAGATAACTCCATACATCCATTTCAACTTTTGCATGCACAAGATCAAAATGAAGAAGTAAAATAAATATTGTAACTGAAGATTCAATCCCAACATAGATTAATTCAATAATTTACAAAAGCACATATTTGCAATAACAGTAAATATTCTTTTATTTAGAGATAAAATTATCCTTCCTTATCACCCATACACACATATATGTAATATGTATAAAAATTGAAAATAAAACTATCTAAGTTTTCTTTTTAAAATTTAGACCTTTTCAGAGTCTAACTTTTAAGTATATATAGCCTCCAAGCTAATAGTTTTTTGAACCACAGTAAAAACTTAACTCCACATTGGAGTAAATAATTTTTCTATCAAATAGAGATAACTGAAAATAAGTAAAATATAGGAAATCTATGATATATTGCTAAAAACTCATAGCACGATCACAACTAGGACATGGTGGAAGAATCAACTGGTTGGTTAGGAGTTGGTGGTGTAACACATATTTTCCACCATTCCAAGTGTGCTAAGGAGAAGTTTACAATCACTTGGTGATGCAAGAGTCCAATATGGATGATTCTTTGCATCCACACCTCCTTATCCTTCTTAATTTGAATCACTTTGTTCTCATTCATTCCCAGATGGTCTAAACAAATAATGACCATTGATTCAATCCGTGCCAATTGATAGAATTCATCAGTAGTTAGGTCTTTGATTTCCCTTACCATCTTGATCTTCTCTTTGAATTATTTTAACATTTCAATTGTATCTTCTACAGCCTAGCCATCCTCTTTTAGAAACTAAATATCAATGCACTTCAAGTTCTTCTACATGATATCAGTGAGTCCAGTATGTTCTTTGAGAAATTTAATAGACTCTTTGTACCCCTATATTTTGACTGAGTTATGTCATTCAATGTTCCTTTTAGAAACATAGAGAACATTTTCATTGAGGTTTTTTATAGGCTTCTCAACTGAAAAATTCATAAATCCATACTTCTAAATGTCATTCATCTGGGCTACCACTACAATCCACTTATTTTTTTCATTGTCCCAGATACTAATTTCTTCCTCTAGCTCTTTTCTTACCTACATTATGTCGTCATGGATTTTAACCAGGTTTGTGATGTACTCAATACCATGTTGTGTCATTAAATCCAACCAATCATGGTACACATCAATAATAATTTTATTCTTTGAATTTTCTCAAGGAGATTATGGCTCACAAGGGATTTAGGTTTGAAGGACTATCAGAACTACAAAAGCAGTTGTGGGCTTGGATCTTGTATAGCACAGATATACTCTGTCATTTTCTTTAGAGGTAATTTTAGTTGTCTTTTATCTTGTTCATCCTCTCATGTCCTCAATAACATTTTTTAAGTTGAGGATGCCAAATTTATAGCATATGTGGCCCTTGAAGAAAATCCCATGTCCACCTTCTCAAGAATGAAGTCTTTGGTAGAGGCTTTGTTTGCCCTATTTTTTCATCAACCTCTATCATGGCTTCAATTTTTAATTTCTTTGGTTTTCTCACCTTCCTAAGACATTTGTTTACCATATCCTCAATTGGTAATGAAATAGGAACTACACTTCACTTATTGTTGATTGAGGGTTCCAACCACTTTGGGGTGACTAATGTGCTCTTTGGTGAACATGTTTGAAGATTGACTTGATCAGGAATCATCATGGCATTTGAAGAGGCAATATTTCTCTTAGGTTCCTTCTCTTTCTTAGTGTTGTATGTGTTAGCAACTTTAGGTATCTATCTATCCATCCTTTCCCTTGTTTCCTCTATAGGATCAAGATCAATGATTACTTGATTTTTTGAATCCTTTCCACCCTTATTTTTTCTTCTTTCTCTAGTAACTCGAGTAGGAGGTGAGATCTCTGGGACTTTCTTGGATTTCTTCTTTGAATAAAATTCATTATTAATAGGAAAATCAGCACTAGCAATATCAATAAATAGATTAGAAGGAGGATAATATAACTATGAAATATAGTTTTCATGAGTGACTGAAATAGCCTCAGAATCAGGCTCTAGTGTTTTCCCAGTTTGATAGTTCTTTAGCCATATTTTGATCTTCTTATCACATTGAAAAATCAATACTGGACACTATCTTCCTCTTTCTTATCCCATTCTATCTTAGGAAGTGGCTTCCCTTGAACCCTCTTTATAAACTTTGTGTCTAAACATCTTAATATTCTTCTTCCTGAACCCTAGTGATTTTCATTGCCAAGTTCATGGAAATGATTTGGTTCAATGTGAATTTGGAACATAACCTTCTTCTTTCCTAAAATTTGTCACAACAATTCTCCTAGTAGCCTTTCAGTTGAGGTATATGATGAAAGTTTCTACCCACATTTAGGTGCTCCAAGGAAAATCCCTTGTTGTCAAAGTTCTACCTAGTAGTATATAACAGAAGGTTCAACTTCTTGAATTCCAGCTCCATGTTTAGTGCATTAGATATAGTTTTACAACTATAGTTACCCAAATCAACCGGGAATACTACTCCAAAATTCCCTTTCTCCTTTAGTTTCTTATCAATGTGAGCCAATTTCCTACTCACTTCGATCAACACATGACTAATAAGAGCATATCTAGGTAATTTAAAAGGTTTACCCTCATACTCACCAATCCTGAGGTATGTAAATATGGTAAACTAAATGAAGTAAATCCCATAAATACTGACCAATTGAATTTCCTCATTTGATATCCTTTTCTTTAAATTACCCTAAAGTTCATAGACCAATCTCCCTTCAAATATATTATTCACCATCATGATGTTTTTAGCATATTTCTCTTTTTGGAGGTGAAGGTAATACTCATAGATTTTCATTTCTTCTTGTCAAGGTTCATTGTGAAAACCATACCATTCTCTAGTGGAGACCAATGTATAGAACATATATGAATACAAATGAAAACCCCTGAACCCTGTAAAATTATATAAACCATCATGTAGCCTTTCAGTGATCACTTGGGCCCAATCCAAGTACTTTTGGCTGCTCAAGAGAACTTGAATGTAAAATTACATCCAATCCTCCCAATAGAATGCACTGGAATTTCCCTTGAGTTTGTTTAATAATATGAAAATGTCCCCTACTTTAGTTTTGAGGTGTTCTCTAGTCAATATTCTGGGTAATTGAGAACCACCCTTATTTTTTTTAAGTAGCCAATTCCTAGCGCTTACACTCATATAAGTTTTCTTCTTTTCTTAAAAGACAAAATAGGACATACCAATGAACAAGTGCTCATAAGGCTCCCTCTTGCAAATTCTCATGGAAGCCATAATTGTCTCTCTATCAATTTTTACCAAGGTGCTTCCATCAATTTTCAGGATGCACCTATTTTTAGCATCATACCTATTCATGCATTCTAACACCAATTTAGGGAAAGACACTATAGCAGTGAAGGCAACCACTTTAATCAAACCACTCTACATAATTTTATCCATCATGGAGTTTAGTTATGGGTTTTTATCTCTTTCAATAAATTCTCAAAGGTCACCCTAAGATAAGGAGGTATCATCAAGCTCTTGTAAATTACTAATCAGATAGGAAGTACGCCCTAGGTTTGGAAGGACTAGCCTCATCATGATAATATCAATAAAATCCCTCAAACACCCCCACAAAAATAGAAGATCTTATGCAAAAAAAAATAATTTTACTTGTAGTTCTCCTTTTTTAAATAAAAACAATAATGGGGGAAGAGATCTTTAGAACTTACATGCTTCTTTCATCTATTTCTTGCAACTCTTGAAAATGGAAAGCTCAAATTACCTTAGTTACCACTAGCCTTTTTCAACTCTCAACAGCTTTCTTAATTAGGAATAAAATCATTACTCATACATATAGAGACAAAAAGATCTCAATGAAACATTTGCATGCCTTGAAATCTTGTAAACATCATGCCAATTAACTGTCTATTTGACATAAACCTAATACCTTAATTAATACCAATCACTTCTGCATGAAAGATTATGTCATCATGATTAGTTTCCATAAATAGAATTTCAAATCTCTGAATATTTGAAATATTTTTCCCACGTGCCAAATTTCTCTTTGATTCTCCTATAAAAAGTATGCCACTACTTGCACAAAATGAACCTTGAACTATGAAGGTTTAAAGGTTCAAGTTCATTGAATAAAATATATTGGACCAATAGAACGCACAGCAGCCTAGATACACTAAAACTCGCAAGAAAAATGAAACTTTTAAAATGACAGACTGATGAACCTTGAACCTTGAACCAAGAAGGTCCAAAGGCTCAAGTTCAATGACCAATTTTATAATGATGTCTCAAAAGAAAACAAGGGCACTCGATGACTCTAAACCATGAACTTTGGACTTATTGAGGTTCAACCTTGGAGGTTAAATGAGCCGAAAAGGAATGAAACTCAAAGATTAAAAGGGAAAAGGCTAAGGCCGACAACTAGACATGATAACTTCTTGATTTTTGTTGGGTTTTTGGAGCTTCAACTTAAGAAAAAATCAAGGGGTGACAGTGCTAAAACCCTCTTGTGATTATTCTCTATTGTGAAATCCTATTTGGTATTTGTATGTATATCATTGGGGTTTCTTTTGTTCATCTTGTTTTTGTTTTATGTTTTCTCCTTTATGTAATTTCAAGTTAAAAGTACACAAAAGTCTTAAATACCCCCATCATACTATTGGAAACTGTAATTGAAGCAATTGTTGTATTGTCATTCATGTCAAACCTTAACTGGTAAGACTGTTTCTATCTAAGAAAGTACTATATCTATTGATTGATGAGAAGGATTAGGGAAAGGGTGATAACAATAGAACCTAGAGAAAGGTTGAGTTATTTTGATACTTCAATGAGTACTTGATTATGTGGCACAATGATAAGATAATGTATTTTTTATCTAAGTAAGAATCAAGACTAAACAAGTAGGCTTAACCAAACAAAAGTGAAGAAATCTAGTTTAAGCTAAGTGATGTTAGTGTCGACCGAGCCACTATATGCTGAGTAAATTCACTATTGACTGAACATCAGTTTATTGTTGAGGGAGACATCATTAGCTGAGGGAGATAGTTTGAAGAGATGATTGAGCTACACAGTGATGACCGAGGAGATGAACACAGTATTGACCGAGCGTCAGTAATTTACATTTGAGGAAGAATTCAGATTCCTATCCGACATAGTTGAATTCTTGGATTATGTAAATCATGTTGACTTTATTAATTGACTGTATGGAGCATTTATTGCATAGTAAATCATTTTATTGTGATTTCAATAAAGATATTAAAGATGTTTCTAGAAGGATGGATGAAGAACATAAATGATGGAAGGATTCGATGAATTTGACCTAACCCTAAGATCTATGAAGGAGATTAAGCAACAAAAGATAGAGCTACCTATCAAAGAGGTATTAACAGAAACCTAAGTGTGAGGTTATACAGGAATGCTAGAGTTGTTGATGTTATTGACTGACAAAGTAGAAAGGCTAAAGGTGAAGGAGTTGATTAGAGTTTTGATTGCTTGAAGGGATCACTGAGTAGATCAGTGATGGAGATGGAAATGGAACTCAGTTAGTAAGCCAACATATATGTAAGAATTGGATCTGTTATTTATAAAGTGAGTTGTATGTTTTCAGATCAAATACTACTGTTACTTTCTAACCATTATCAATCCAAATCTTTTAATCAAGGTTGACCTAATAGTCATTGTTTAAATCCTTTAATCAAGCTTGCATTCTAATGGAATGTACTTAAGTCCTCTAACAAGGTGCACTCCTAACAGGGTGGTTGAAATCCTTTAACAAGGTCACACCTAGAATTATGTATGTAAACTTTTGAAAGGGTTGGCTTTTCATAGAGCTCACTTTAGAAGAGTGAAAATATCAGTAACATGTTACAAAGTGGTTTTTCCCAAATTAGGTTTCCACTATAAATCCTGGTGTCAATACTTGTGTGAATGTTTTGGTTTGAACATTTCTATGTTTTACAAGTTAAATACTGTTGGATAGTGGACTACATTGTTATATGTTTCTAGCATACATTCAGTAATGACCGAGTCATGTTGGTTATTAGATCTGAGTTGTTAAAGTATTTAAAAGAGTGATTGATACATCTATACCTAAGAACAACTGATTCACCCCCCCCCCCCTCTTTGTTGTTCTAAATCATATTAACAATTGGTATCATAGCTCTTGGTGCTTACATAGAACAAGTTTGAAGGTACTTGAAGAAAATGATCAAGAATGTATAAAAAGGAGGTACCAAAGTTGAATAAGGAGAACTTCCCTGCATGGCAGAGTCTGATGAAACTGCATCTAGCTGGTATTGGTGACTTAGCAAAATATTATGTTGAAAATTACTATATTACACCTACTGCACCTTTGACTGCCGAGGAGATGAGAGCTAAACAAGAACACAACCGAGCAATGTTGGAGATTTCATCTACCTTAAGCTATCTATAATTTGAAGACATTAAATATTGCACAAATGCAAAGAAAATGTGGGACACTCTTGCAAACATCTATGGTGGTGACATAAATGTACTAAGGACAAAAGTTGAAAGCTTGAGAGGTAAGTTTGATGAAATGAAAATGCAAGTAGGTGAAAATATTGCTCAATATTGTGGTAGAATCAAGGAGGAAGTAAATGCTATTAGAGGAGCTAATGGAACTATTGATGATGAGACTATTATTGGAAAGGTATTAATAACTTTGCGTCCTATATATGCCATCAAAATTTCAGCAATTCAAGAATCTAGATGTAACCCTGGTAATGTCCTAACTTTGGAAAGTCTTGTTGGTAAGCTTACTGCTTTTGAGCTTTCTAATTATGATAACTTCATTGTTGCTAATGTTGAATCTTCATTCAAGTCACAAATGGTTTTACATAAGTCTAAGAAGGAAAAAAAAAATGTATAAGTGAGAGTGAAACTGATAGTGACACTTCTAATGAGGAACTAGAGGATCTTGAAGCTCTTATGGCCAGAAGATTGAAAAGAGGAAAAGGAAAATATAAAGGTAAACTTCCTATCATATTTTTTTCATGTAAAAAAGTTGGCCATATAGTTACAAGGTGTCTTGACAGGGATGAAAAGGTAAGAAATAATGTTACATTGCTGAAGAAGAAACTGACACTGATAATGATGATTTTGAAATTGAAGTAGTCTATGTTGCTATGAAAGATGAGTTTGATGAAGATGAGAAAACTACACTTGTTTCTTATGTGAGAAAAGGTGATAAATGGATTATTGATAGTGGTTTCTCACACCACATGACTAGTGACAAAATTAAATTTGAAACTCTAGATCATTACAAAGGTAGAAGTGTTAAGTTTGGTAATGATTCACCATGTCCTGTAAAGGGTAAAGGATTAATTAAGATAACTGATAAGATCACTTGTGAAAAATCTTATTGGCTTGAGGGTCTTAACTATAATTTGTGAAGTGTTGCACAGCTTAATAGCATTGGTTACCAAGTGGAGTTTCATCACAAGAAGGCTAAAATATTTGATGCCACTAGTGAACTGATTGGGAGTGGAATAGACAAGAGGTAATTTGTTCTATCTAGACCTATCTGAAGAGACATGCTTGATTGCATAATTTGATGATATATGGTTATGGCATAAGAGGCTATGTCATGTTAACTTTGACAATCTAGTAAATATTAGTAAAAAGAAGAAAGTTAGAGGATTGTCGAGAATGAAGAAACATGATAATGTGATGTGTAAACAATGTCAATTGGGTAAAATGACAAAGTCTAGTTTCAAGAGAAAGACTTTTACTTCTGAAAATGTTTTAGATTTGGTTCATACTGACCTTTTTTGACCTATGGGTGTACAAAGCTAATCTGGTGCTAAACACTTTATTCTATTTTTTTATGATTACACTAGGATGATGACTATAATTTTTTTTAAAGAAAAATCTGATGCATTTCAATTGTTTAAGTGGTATTTGGCTAAGGTTGAAAAGGAGATAGGTAGAAATCTGAAATGTCTGAGATCTGACCGAGGTGGAGAGTTTATATCAAATGAGTTCAATATGTTCTGCAATGATAGAGGAATCAAGAGACAAATGTCTACACCTAGAACTCCTCCACATAATGGTATAGCTAAGAGAAGGAATAGATCTATCATGGATTGTGCAAGGACACTAATGATTGAGAAGAACATTGCACAAAAGTAATGGAAAGAAGCTGTAAGTACAGCTGTTTATACCTTAAACTGAGTACAAATTAAAAAAGGTACAAATGTTACACCTTATGAATTATGGCATGATTATGCACCTAATGTAAAATACTTTAGAATTTTTGGGAGAAAATGCTATATACTAAAAGATAATAGGAATGGAAAGTTTGATGCAAAAAGTGATGAGGGCATATTCCTAGGTTATTCCACAAAGAGTAAAGATTACAAGTGTTTGAACTCTAACACTAACAAAATTGTGCAAAGTGTAAATGTGAAGGTTGACAAATATGCAGAGAAAATTGAACAGGAAAGAAAAAGAGAACCTAAAGATTATAGATCTTTTGTCTATATAGAAGAGGGAGAAGAAAGTAACACACTTGCACCTGATGCAAAGTCTCAGGTAAGAAATGTTGAGCATCAGGGAGATATTGTCGAGCATCAGGAGGATGTTTTTGAGCATCAAGAGGATGCTTCCGACCATTGGGAAGAGTTTTCCAAGAAATCAGAGGCTAAATCTGATAATTTTATTGATGAACTTGAAGAGAAAGGATAAAATAAAGCTGAATGTACTTTGGCACAATATGTAAGAAGACATCACAAGCCTGAGAAAATAATTGGAGATAAAGAAATTGGAGGTCTGACTAAAAGAAAGATAAGAGATCTTACATGTTTATTGTGTGAGTTTGAGCCTTAGACAACAAAGGAGGCATGAGAAAATGAAGACTAGATTCAAGTTATGAATGAGGAGATAGACCAAATAGAAAAGAATGACACCTAGACTCTGGTGCCAAGACCAGAAAACAAAAATGTCATTGGAAAAAAATGGGTATTCAGAAATAAGCTTAATGAACATGGACAAATCACAAGGGACAAAGCAAGGCTAGTGTGCAAGGGTTATGCACAAGAAGAGGGAATAGACTATGGGGAGACATTTGCCCCTATAGAAAGATTAGGAGTGAGAACTCTACTTGCATATGCTGCTTACAGAGATTTCAAGGTATACCAAATGGATGTCAAGTCTGCATTTTTTAATGGTATATTAGAAGAAGAAGTGTACATTAAGAAAGCTGAAGGATTTGTTGATCCAAACAAGAGACATATGGTTTGCAAGCTAAATAAGGCATTGTATGGATTAAAGAAAGGCCCCAAAGCATGGTATGAGTGGCTGCACAATTACTTGATACAGATTGGATTTTCAAGGACAAATGACAACAGCAATCTGTACATGAAAGATGAAGAAGGTAAAGGGATTTTTTTAGCTAAAATTTTTGTAGATGATATCATATTTGGAGGACAAGATGCCCTGTGTAAGAAATTCTCAAATGAGATGCAAACTAAATTTGAAATGTCTATGTTTGGTGAGATAAAATTCTTTGTTGGTTTGCAAGTCTATCAGATGGAAAAAGGAATTTTTATCAAACAATCAAAATATGTCAAAGAGATACTAAAAACCTTTGGTATGGAGGATTCAAGGCCAGTAAGAACTACCATGGCTACTGGATAGAAATTGTCTAAAAATGATGATACTGCTAAAGTGAACCAAACTCTGTATAGATCCATGATTGGAAAGCTATAGTATGTTGTTCACAACAAACCAGATATTGCTCTAGTAGTTGGGATTGTGGCAATATTCTCTTCCAATCCTAAGGAAATTCATATGATGGTTGTGAAGAGGATAATGAGATATTTGAAAGGGATAGAAGACTATGGACTGTACTACAAGAAGCATGAGAAATTTTAATTGAGAGTCTATACTGATGCAGATTGGGTAGGAAATGTGGATGACAGAAAAATTACTAGTGGAGGAGCTTTCTTTCTTGGACAGAGGTTAGTTTCCTGGACAAGAAAGAAACAAAATTGCATTTCCCAATCTACAATGGAAGCCAAGTATGTAGCAGTTGTAGTAAACTATTCAAACCTGGTATGGATTAAGTAATTGTTGAAAGGCATGAAAGAGGAGATCACTAAACCAATTGTCATATACTATGACAACACAAGTGCTATCAACATATCAAAGAACCTAGTGATGCACACAAAGACCAAACATATTAATATCAAGTATCATTACTTGAGGGAATTGGTACAAGATAAAGAGGTGAGAATTGGTACATCTACATCTGAAACATGAAAGTTCTAGATGTTTCTTTGGCATTATTGTCAAAGAGGGAGAGATTCAGAAATGAAAAACACATAAAGAGGAAATCATTCAGAGAATCAGAGGAAGAGAGACACGGAAAAGAATCAGAGGGAGTAACTGTGTGGACGGTCAAGTAAGATAGGCTAAGTAATTAAGAATCATAATGAAGCTAAGGATATTACAAATATTTCTAATGGAATGACAAGATTTGGATTGGTTGGTGAATCATGTGTTATTCATATGGTGTTTCCATCAATGCCAAAGAGGGAGATTGTTGAAAACTACAATTGAAGGAATTGTTGTATTGTAATTGATGTCAAACCTAAACTGGTAAGATTGTTGCTATCTAAGAAAGTACTGTATCTATTGATTGATGAGAAGGATTATGGAAAGGGTGATAACAATAGAACCTAGAGAAAGGTTGAGTTATTTTGATACTTCAATGAGTACTTGATTATGTGGCACAATGACAAGATAATTTATTGTTTATCTAAGTAAGAAGCAAGACTGAACAAGTAGCCTTAATCGAGAAAAAGTGAAGAAATCTAGTTTAAGCCAAGTAAATTCAGTGTTGACCGAACATCATTTTATTGTCGAGGGAGATAGCATTAGCCAAGGGAGACAGTTTGAAGAGATGATTGAGCTACGCAGTGATGATCGAGGAGATGAACATAGTATTGACCGAGCGTCAGTAATTTACTTTTGAGGAAGAATTTAGATTCCTAGCCGACATAGTTGAATTCTTGGATTATGGAAATTGTGTTAACTTTATTAATTGAGTGTATGGAGCATTTATTGCATAGTAAATCATTTTATTGTGATTTCAATAAAGAGATTAAAGATGTTTCTAGAAGGATGGATGAAGAACATAAATGATGGAAGGATTTGATGAATCTAACCTAACTCTAAGATCTACAGAGGAGATTAAGCGAAAAAATATAGAGCTACCTATCGAAGAGGTATTAAGGGAAACCTAAGTGTGAGACTATACAGGGATGCTAGAGTTGTTGATCTTATTGACTGACAAAGCAGAAAGGCTGAAGGTGAAGGAGTTGATCACAGTTGTGATTGCTTGAAGGGATTTTTGAGCAAATCAGTGATGGAGATGGAAATAGAAATTATTTAGTAAGCCATCATATATGTAAGAATTGGATATGTTATTTGCAAAGTGAGTTGTACATTTTTAGATCAAATACTATTGTTAATGTTATACACTAAGTTTGCACCCTTGTTTCAACCTCTCTTGGTCTTGATACCCTAGTATAACATGGGAATCATCTCCAGGTGTAGGACCTATGCTAACTGAGATGAGACCTCTAGATTCTAGGCTAGTTCCTCTTGGATAATCACCTTAATTTTCTTCTTGACATGAAAATGAAATTCTTGAAGGGAAAAGGAGTAGAAGGAATGCTGAAAGGGAAATGACTGGAAAGAAAACTACCTACTAGGTGATACAGTGAAATGATGGTTTGAATCATAGTATGGAGGATGAATTTAATGAAAAAACTTAGATCTAGGAGATCACAACTCACTAAATAGGCCTGCATAAATATTTCATAGAAGGGTCTACAATAGAAAGAGGCTATTCAGGGAAAGAGAGAAACTTTCACAAACAATAGCATTCCTAAAAAATTTAGACACAATCTACAACCTGCAGACAAACATTCACCTCTACAACTCTGTATAGGAATGAAACAGATTGTCAGGGGGTTGAGTTATACCCACAAGTGCATTCAAATCAAATCACCCACAAGAATACACAATAATTGTGAAAAGAGAGAGGGATCAGGAACCCTAAGATATCACTCAAAACATACACATACTTCAATTCAATAAGAGAGAATTTAGACAAGGAAGCATAGGGATAGAAAAGATGTCATAAAATACCTTTACAGTATCTGAATAATCAATGGGAGGTTACAAAATGTAGAAAACCAAAGGGCAGAGAAAATGCCACAGATAACCTTCTAAGAAAAGAGATTTTCTTCTTTACAAAATGTTAACTCTCTCTGAGCTCTAAAAGCTCTAAAAATTAATAGATACACCTCTTATTATGCACGCAAGCAGGAGTCAAAACCTAACTAGGGTTACAAAGATTTTCAATAGAATAATAACTAACCCTAACTCAATCAAGTCTGATCATAAATGTATCTTTGCAACATCATGGCCGATCAGATATTTGTTTGCATGTATATCTCTTTACTGAGTCCACCTACAGACACAGCCACCTTGATCCATCTACCCTCCTACAACTCAACCTTGCCATGAATGCTCCAAATCTGATCCTGGTCTGATTTGTATTTTTGAAGTACAGAAAGCCAAAGGTGGGAGCACCCTTAAATGTTTCTTCGGTGCAAGAACACTGACTTGGTACCATGAGAAATCAGAGGCGACAGCCATCAGATCCTCTCATCAACCTCCCAACTACAACTGTCTTGAAGAATTCAATCTGAGCTACCTACTTTGTCGCAACCGACCACTGGATCAAAACCCTAGCAAAAAAAACCTCGTAGGGATATATTTGAATTTAAATAATAATGGCTAGTAGGTCAAATTTTAAAACATGACCGTCGATGTCTATTTTTCCCAGCAGATGAATGGCCTAGATCATCCCTAAAACAGTTAGGAGACCCTTTGAAAAGCTAAGCACCAACTCACCAGTCTTTAACCAATAAGAAGAAAACACTTCAGCAACAACTAGCACATCAGACCCATGACCCACTGAGATTCACATCGAATGGTTGCCGCATGTTCTCATAGGGTCAGAAGATTCTATGAGATCATGAGACCACCGTAGATCTTAATCAATTGCCACCTCACTTAAGATACTTAGACCCATGCTAGATGCCACCTTTAATACTCATCAACCAATCAGAAACAAGCGTGTCAGTGCCTTCTGGCAACACGGACCCATGACAGACTAAGATTCTCATCGGACGGTTGTCACATGATTGCAAGGGCTTGGAAGATTCTATGAGATCAAGCAACAACTATAGATCTTCTGACACAGTCCTACCAATAGATCCCAGCTGTCATCTGGCCAACCAATAAATAACGAGCACATCATAACATGAGGACCCACTTGACAGAGCCCTGGCAATAAAGAAAAATTGACAGTCGGCGCATAATCTCATGTGTCAGAAAAACACCTTGAGAAGATGTGCCAATCATAGATCTAAAGTTATACAGCTCATCAGGCCCACTATGACAAACTTTACAAATCACCACCCTCGGCCAATCACAAACCTCCATGTTAGACAACGTGGCAATGGACCCACTGACAGTTGAAGCGTTGCATCATAAAGAAGGATCAACAACTGTCGCAAGATCACAAGGGCTTGGAAGATCTTATGCGAACTCACAAAAATCATTGGATCTTTCTTGACTAGGAGCCCCTTTATACTGAGACCCCCAAGCATTAAGCGAATGTGTGACTGAAGGAAGAATTAAACCACTCGCTGAGTTGCTGACTGTTGAGACTTAACTGCCAAACATTTAGTGATTAAGAGAACCACTACAGTCGCTAGTTCACCGAAAGGAAAAGATAACCGTTGGGAAAATAAGAGAACTGGTGACTGACCAATAGAATTAAAGAACACATGCTAAATTTAGGGACTTAAGTGGTGGATAAAGTAACTACAAAATAGAACCTAGCCTAGGGTTTTAGGGCTTTTTGGCACAACGGCTAGATTTTCAAATTTTTAGACTTGCAGACTAGAGAGTAAAATAAATTGTAGAGGCCAGAGAATAGGACATAAAGCCATGAAATTTTTAGGGGTGCTCAGCAAGATCAAAATGCAGACCTTGGAATAGAACCTAGCCAAATTTGCATGGAGCAGGGAAAAATTGGGTAACATTTTGGCGATTTCTGTTGGATGTCAGCCTGCTAGACATGGAAACCAATGGCCTTGAAATGATCCATTGGGCATGGGGTCATTACTAAGCACAAAAATTTGATAGAGGGATAGAACTAGAACCAGAGGGACAAAACTTGTGCACAGACACTTCTTGGAAAGCAAGAAAAACCTAGAAAACAAGGAGAGAAAACAAAAAAAACATATTCACGAGAATTTACAGAGAGGGATTAACCTCAAAGTAGGGCTTCAAGTGGAATCCATTCACTGATATAGGCAAGGTATCTCCCTCAAGAGTTGATAGCTAAAAGGCATTAGATCCTTTGCATTCTGTTCTAACAAATGGCCCACCCCAGAATGAATCAAATTTTGTATGTCTGCCAGGCCTTGATCTGAATTCATCCCATTTGAGAACTACATCTCCAACTTTGAAATTTTTGGCCTTGTCTCTTTTATCAAAACTCCTCTTTGTCTAATCCTGATGGAACTCCATATCCTTCATGGATTTGTCTCTGAGTTCCTCTAACTCTATTAGCTGAGCATACCTGATTTGCAAGGGATCTCCTTCTTCAAATAGGACATACTGAGTAGCCAAGTCCAAAGCTGGTAACTCAATTGAAATGGACAATTTAGCCTCTCTGCCATACACTAATACATAAGGAGAGTTCCCAATGATCTTCTTTGGGGTAATTTTGTCTAACCACAAGGCAGACTTCAACTTGGTATGCCAATCCCTTTGGTTATCTTGTAGATTTTTCTTGATTATCCTAATCAAGTTCTTATTTGTTGATTTTGCTAAGCCATTGCCCTGGGGATAGTAATTTGAACTTGTATTCAGATAGATGCCATTTTTGATTTCCCATTCTGAGACCTTAAGGCCTATGAATGCCAATGCATTATCTGATATTATGAAATCTGGAGTGCCAAATCTGTGAATTATATCATCATAAAAGCTTAAGACAACACTCTCATTTGATTCTTTCAAGGAAACTACCTCTATCCATCTAGTGAAATAATCAGTAGCAGTAATTATCCACTTGTGTCCTACACTAGATGGAGGGTTGATCATACCAATGAAATCTATGCCCCACCTCATGAAAGTTTATTCTGTTCTAATTGGCTAAAGGGGCATAGTTGCAAGCCTTTCTTTTCCTACAAACATAGCACATTTGATGCATTTTCTCACATAATCATGACTATCCTTAAAGATAAATGGCCAATAGTATCCAGCCCTCATGATTTTAAAAGTGGTAGTCCTAGGAGAAAAATGACCTCTAGAAGGTCCATCATGAAATTCAAATAGGACATCAGCTATCTTTTCTAAACCAATACATCTTAAAAGGACACCATTGTGATCATTTCTAAAAAGAACACCTATCAACACAAAAAGAACAGATTGTAACCTATAGTATATTCTTCTTGCTGAATCCAAAACTACAGGACATTGTCCTATCTTTAAGAAATGAATCATGTCAAATAACCAACCTATTGCCTTGTCATGTTCTTCTGTAGAATGCACAACCAAAGATGCATCTATTTGTTCTGATTTCTTTAAACTTTCATCCCCTGCCAAATGTTCACAAAGACCTCTTCCTCTAACCAACTTGGTGGTTTGGATATCAATGTCATATTCCATCACCTTAGTAATCCAACCAGCTCTTTTTTTCATTCAAGTCCTTGGAAAGAAAAAATTCTTTGACACTTGGATGAGTAACCTTCAAGTGTAACTTGCTATGGGTCAATAGATATCTGAACTTCTTAAGGCTCTTTACCATAGCAAGTACATGTTTTTCCACAAAAGAGTATCTTTGTTCATACTCCTCTAAACCTTTGCTGAAGAAAGCAATAGGCTGCTCCAATCCATCTGAATTCTCTTGAGTCAACATTGCAGATATAGCATCATGACCCCCATAAGCATAAAGGATAAAATCCTTACTGAAATTTGGATTTAACAGGGCAGGAGCTTCTATTAGGGCTTCTTTGATAGCTTGGAAATTGGCCTTTCCTTCTTTAGTCCAGTTGAAAATTGAACTCTTCTTTAACATGGTTGTTAAGGGCTTCAATAAATCTGCAATATTAGGCAAGAAACGCCTAACAAAATTAATCTTTCCTATGAAAGATTGGAGACTTTTCTTATGATGTGGAAATAGTAGCTCTAGGATAGCTGTAATTCTCTCAGGGTCTACTATAGTTCTTTTCTTGGATACTATATATCCCAGCAATTTTCCTTCATGAACTGCAAACACACATTTCTTGGGATTAAGAGATATCCCAAATTCTCTACATCTTTCAAAGATTTTCCTCAGATGTCTAATATGGTCTATTGCATGTTTAGAATAGATAGTTATGTCATCTAAGTAGACCAGCACAAACTTGTACATGAGGCTCTTAAAGGCCATATCCATTGCCTTTTGAAATGTAGCACTTGCATTTGACAAACCAAAGGGCATCTTTTGATAAGCCATGGTTCCCCACTTGGTTGTAAATGCAGTCTTGTATTGATCCTTCTCATTGACTAAGATCTGATTGTATCCTGAATAGCTGTCCAATAATGAAAATCTCTCGCATCCAGAGACACAATGTTAGATTTTTTCCATAGAGGGTAATGGATGGTGGTCTTTTAGGGAGGCCCTATTAAGATCCCTGAAGTCAACACATAACCTCAACTCCCCATTCTTCTTCCTAACAGGAACAAGGTTGGAAACCCAACTAGTATGCTTGATGGGGTAGATGATACCACTTTCTATCAATTTGAGTATTTCTTTATGCATAAGTGGCTCAAGCTTGGGATTAACGGGCCTTTTCTTTTGCCTTACTAGTCTAGCATTAGGCTCTAATTCAATAGTGTGCTGAGCAAGGGTTGGATCAAAACCTTTGAGGTCTTCATATTTCCATGCAAAAAAATCACTGAATTCTCTGAATAATTGGGTGTAAGACTATTTTTTTGAATCAGTGTTTACCTTTCCAAAATGTAAACTCTTACCTAGTTCCAACTCTAATTCAACACAATGTTCTTGTTGAATTACCAGGCCAGCTTTTTTTTTCTTAACCTGATCATCCTTGTTGAAGATAGTCTCTAAGGTGACAAGACCTCTAGGCATCTTATTAGACTTAAGTTGTATCACTTGGTCACCATAGCTTTGCACTAACCTATCTTGGTTATGTTTTGAGAAGACATCTTCTTCAAACAAGAACTGTAGAATTTTCTCATCGTTATCAAACACTTGCCAATTAGTGTCATTATCAAGGATAGAGGGTCTAACAATCACCTTTACATGTTCTTGGGTCTCCTCTTTTGAAATACTATTAGGGATATCATACTAAGATCCAACAGCAGCTAATCTATCTTCATTTTGATTTAGCTCTCTAGGGATAGCAACAATATTGAAAGCACAAAAGTCTTCAATTGCATCCCAAACTCTATGTTTGTATGCTTTCATGGTGTCATTCTTGGTTGCACTTGTCCCTCTCACTTGGATGACTACTAACTCACTGTCACCATAAACTTTCAAGGCCTTGAGCCCTCTTTTCCTAGCCCACTCTAGCCCATTCACAAGGCTTTCATACTCTGCAGTGTTGCTAGTGCAGGAGAAACTGAATATGAAAGCTATATAATATCTTTCTCCTCTTGGGGACACTAGCATAGCACCACCACCAGAACCATGTCTACTTCTAGCTCCATCAAAAAATAATTCCCAAACCTAATTATTCTGATCTTCTGAATTAGTGTCCTCCTTGAGAAGGCTTGGTTCTATGGATCCACTTTCTTTTATCAAATAACTCCCCAAACCAGCATCCTAAATAACATTCTCTTGAGCTTCAAAAATCTTTTCTGATTCTATTTCATCTAAGAAAATGTCAGGGATACTTTCTGTCTTAGTGTTTGCTTCTTTGATAGTTGGGAAATCACTGTCATCAAATATAGGGCAGCTTGCATTGATGGTATTGGACACATATGGCTCTATATGGTGTGCTGCTAATAATCTTTATTTAATGGTAACCTTGGTACCATAACTTGTGTGAAAAATCATGTGAGACCAATCAAAAGAAAGGTAACCTCCTATTTTGGTTGTGAACTCCCTTAACAAACATATGGAAAATAATGCAGGGAGATCTATGATATATATATATCAAGGAGGATAGAGAAATTAGGACTAGCATGAAGGATTAGACTGGTATCCTTGGCAACACCTATAGTGTTAACTGAGGATCCATCAAGTTGTGTAACACTTTTTTGGAAGGGTTCATACTTAAGTCTTAATTGGTCAGCCACTTTTTTGGGCATTACAGTGCTAGTAGCTCCACTATCTACCATACAATTATGTACTAAAGATTTTCCAATAATCAAAGATACATAAAATGGAGGTGGCTTTGAGTTCCTAACTTGCATGGTATTGCCTTTGGAGTTACAACTTGGAGCCTCCTTTTTCAGATCAGTGTTGACCAACACTGGCTTTGTAGCTTCTTTTGTAGGCTGAGGAGTAGTCATTTCAGTCATGGCTTTCTTCAAAATCTCAGGTTGCCCTGGAATAGACAAAGAGTCCCACATAGACATAGTAATGTTCACCTTTTTCATATTGTCTACAATGTTGACAGGTGTCACAGTGTGCACTCTCTATTGTGCTTCTACTATGATGGGTTCTACCTCTTTGAGAATCTAGCCCTCTTTGCTTGTAATGGTAGGAGTCCTCTTGAATGTGATAGGAGTAGCTTGTTGCATTGGCTCTGTAGATGTAGTGGCCTTAGTACCAGAGTCTTCTTGCTCCATGTCTTGAGCTCTTCTTTTTGACCTTGTGTTGGTAGCAATGGAAGGTTCACCAATAACTCCATTGAATTCTTGTTGCTCCCAATTGAAAAGAGCAGTCTCATTCTCTTGTGATTCTTGTTGAGGAACTGATCTAGTGGAAGAAGCCTCTGATTGAGCTTGTGAGGCATTTTGAACCATTAGAACTTGGTTTATCCATCCATTTGAACATGTAGCCTGATTATGAGGCTAATTACAAGGGAAACACCATTCATTGTCCATAGCCATATTATTTTGACTAGGGACCATGTCCCTAACTAGATTTACAGAATTGAGAGGTGTAGGGTTGTATGGTTGGAATGGTCTTTGATTGAAATTTTGTCTTGGCCCTTGATAACCTCCTTGGTATGGTGGCCTATTTTGTTGATAAGGTTGTCCCTGATTCTGATATTGCTAGTTAGGACCTTGGCCTTGTGGCTGAAAGGGTGGTCTGATTCCTTTCCCTTGCCTCTTTAGATTTGTAACCTCTTTAGTCAAAGTCTGCAGCAAATTTTTCATTTCTTGCTAACTAGTTTGTTGACTATTTTTTATCTCTTGCAACTCTTGAGAGAAACCTGCCTTTAACTCTTGACCACTAGTACTGGCTTGAGGTGCTAATATGGTGGGAATAGGAGTAAATGGGGGTACTTGTGTAGGTGCAATAGGCTGAAAGCTAGGAAAGATGGGCATGGGTGGCCTTCTAGCTATCATACTTGCCTAAATCAAATAATTTTCATCCCTGACAGCTATGTCAAAAGCTTGGGGTAAAGAGGTACCATTCATAGATTGGATCATGATAGAGATTTTTCTATTCAAGCTTTTCAAGAAGTATAGGAAAGCATGATCATCTAATGGCCTCACTGAGACTGGAATTCTATTCCATGTCTTAAGGAATCTACTATTGTAATCTGTCATTTTCTCTTGAGGGTCTCTTTTAATGGTTGTCAATTGTTCAACCAAAGACAAGTTGTCTAATTTATCCTCAAAATGCTTACTCAATGCATCTCCTAACTGATCCCATGAAGTAATGGAACCAACAGTTAAGGTTCTAAACCATTCAAGACCCTTACCTTTTAGAGAGACTGCTAATAATTTGGTGGCCACATCTTCTTGAGTTATATTGTGTATGTTGCAGATAGTGGTCACATCTCTAATGTGCTCAAAGGCAATAGTTTGTCCTTCACCTGTCACATCAAGTATACTCTTTAGTGCCACCAAGGGCACATCATGATGTTGAGAAAAAGCTAATGGACTCCCTTGGTTGAAAGGTGCAAAAGCAAACTGTCTAGCCATTGTAGGGGCTGAAATTTGAAGATTAACAACTATGTGAGCTGTATTTGATGTTGGATTTGAATCTTCTTCTAGATCTCTGGTCAGAGATCTTCCTATTCTTCTGAGATGAAAGGGAAAAGGTATCCTTTCTGAGGTATCATGAGGTGTAGACTGTACTCTCCTTGCAGGAGGTGCTCTTTGAGTTGATCTACCTTTGTAGCCTCTTCTTGAGGGAAACTCTAAAAATTCAGTAGGCTTTGAGCTTCTAGTCTCAATCTTTCTCATAAACTTTGGACAAATTTAGCCTAGATCTATGAAATTAGTGGAGTCACCAGATATACTTGATAGAACAACTTCTTAAAGTTTGTATTATGCAATTAGTATATCAGAGATAGCATAATCTTTTCAAATGAACTTCTTTTACTGTAGCCAAAAATTTTATGCCCAAGGTGAGGTGTCTTCTCAATTTTAATCTGATCCTTGGACCTACAATAGCACCTTGAACATAAATCTGAACCTTAGTCCCACTGGGCATGCCAGAACTATTATACACTAATTTTGCACCCTTGTTTCAACCTCTCTTGGTCTTGATAACCTAGTATAACATGGGAATCATCTCCAGGTGTAGGACCTATGCTAACTGAGATGAGACCTATAGATTCTAGGCTGGTTCCTCTTAGATAATCACCTTAATTTGCTTCTTGACATGAAAATGAAATTCTTGAAGGGAAAAGGAGTAGAAGGAATGCTAAAAGGGAAATGACTGGAAAGCAAACTACCTACTAGGTGATACACCAAAATGATGGTTTGAATCACAGTATGGAGGATGAATTTAATGAAATAACTTAGGTCTAGGAGATCACAACTCACTAAATAGGCCTGCATAAATATTTCATAGAAGGGTCTACAATAGAAAGAGGCTATTCAGGGAAAGAGAGAAACTTTCACAAACAATAGCATTCCTAAAAAATTTAGACACAATCTACAACCTGCAGACAAACATTCACCTCTACAACTCAGCATAGGAATGAGATAGATTGTCAGGGGGTTGAGTTATACCCACAAGAGCATTCAAATCAAATCACCCACAAGAATACACAATAATTGTAGAAAGAGAGAGGGATCAGGAACCCTAAGATATCACTCAAAACATACACATACATCAATTCAATAAGAGAGAATTCAAACAAGGAAGCATAGGGATAGAAAAGATGTCACAAAATACCTCTATAGTATCTGAATAATCAATGGGAGGTTACAGAATGTAGAAAACTAGAGGGCAGAGAAAATGCCACAGATAGCCTTCTAAGAAAAGAGATTTTCTTCTTTAAAAAATGTTAACTCTCTCTGAGCTCTAAAAGCTCCAAAAATTAATATATACACCTCCTATTATGCATGTAGGCAGGAGTCAAAACCTAACTAGGGTTACAAATATTTTCAATAGAATAATAACTAACCCTAACTCAATCAAGTCTGATCATAAATGTATCTCTGCAACATCATGGCCAATCAGATATTTGTTTGCATTTATATCTCTTTACTGAGTCCACCTGTAGACACAGCCACCTTGATCCATCTACCCTCCTATAACTCATCCTTGCCATGAATGCTCCAAATCTGATCCTGGTCTGATTTGTATTTTTGAAGTACAAAAAGCCAAAGGTGGCAGCACCCTTAAATGTTTCTTCAGGGCAAGAACACTGACTTGGTACCTTGAGAAATCAGAGGTGATGGCCATCAGATCCTCTCGTCAACCTCCCAACTACAACTATCCTGAAGAACTCAATCTGAGCTACCCACTTTGTCACAACCGACCGCTGGATCAAAACCCTAGCAAAAAAAACCTCGCAAAGATATATTTGAATTTAAATAATAACGGCTAGCAGATCAAATTTTAAAATGTGACCATCGATGTCTATTTTTTTTGGTAGATGAATAGCCCAGATCATGCCTGAAATAGTTGAGAGACCTTTTGAAAATTCAAGTGCCAACTCACCAGTCTTTGACCAATAAGAAGTGAACAATTCAGCAACACGTAGCACATCAGACCCACGACCCACTAAGATTCACATTGGATGGTTGTCGCATGATCTCATAGGGTCAGAAGATTCTATGAGATCATGAGACCACTGTAGATCTTAATCAACTGCCACCTCACTTAAGATACTCAGACCCACACCAGATGCCACCTGTAATACTCATCAACCAATTAGAAACAAGTGCATCAGTGCCTTCTGGCAACACAGACCCATGGTAGACTAAGATTCTCATCAGACAGTTGTCGCATGATCGCAAGGGCTTGGAAGATTCTATGAGATCAAGCGACAACCATAGATCTTCATCCTACTGAAATCTCTACAAATCTTCTAACACGGTCCTACCAATAGAGCCTAGCTGTTGTTTAGCCAACCAATAAAGAAAGAGCATGTCAGAACACGAGGACCCACCTGATAGGGCCCTGGCAATAAAGAAAAATCGACGGTCGGTGCATAATCTCATGTGTCAAAAAAACACCTTGAGAAGATGCGCCAGCTGTAGATCTAAAGTTATACAGCTCGCTGGGCCCGCTCTGACAAAATTTACAAATCACCACCCTCGGCCAATCACAAACCTCCTTGTCAGACAACGTGGCAATGGATCCACTGATAGTTGAAGCGTTGCATCATAAAGAAGGATCAACAGCTGTTGCAAGATCGCAAGGGCTTGGAAGATCCTATGCGAACTCACAAAAATCATTGGATCTTGCTTGACTGGGACCCCCACATACCGAGACCACCAAGCATTAAGAAAATGCATGACCGAAGGAAGAATTAAGTTGCTCACTAAGTCACTAACTATTGAGAGTTAACCGCCAAACATTTAGCGATTAAGAGAACCACTGCAGTCGCTAGTTCGCCGAAAGGAAAAGATAACCACAGGGAAAATAAGAGAGCTAGAGACTGACCAATAGAATTAAAGTGCACATGCTAAATTTAGGGACTTAATTAGCTGATAAATTAACTAGAAAATAGAACTTTTCCTAGGGTTTTAGGGCTTTTTGGCACAATGGCTAGATTTTCAAATTTTTAGACCTACAGACCAGAGAGTAAAATAAATTACAGAGGCCAGAGAATGGGACATAAAGCCATGAAATTTTTAGGGGTGCTCAGCAAGATCAAAATGCAGACCTTTGAATAGAACCTAGCCAAATTTGCATGGAACTGGGAAATATTGGGTAACAGTTAATTTTTAACCATTGTATTAGTCCAAATCCTTTAATCAAGGTTGACCTAAAAGTCATTGTTTAAATCCTTTAATCAAGGTTGCATTCTAATGGAATGTACTTAAGTCCTCTAACAAGGTGTACTCCAAACAGGGTGGTTGAAATCCTTTAATAGGGTCACACCTAGAAGTGTATATGTAAACCTTTTATAGGGTTGGCTTTTCACAGAGCTCAATTCAGAAGAGATAAAATATCAGTAACATGTTACAAAGTGGTTTTTCCCAAATTGGTTTTCCACTATAAATCTATTGGAAAGTTGTCTATACTAAAGTATATGACTAGATATAGTGTTTTCATTATGGAAACAAATTCATATAGCATTTTGGAGTCAACGCACTAAGTGCAAAGATCAGAATTCAATTAAGTGTTAAAGACTAGACAGGATAGAGAGCACCAAAGACTCAGAGCATCAGCACATGTGTGTACAGATGAATTAAGGTATGCACCCTAGAATTTAAGGTTGTTAGAATATACTTATGTTTATTCTTTGAGCGCATAAGTAGATATGCAAAGATGTGAAAGTTACAGTCACTTGAAGATGCACAACCAGTGTGTGCCAGCAGCGAACAGAGTATAGAGCCGAAAGTTAGCATTTTAGTTTGTGATTATGTTTTAATATTGTAAAGGCTATGCACCCATTGTATTTAGGTTTCCAACATATGTACATGTATAATTGTAAGCACGCTTAAGCCAATTCATTTGGAAGTGTTGTTTGTAATTAGTTATAGGGCCGACCTAATTGTATAATTGGTATGAGCACATAAATATAAGGTGCGCCCATTGTATTCAGTATAGAAGTTGTAATAGAGTTGTGATAAGCAAAGAAGAGGTATACAAAGTGAGAATAAGATGTATTAGATCTTTTCTAGAGGTCAAAGCATCAGCGCATCAAAGGAACTGATCTGATAAGCACTGTCATAGTGAACAGTTCACCTGCAGATATAGTGTGTATCTAAATCAGAAGGTTGTAGCCTTCACCATTTGAGTAGTGAGCTCTAGGATAGTGAGTCCACTCCCCTAATAGGGATCATTTTAAAAGACTCCTAACAGGGTTTGACCCTTAACAAGGTCTACTATACTAAAAGCATTGTAAAGCTACTCCTAACAGGGTAAAGGATCTTCTAACAAGGATCACAAAACACTAGCGCAGATTATTAGTGGGTATCAAGTCCCACCGAGGTTTTTACCTATTTGGGTTTCCCTATAACCATATTGGTGTCATGTGTTGATTTCATATTTCATGTTTATGTGAATGTTTAATTCAGTTCTTAAGCATTTATGTTCTACATAAAGATTAAAGTAAAAAGTTAAAATACAGTGAATACTGATTGACCCCCCCCCCCCCACTCTCAGTGTTCCCATTCCTAATAATTGGTATCAGAGCTCTGGTCCTCAGAAAAGAAATTTAACCACTTGAGGAGATCATGGAAAAAGTAGATATGAAACATCTGAAGAAAAATCTTGAAGCCGCTCTTGAAGACCTGGACAATTCAGAAAGAGAAATTGAAGAACTAAAATAAAAAGTCAGTGATGCTCAATTAGTTATCAAGAGACTAAGAAAATATTTGAAAGGATTCTCTAATAGTGAACTTGAAGAAAAAGTCAAGAAGTTGAGTGAAGAAAATGCATCCTTATTGAGTCAGCTTGAAGAATTTGATGACAAACTGATGAACAATCAAGATGTCTACAATAAACAAGTCAAGGAGAATCTTCAACTGAATGAAGAACTAAGGGAAGCTAACTTAGAAATCTTGGATCTAAGGAATTGCAAAGAAAGATTGGAGTCTGAATTAAAAGAAGCAAAGAATCATATTGACAAATTACACACCAGTGCTGAGTTGGTAGAATCACAATTGTATGCAAGAAGAATCAAAGGAGACACTAGCTGCATTGGATACAATGAAGCACAAAATCAGATTGACAGTATGCGAGCAAGAAAGGAATCACAAAAGAACTTTACTAATGATAAGAAGATTGAATATCAAACCAAAGACAATGGTGGTCCTCCTAGGAATGAGTGCAAGCAAGTAGAACACACTTGTTTTTCTTGTAACAAGCATGGACACATTGCAAGAAACTATACAGAGGTAAAACCTTTTAATGGCTATTATTATTCATGAAATAGATTTGGTCATAGAGCTATGAATTGCAAGACTAGTAAGAAGAACAGAACTCAGTAAGATCAAAGAAATCAAAATCAAACAAATGTTAGAAGTTCTCATAATGTTACATGTCAGATATGTAACTATAATGGTCACTCAGCCAGAACATGCAGAATGGTGACTCATGTCAATGCATCAAGGAATAATAGACCTCCATTAATCTATCACACCTATAACAAGGTTAGACATATCTCAAAGTTCTGTAGATCAAGGACGCAAGGTCAAGAAAGCCCTAAAAAGGCCGAAGAACTAGTTTTGGATCCTGAAATAGAAGTCAAGTTTGTGAAGACCTCAGAAGATGCGAGCTTGATTTGGTTAGAATTGAAGAAGGAAAATGTTGTTGAGAATGTATTGGATGCATCCTAAGAGGACGCACCCTCTACATCTTCATAAATGGCCCTTAGGGTCATAGGGGGAGCTAATTTAGCTCTAGACCCCTACGTCGCTAGTATACTCATCCTCAGAGTATGCACCTTTGGACTTAAGCTATTGAAGTGTATAGGAACCTTTGTGCAAGAGTGAACATGCTGATTATTAGTGGAACTCAAGTTTAAAAATTTGAAGTGACAACCTGGCTTACGCGAGTTGCATTAATGGTGAATTTCTTACTTTAAGTACATAGAAAGTTGTTTGTTCACTTATTGCATTCATATTCAGAGTAATTGGAGAGTGGATTGAGCCTTGGAAGTTGTTGTGAAGATTTGGAGATTAAATTATCAGTGTTTGTAGTGTGTTTGATCGGTTGCAAGAAACCCTAGTTCGTTGCACCAATTCGGAAGCCGTTAGAACATTTCAGAGATCATTTGGAAAGAAAATATCAAGTAAGTCATGGCCACTCCTATTGTTTTTGATGTTTCTAAGAAGAAGAGGTATGTTTTCAAGAAGCACCCATTTAAATCAACCCTAGATGATTTAGAGGGAGCATTCTCCCACACACTGATTGGGGTCATGCATGTAGAAGACATAAGGGCTTACATCTATTGTAAGAAGGAACCTATTGGAGTGGATAGGTTAAGAGTGCACATGGACACAATGTTGAAACTAGACAAAATGTTCATGGATGAATACACCAAATGGAATGATCACCACATTGTTGAATATGCCACAGCATATGAAATCTATGAAATTGAATGGATAAAGATATTGTTGAGCATAATCCATGATGATTTGTTTTGGATTGGAGATCTACTAGTAAGAATCACAGGAGACTTAATTCATGAGATGATAGGCCTTTCTAAGATAGGCTCCATCCTTCCTGTGGGTAAGGATGTCAAGAAAATGGTGGAGCAAGTGTATAAATCCAGAAGTGATAAGCGTGGCATGACCATTAAGCCTATAGAGAAACCAGACATCAAATTGATGTCAATGATACTAGGTTACAAGTTTCATCACACCAGCAGGGTGAATAGTGTGTCTATGGGCACTATTCTAGCAACTATCAGGCTTGTGCAAGAAGATGGAGAATTCAACCAGTGTGAGATCTTGCATGCACAGTTGATAGATAACATCAAGGCCATCAAACATGACAAGACTAAGGTATTCAGGTTTGGGTCCCTAATCATCTATATGTACCTTCATATAGTTGGTAAAGTGTCAGACTTGTATCTAGACAAGTCCATTCCTACCATGCCACAGATATCAAACAAGGCATCCATAGAAAGCACACTAAGAGACTATATAACTTTGGAATTGAAGACCTTCAGAGCTAGGATGTAGATGAGGTACAGGATTCCTAAGAGTATTGTAGAGAAGTATAAGGATACAATATGCTTTATGGTGGAGATTGATACTACATGTATGGATGCTATGGAACCTAGAACTAAGTGGATTCATCCACTTGGGTATGAAGTTGAAGAAAAATTTCTTGAAGCTTATGCACAACTACTACTATCATCCCCTAAAGATGACAATGAACCTAGGTGGGGAACCTATGAAGAGAAAACTAGAGAAGTTGATGCTAAGCTTAATAGTGCTGCAACAAAAAGAAAGGTTACAAAGGTCACATTAGAGATCCTAAGAACATGGTGTATCACAAGAAGACCTTGATAAAGAAATGGATGAGAAGATTTCCCTAGAATTGAAGAGTGCAGCAGAAGAATAAGAAGATCCCAAGATGAAAAAGATAAAAATTGAAAAAGATGACAGTTAGAAGGATAAAGAAGATAGTACTCCTTTTGTGCCCAAAGATACTCTTCACATCATGAATAAAGAATATGAGTTGATTGCAAAGGAAACAAAGAAGGCCTTTGAAAAGGTGTTGTTAGAAAAATAGATCAAACCACCTACTATGCCCATCACTCATGAACCCATCAAGGAAGATAAAGTGGCAGAGCCCACTAATGTACCAATGACAAGTGCTTAGGACTCAGCACCCATAGCAGGAACTCAAACAGAAGCGGATCAGTCTGCGCCCATGACAAAATCACCCAAAGACAGCACAATTATCATAGATAATGTGGAAATAGCCATGGTGGCTACTGATAAGGACTTGGATAAATTTGAGGAAGCATTTGTCAGCACTAAGGAAGCAAAAATCCTATACAGCAATATCCCTCCCACTCAGCAAGAAGAAGTAATCATAGAAGATATATCTGATGAGAAAGAAGAAGAAAAGAAAGGAGTAGAGGTAGAAAAGAAAGATGAATCTTCTATTGATTTGGTCGAGGTGAAGCAAGAGGTGATGGATAGCACTCCCATCACTCCTTTTAGGGATTTTTCTTGTATGAATCAAATGTTTGAAAGATTACTTGAAACTATGCTTCTTGAAACTAATTCAAACAAGAGAAAGACCTAATTGCTAAGGATTGGATAGGATCCTCCTTCATTTTTTAGCTCCACATACTCAGGCAGGTATTACCTTTCAATTATTACTTATTGCATAGTATTATATAAGTGGACACTGATTTTTTGTTAATCCTTCTAATGAATCAATCTATAAAATACTCTGCATATGACC
Organism: Chamaecyparis obtusa; assembly: GCA_027943335.1. Taxonomy (NCBI): domain Eukaryota; kingdom Viridiplantae; phylum Streptophyta; class Pinopsida; order Cupressales; family Cupressaceae; genus Chamaecyparis; species Chamaecyparis obtusa. The sequence continues at coordinate 325,204 of BSBK01003771.1, forward strand.
AAAATCAACTTGATGCAAAACTTAACCAAGAAAAATATGATTGCAAATACAGCAAGAATCAGTGATTTAAGGATTCTCATCCTTCTTCCTTTTAAGGAGGGGCAACCTAAATGATTCTCTCTTCAAGGAATCAAGAAATAAGAAGTGTACTACTTAGAAACAGTTCAATCTATTTTGTGTAGTAAACATGAAATGAAAAAGTGCTAGAAATGATATGAAGGTTTCAGTATTCTTTTAAGAAATATGAAAGATAAAACTATAAGAAACAAATATTAAACCAATGCCTTATCCAATGGGCCAAAGAAATTCAAATGCAAATCATCAAGATAATTTTAAAAGAAATACAATAGTATGCCTTACATACTACCTGCAAATTCAAGTAGGTTGCCTTACAAACTACTCTATTAACCAAACACTATTATTATCAACAATCCTTACAGATATGTTTACCCTTTGAAATGAATTATGAGAAGTTTAATTCTTTCCTTGAAAGAAACACATAATCAATTAAACAAGTTTCTTTACAACTGGTATATTTTAAATGCCTAACATATAAAACATACAAGAGTACAACATAAAGGTAAAGAGACAACAACAATATATGGCAGAAATTGTAGTGTATTTGTATTAAAATCAACTTGCCAACTATATTCAAAATTCAATTACTCAGAAGGTCAGACACAAAATTTAGAAGTCTTCTTCAAAGCAATTCTATTCAATTTTTTCTATTATCTTTTCCACGCTCAAAATGAGTTTTACAACTATATTTATATCTTATCTCAACCATCTTGGAATTCCCTCATGAATGGGAATGCAACAAGCTTCAGATGGTTGAAAACCCTAACCCTAAGAGCATAAGAGACAAATCAATAAAAGACAAAAATACAAGGAGCCCTCAGGCAGTGGAAAGACAAAAAAGTCTTGGCTTGTTCTATATCTTGGATCATTGATAACTGACACCTTTGTCCGCAAGTATTCATGATAGCTTCTTAAGTTTTAATGAGATATGGTGACCGCCATTTCAGGCTAACCTACACCATTCTTAAATGATAGCTTATCATCCCTATATTTTGAGATCAGGTGTCAGGTGTGTCAAATGTCTTTCTCATTGTTCATCCAAAATATCCAAGTCAATTGTCATGGATTTGATTTTCTTGGGCTTTTTTAATTCATCCCACATAGCCACTTCTTCCTCTATTGGCCATTTGAAATCCTAAATGAGTTGTACCTATGCCTTTTGCCTTTTCCACTTGGCATCCTTTATTGCCTTAACATCTGCCACAAACTTGATGAATTCCACCTCTGCCTTTACAGCTTCATCCAAGGCACCATTGAATCTTTCTACATTAACATCATTATTTTCATTAAGAAATACCTCTTTCCTAGGTAGCAAAAGATCAAAATTTGATCTCCATTGATCAAGGTCTTTAATGGTTCCATCTTCATTCTTGATAGGGGGAATGAATTTGTTAAAGTCTGAGCTGAACATAGCCATCCTAGCCTCAATTTGATTTGCCTTACCCTTAAAAAGTGGTAATATGCCTTTAATTCTATCTATCTCCTCACCAACTCACAGAACTAACTCTGGAATATCATTGCTCAAAGGCTGAGCAAATGCCAATCTTTCAAAAAGTGGTGCTCTAACTGACCAGGTTTCATAGTATCCATTCAAAATTGTAACATAATTATTTATTTCTATCTGTAATTCTGGCAATTTGTTAAAATTACTAAAAACAAGATCAGATTTATCTTTAATAACATTAATTCTATACTGCAAAATCTTCAACAAGGTTTGTAAGATAGCCTCATTTTTCTCCACATTTATCTTCTCTAGTTCTGCAGCAACCTCCTCTTCTATCATTCCAAGTGCCTCAATTAATATAGGCTACTCAAGAGGTGTAGGAGCCACTATAGGAGTATTAATGATTTGTTGTTGCAATTCTTCTGCACATTTCTCCAATGCCTTCAGCTTTATTATGTGCAAATCCATGTCTTTCACAAGGGAACTATAGTCATTCCACAAAACACCATACCTTTCTGACAGCTACTTCATTTTATCTTCCTTTAACTTTGCAAATTGGGTCAATACCTAAGATATCTCTAGGTCCCTTGTATTGTGGATAGACCACATAATTTTATCCCCCTCCAACTATTCTTTGACATTCAAAATTTGAGGCTTCTTGTCCTTAGGGTACAAACTCCACATAGCTAATGCCTAATTTTTTGGGCTATACCCAAATCCTTTGATTATATCCCCAACTTGGGTCTCCGAAGACAAATTTACATCTTCCTACCTCTTAATTTGATCTATGATAAAGTCAGAATACAAGTTCCACCCAGGTACAAGTAGCATATTTCCATCTTTAACCAACTTCCTGGCTTCTTCCAAAGTAATGGTCTCAGACTCAGAGTCATATTGTCTTAAAGTTTGTACTGCCTCATCAGGCACTTGACCTTCTTCTAAAATCTGGACACTTGAGGCCACTTTTTGTTGTTTGTGCCATATCAAGAAGCTTTTGAATTCATCTGATTTGATGAAATTGTCATCCTTCAAAAAGGAATCTTTCTCTATCATCCTCTCATCTTGGCCAAGGGCCAAGGGAAACTCAACATCTTGAATTTCTAACTTTTGTTTTCTCTTTGCTTCTCTTACTTTCTTTCTTATCTGGTGATGATGGAAACCAGTTCCTGTAAAAAGGGCACTCACTCTATCTCTTTTCCTTTCTAAAGGATCCCCAGTTAGTAACTTCTATTTTTTCTTAAGGGGCTCAGAAGTATCCTCAGAGCTAGGTAATTCACTGAGGTCAACAATTTCATCTTTCTCTACAGGCCCTTCAATCAATGGTTGTTCCATAGTGGGTGGGCTATACACTGGGTAACCACCATCACTATCATTTTCATACTCAGAATCAGACTGGGCTCCCTTACCCTTATCAGTTTCATCAATTAGATCCTCCATGGATCTTATCAATGTGTTGAATTGAGCCATCATCTGCTCAAGTCTTTGAAGGTAAGGCAAAGTGGGAAAGAAACCCCCAAAAACTAGTCCTTTTTTCTTCAACTATTTTTCAATATCAAACAACTCACTTAATTGCTTTGACCTTTTTTCCACCTCATCATCCTCAAGGATGTTTCTGATGACATCTTCCTCTGGATACTCCTCATGTTGTTTATTGAAAGGAATGCTAGGAGTGTTATATCTCCTTGTAGTGACCATGAATCCCTTTGTATCCACATATCTATAAGGTGTTGCATACATCTTAAACTTTTCCAACCAGTCATTTACCTTATTGAGAGCTCCCTTTCCTATTGTGAGATAGTGCACATTAAAGTGTCGAGGTGTGAAAGTCCCTTTTCTATGAGGAGCCAAGTGTTCCTTATCAGTCAACATAAGTTTCCAGATAAATTCCAAAAATTCAATCCTAGGTGGGACAAAGAATGGTAGTAGATGGGGAGGCTGAGGGCATCCATAAACTCTGATTATTGTATAACCCTTCTCATAGAAAATATCTCCCCAATTATGACCCTTGGTCCATTTATCAACAAATTGTTGAGGTCTCACCAATTGCAGGACCTTGGTGGATAACCTTGTGCAATTAACTCCCAAACTCTGGAGAATGGGGTATATAATCCAATTTTCAAAAGCACTAAAATCGCACCTTAGACAGGAAGGACTCCAAAATCCTAACCAAAACTGCACTGGATTGGGCTGTCCATTCCACACTATTTGTGGCCTAAGATCATTTAAATTTATGAGATCATAATTATGGTACAAGATAAGGTGCATCAGCAAGGAGTAGTGCAAGAATTTGGGTGTAGAACCAGGTGTGAAATTCTTCAAAGACAACAAACTGTCATGCATTTTATTTATCACATATCCTATATAATCATATCCTTGACTCAAAAGATGGCTCTATGAATCCATGACCAGCATTAAAATATCATAGGTAATCCTATCTGGTCCACCATCAACTCCCAAGACCTAGCATAACCCATATGCAATGTACTTCATGTAAAACCAGAGATCCTTGTAAAAATATGGAGTTGACCCACTCATAGGTACAATGTAGTTTCTATTTTCCTTGGAGACATGGCTCTTAATCTCCTTAGAGACCAATGCAACCTCTCGGACATATCTATTGGCTTGGGCTTTTAGGTCTATCTCAATAGCCATAGGGATTTGGATTCCAAAAGCCCTCATGAATGAATTTTAGTCTAGGGCAACTAGAGGAGAACCATCACTTTTTATAATGTTTTTTGAAAGGGGATCATAGCACTGGGACAGCATAAGCAATGCGTCCGCATCTAGGAAAACCTCAGGAACAATTAATTTGGCCAACCCTGATGTCCAAGGGTTTGAGACTAGAACTGGACTATCATGATTCTTATAAAAATACCCAAATAAACACATGCCTGTGACTTGAGGAGTCTTAGCATCTCTGCAATAAGCTAATTCATCCATAAAATAGTCATCACTAACCTTTTTGTTTTGTGACGATCCAGGCAAAAGAGTGAGGAACTCATCTGAATAGCTTTCTTTTATCTTTTCCTTAGACCCTCGACTAGTGGAGGCTCCACCTGCTATTTCTTGACTCATCCTGACTGATAACTAGAAACCTTCTACAAATTTCTAGTCACACTAAAAATTTGGAATAGCTTTGAAAACTTGACACTCTGTACTCTTCAAAAATACTCTGTAATCATCCAATGAGTAGCATCTAACTATTTTTATTTTGTGGAATTGAATGCACTACCTGGTCTGACACTGAAAATCCATCAAAGATGTCACTTCTACCATTACTCAGCATGAACAGGGCTCAATTCACTAGCCGTAGCTCAGGAAAATGACAAGCAATCAAATTTGATTATTTAGAGACCTGGTGACTAGAGAGAAGTCTCGCAATCGTTAATAATGTTGGCACCTTCAAAATGTTTATGAGATCTGGTGACTAAGAGGGCCCCTCATATTCACTAAATGATTTTTCATTTTATGAATTCACTATGAGATTACATGATCGCTGCAAAATTTGATTTAGAGACTTAGCGACCACAGTCGATTTCTTAGTTCATCTTTAATTTTTCATTTGGAGATCACCCGACCGTGGCTATTTTCAATTTGGTGGTCTATTAACAAATTACATCCTTCATTGTGAATATTTTTCCCTTAGAGATCATGTGACTATAGTTTATTTCTTAGTCGCGGATGAAATATTTCTCTTCACAAGATCACACGACTAAGACTACTTTCAACCTCTATCATGAGATCTAGCGACAGCATGCAAACTCTTAATCACTGAAAGCTTTTCTTAATCTAAGTTTGGTAATGAGACTTCACGACCACCACAAGATCAAAACTAAATCAATGGCTAAGAAGATGCAACTTACTAACCTTTCTTTTAACTCAGTACAATCTAGAGATCATGGGACTATATGCATCTCCCAGTCGTAAAATACTTTCTCTAACCTTGGTTAAAACTGGAGACTTGACAAACACCTCCACTCTCTGAGTTGCTGAATCATTTTATAAATTGTAGTTCAGTTCTGAGATTTAATGCCATCTATTGATCAAATCCTCATCATACGGCTCATACTGAGTCTTTTGATCCTTTATAATGTAATCGCCGCATTAGGAGATCTGGAGATAACTACATCACTGGATCACTAACTGCTTGAAAGATAACCACCTGGAACTAGAGAAGATGCGGTCGTTAAAACACCAAGTTGCTGAATGAAGGAACTAACTGCATGAAACTTGGAGACTCGGCGATTAATATAGAATAAGACCACACATTTATTTAGAGATTCAGTGACCAAAGAGAAATTCATAACCGTTGAGAAATACATCACTTTAAAAATTCATTCAAAGACAACCCGACCAAAGGTAATTTTAATTTAGAGATGGCGCGACTATAGTTGTTCTCACAAAATTTATCAAAGCAGTTGCTAGATCTCAGAAAACATACAGAGACTTGGAGACTAAAAGAAACCGCTAGGTCATCTAAAAACAAAGGATGTTCCAAAGTTATTTAGACATTAGGTGACAAAGAGTTTTCAGGTAATCACTAGACTTTTAGGAATACGCCAACTTCTTTGGGAGACTGAGCGACTAGGTGAGGAAATATAAAGCGCACATGCCTTTAAGAAGGTTTAAGTGACCTGATAAAGTAACGGGAGAATAGAAGGCCAAGAGGTTAAATTAGGGCTTTTTGAATTTTGAAGACACTTAGACCTAAAAACCTAAAGAATTCAAAAATTCTACAAGAACAAATGTCCTAGGCTCTTAGGGCAAAAAACAAAAATAGAGATCTAAACCAACAACTCCCTCCTTAGCATTGTTGTCAAGTTTTCACACCTGACACTAGCAGTTTGGACTCCTGGAAGGAAGAAGACCTGATTAAGTTCAACGTCTTGGCTATGGAGAAGGCTATAGAAAAGCAAGTAATGAGAAATCCTCTCTTGGTGGAATCAATAAATATTTTGAATAATTTTCTACCAGAGGATAAGAAGATGGTAAATGTACATTTAGTTGATGATGTGACCTCAGTCATCTCTCAGTTCAAAGTCAATTTTTCAAGCCTAGAAGAATCTGCGGCCATAGTGGCAGAGGAGAAGTACTTAAAGAAGAGACTCAATGAACTGATGAGTAATTTTGCACTAGAATTGAACTCTCTTGAGTCTGGTCAGGTATCATTGAAGGAATTTGTAGATCAAGGAAGGAAAATAATTGTAGAATCCATGGATCAGGATAAGCTCACTGATGCCCATCTTAAGAAGATCAAAGATGCAAAGCAATGATTAAGAAGGTGAAGATTTCAGTGCTAGACACATCCACTAATGTAAACATGTGTAACAATGTCTATCAAGGTCAGTTGGACATAATTGAGAAGGAAGAAAAAGAAATGGAGAAGATAAGGTCTAGACAGACTCAGTTGAGGAATGCTCTTGCACCCTCACTAGACATTCTCAGTCAGAACATAAAGGAGATTAATGTGACTATGATAACCTATGATCAAATTTTGAGCATAGAATTGGAGAAGATTGAGAAGCTTCAATATGCATTATGCACCCATCTACAGATAGTCAATTCACTGATAACCTTTTGGAAGAAGGAGATCCAAAACCTCAAGATTGCATATCCGAATGTTTTCTCTCGGTAAGTAAGTGTACATACAGTTTTTTTATGCACCTTTTTCATTAATGTCAAAGAGGGAGTTGTGTATAGAATATGGAGTATATATATGTATAGGAGATATAAGATTATGTATAGAAGATATATAGAAGACAAAATTTTTTGTATTAAGGGACAGTTAGCAACTCGGCCATATTCCTTTGTTGCCATCAATCACAAAGGGGGAGATTGTTGGAAAGTTGTCTATACTGAAGTATATGACTAGATATAGTGTTGTCATTATGGAAACAAAGTCATATAGCAGTTTGGAGTCAGCACACTAAGTGCAAAGATCAGAATTTAGTTAAGTGTTAAAGACTGGACAGCATACAGAGCACCAGAAACTCAGAGCATCAGTGCACGTGTGTACGGATAAATTAAGGTATGTGCCCTAGAATTTAAGGTTTTATACTATACTTATTCTTAGTCTATAAGCGCATAAGTAGATATGAAAAGATGTGAAAGTTACAATCAGTTGAAGATGCACATCCAGTGTGTGCTAGCAGCGAACAGAGCATAGAGCTGACAATTAGCATTTTGGTTTGCGATTATGTTTTAATGTTGTAAAGGCTACGCACCCATTGTATTTAGGTTGCTGACATATGTACATTTATAATTTTAATCATGCTTAAGCTAATTAATTTGGAAGCGTTGCTTGTAATTAGTTATAGGGCCGACCTAATTGTATAATTGGTATGAGCGCATAAATATAAGGTGCACCCATTGTATTCGGTATGGAAGTTGTAATAGAGTTGTGATAAGCAGAGAAAAGGTATGCAAAGTGAGCATAAGATGTATTAGAGCTTTGCTAGAGGTCAAAGCATCAGCACACCAAAGGAACTGATCTGACAAGCAGTGTCACAGTGAACAGTTCACCTGCAGATATAGTGTGTATCTAAATCAGAAGGTTGTAGCCTTCACCATTTGAGTAGTGAGCTCTAGGACAGTGAGTCCACTCCCCTAATAGGGATCATTGTAAAAGACTCCTAACAAGGTCCGACCCTTAACAAGTTCTACTGTACTAAAAGCATTGTAAAGCTACTCCTAACAGGGTAAATGATCTTCTAACAAGGATCACAAAACACTAGTGTAGATTATTAGTGGGTATCAAGTCCCACCGGAGTTTTTACCTATTTGGGTTTCCCTGTAACCATATTGGTGTCATGTGTTGATTTCATGTTTCATGTTTATGTGAATGTTTACTTCAGTTCTTAAGCATTTATGTTTTGCATAAAGATTAAAGTAAAAATTTAAAATACAGTGAACATTGATTCACCCCCCCCCCCTCTCAGCGTTCCCTTCCTAACAAAATCATGGTGTCAATACTTGTGTGAATGTTTTGGTTTGAACATTTCTATGTTTTGCAAGTTAAATACTGTTGGATAGTGGACTATATTGTTATATGTTTCTGGCATACATTCAGTAATGACCGAGTAGTGTTGGTTATTAGATCTGAGTTGTTAAAGTGTTTAAAAGAGTGATTGATACATCTAGACCTGAGAACAATTGATTCAAACCCCCCTCTATGTTGTTCTAAATAATATTAACACATACGAGGGAGCTTCCCCTCTCAAATGCAAAGAAGGTTGTGAAAAATCATTATTTGTTCACAATCTCTCCAACCGTTTGCATAATTTTCATTGCTTCTTGGGGAAACTGGGTCAATTTTGAAGACAATATCACAGTGACAAATCTATTTACCAACTATACATAAAATAGGTCAGTGTGTTCTTTCATAACATCTAGTGTTTGGGTTCACGGAGCTACCGAAACACGTAGTATTATCTCATCTTGTATAGGTAGTATTCTAGTTTCTCTAAGAAGAGAGAAGAACATGGATTGTATAAAATTGTCAAGAAAATAGACAACACAAAGCTCAATAATGTCAGATCAATTTTCTATCCCCCCAAGGTTTTAGTAAAATTGATTCAATAGTTTTGTGAGTTCAAGCATTTGTCTTCATATTGTGTTTTTTTTGGAAAACAAGGATAAAATGAACTATAATAAAAGCATGTCATAGATGAGCATGTTTGATTGATACCATTTGGGAGCCTTACTCTTGATCTCCATAATGTACATGGAAATTAATATTTCAAGGTAATGTGATATAATTATATATCTTATTGTTTACTATAATAGTCTTAAGAGACATGTTTGACATTTTCTTTATTAACAATGATAATAGATCTATTACACTTTTGTTCACTTGGATTACAAGGTTGATATTAGATCGAATCAATATGATGAAATAAAAATATTATTTTTTAATGTCAAATACTACCGTGCTTGATATATGTAATATAGGAAATTTTTATTGCAATTATGTGTACTGAGCACAAAGAATATCATTAAATTTGTATTTCTACCATTCTGAAAAAGTCTTTTTTTGTAATGTATAATAAAATAATCATTTCATAACATTTTATTCAAAGAGATTGTGAATCCTAAATCTAGTACACAAAATTATTTATATATAGTTACATGGGAGAGGGAATAATAGTGTTGCAGCCTAACTTTAAGGATTGGCATAGCCTTCTCAATGTTATGTTAGCACTAGACAATTTTACAACCATGTAGGTAAGGATGTGGAGAGTTTAATTTATCTTTTTACTTCATATGATCCATTAGACATGAACTGATGAGGCCAACTTATGGGAACTACTTTATTGGGGATCAATAAAATATTAACTAGAGGTGGTATGCATTTCCCTATTCTTGAACATCGTATTCCCACTACATATTTATATTGGGTTATTATTTTCCATATAAGCATACATGTTATAATCAATTACAGACATCGAGCCAACATAAATTCACTCTCAATTCCTACATGACAAAATGTAGTAATACACCTCCATAGTTCCCCATATGAGATACAGTGGGAAAATGAAATGATAATACTATCATAATGTAATCCATTCTATTAAATAACAAAAAAGGGTCCACTAACCATTGCAGTTTCATGTAAGTGAAAGTTTAAAGGTTGTTTTTATATACTACATAAAAATAGGTTAAGTTTCATAGCTTAGACTAGTAGTTGGACGAAATAGATACAACCAAAGGAAGGGTAGATTTTCACTAAATTGGTGTTCTTGGATATGTATTATTCTCCAATTAACAAGATTTAAAAAACAAAAATAGATTTAGTGATTTGAAATCAAGAGTTATTTGTGTTTTTTTTCCTAATGAACCAAGTGACTAACAAATGTGGCAACTGCTTCCATAATCATTTTCAGAATTACATGTCTCTTTAGAATCTAGATATTCTTATATGTTCATAGATAGAAGGAACCATGTATAATGATGTGGTAGAAAATGCCTTAATATGCACACAATATTCACCAACACCATAAGACATAAAATAAGTTATAGACATTGATAGATTTGGAGTACAAAGTATACATCTTGTGTAAGTAAATATAAATTCCCATTGTCATCTCTAAGTTTGGAAAAGTATTCAATAAAATCACTAGATAGAGTACTAAATTATGAAGAGAATAGGAAAGATTTACCAAATGAACTTGTAACCAATTAGCTAATGAAGATAGTGTCATTATTATTAATTTTGTAATCAACAAGAAAGATTTTTTTGACAAACAATATATCATTCCCTAAATGACAATATTTTTAGAAGCCAAAAATAAATAATAGTATTTGAGACAAGAGTTTCTAATGTTTATATATGCATATATACATATATTTATGTGTATATGTAGACACATACATATATTACTATATGTGCGTGTATATGTATATATACACATTTATGTATGTATGTATGTATGTATGTATGCATGTATCTATGTATCTATGTATCTATGTATGTGTTGTAAAAATGGTTAGTGCTACCCTCAAGATTCATGACAAGGTACTAACCACCTCCTATCAATTTTATAAGTCTATTGGTTGTATCGGGCATTGACGGGTCGATGTTTTGGTGCAATGACAATCATACATGTAACAAGTGGTATTCAAGCTTCATCACAAGTTTGAATCCCATTGGGTAATGCTAAGGAGGAGATTGTTGAAAAAATAGTCAGCACTCCCCTCGAGATTTGTGACAAGGGACTAACTACCTCTTGTGGAATTTATAAGACTATTGGTTGTATCGGGCATTGAGAGGTCAATCTTTTGGTGCAATGAAAATCACACTTTTAACAATACACACACACACATAGATATATATATATATACACACACATACACATACATATATACATACACACACACACACACACACACACATATACACATATCCACATGTATATGTATGTTAGTATGTATGTGTTTGTGTGTACACACACACATACACACAGACATATATATATATATATATATATATATATATATATATATATATATATATATATATGTCTGTGTGTGTGTGTGTGTACACACAAACACATACATACTAACATACATATACATGTGGATATGTGTATATGTGTGTGTGTGTGTGTGTGTGTGTGTGTGTGTACACACACATACATATGCATGCACATATATACAAAGTTTTACATATATATAAATATATATATAGGTATAAGTAGGTATATGCATAAGATCTACAACTTGATTCACACACTTCAATTGATCTCTAGGTCTTATTAAATAAATAGATAATGAAACTAGATTAGTAATTCATATGCATTCCAATGTATATTACATCTAAATGTCGATCTGGAATATATTTACAATATCCACAAGTTGCCCAAAAATATGTTCTTTATACAAATGTTTAGTCATCTCGGTCCTAAAGCCAATAACTTACACCCACAATGAGAACATGTTATGTGTTACTCAACACAAATTTAGTTGGTCCCAAACTACCTTCACATGATTCCTCCAATTGGAACACATTACCAATCACTAATACATCCATCAAGAAGATCAATAGAGTCAACAAGCTAACACAATGTGCACTCTATCACTTATAACTTCATGCTTGCTTGTTCAAAGCCTTTGAAACTCTAAAATAACATACTTTATGTATGCAACTAAATACTTATTTGCCAACCAAAATCCCTAATACATAACTAATGTAGATTGTGGTACCAAAAACCATTATAATTCACTCATTATGAAAAAATGGGTCAATATTATAACAATTGAAAGAACTTAATATTTAAATTTATATCTAAGTTTAATAGGTCATAGTGATGGTTGAATATAAAATTTAAATTTCTATAAATAATGATTTTTTTATTACCAAACAAAAAAGAGAGCACATACTATGTTCATAAACACGAAAAAATGGATTAAACTTTCATAAAATTCTTATTCTTCAAGAAATATCATTCTACATATTGTAATCACCAAAAAGTGGACAAGATAATTCATGTGATTAATCAAGGCAAAACTAAGGCAAAATCAAGGCAATTGAATCAAAACAAACATTTGGCTAATCAAAATTAAAATTGAGTCTTAATTCAATATAATTCAAAATCTAAAGCCAAAAGATCAATTAAAAACTATTAAATCAAGTGAAATTAAATCAAAGTGCAATTAATCTAATTAATTGTATAGTTTGAATTAAATCAAATCAACCCATTCAAGGGGTACACTTGGATAAATAAATGAATTAAAATCAATTGATTAAATCCTAATTTCCCTCAACACCACATGGGAGGAAAAAGCCTCAACCAATAGGATTTAAGGAAATGAACTCACATGGATCAAGCCAAATTCAATCTCAATCACTCAAATTGAAAGAGCATCTTGTCCACTCATCTTGTCTTCTTGTCCCAAGCTTTGAGGACACAATATTTAAATTGTCTTCAAAGGGTGGAACCAAAGACTCAACTCAAGCTTAATCATGATCAACTCTACTACACCACTTACCCTTGCCAGATCCTATAAAAGAAAGGCTAAATCACTCATAAATCAATCCACAAATCTGAGAATAGCATCAAAACTCTTGAGAATTATAGCTAGAAAGGAATTTTAGAAGTTAATTTGATCATTTCAGTTTGGAATTGATTAATTAGCTTAGCTTATCACTCATTTCTCATTCTAGGACTGTTATTAATGGAGGCTTGCTGAGAGCTTCACATTAACACTCTTAGTTAGAGAACCATAGGATGCTTAATTGTTCATTCATTTGCTAAATAGATTTCTATATTGTGGTTATTTAGTTTCTATTTCATTTATTTTTCAATACTAATTCTATGAAGATACTATTTGTAGTATACAATATGGCACCCACCGTGGGGCACTAGGCTTCACTTTCTAAAAATCTCGTAATCTTCATATTTGTTCAAATTTTTGCATGTTTAACTCTCGGTTTTGTATTGAAACGGCACTTTTGAGACTTCAAATGGTGCTTCTGAGTAGTTGAACAATGCTTCCACAAAAAATATGTGTGCCTTTGCACAGTCAAATAGCGCTTTTAAATCTTTCTAACTTCTATCTTAAATTCTAACAATGCTTATTCCCTGACTACCGAGCACTTCTGCATCCTTATCCAGCATTTTTACTTACTTTTAGAAGCCTTTGCTTGATTGTTTAGCACTTTTACTATTTGTTTATGCACTTTTAAAATTTTAAATAGCGCTTTTGAGCTGATCTGCAGCGCTTTTAAATAGTTAAATGGCACTTTTAATCATTTCTGTAGTGCTTTTACATTAAGTACAAATTTTTATATTCTGACTATCAGAAAATGAATTTTATGACTCTATAGAAGACTAATCACAGAAAAATGAAAAAGCCAGAGAGAAGATTTAATCAAGAAGGCAAAGATTTAACAAGGAAAATCAAGGAGGAGAACATTGCTCATATTAAACTTGTCTTGGAGAATTCGTAGCAAGAGGCTCAAGTATATGATCATTACATCAAAGTTGTAGAAGCATACAAGACTAAATTTGTTTCATTAAATTGGATATTTTCACCTTAAACCAAGTTTTTCTTAAAATTTACAAATAAGGCTTAAAACTCAGTTTTGTCTTTATTTCTTCAATTTTATCTTTGTTTCCTTCACTTTGGCTGGTTTTGTTCACTAACTTGTTGGAGGAAAAGTACATTGGAAAGGAACGATTTCTAATGTAAGCATTAAAACATGAAAATAACTCAAAAATGCCCCTAGCCTTTTCTAGCTACAAGGAAAAAGGTAAGCCTTTAAACTTTGTCAATTTCGTACTTCAATTATGGCTTTGGTGCTTTCAAAAATCTAGTAATTAAAAACAGCCTATCTTTGTTTGGAAAGTTTAGCATTAGGCCTATGCTCTTCACTTCTTTTAGTGAATCAGAATGCCAAAAATGTTAAACTCTTTAATTAAGAAGACAGGTTGAGGAAATCAAGCACATAAAATCAAAAAACCCCTTGTTTGTAGAAGAGAGTAGCAATACTCAATTCTCTCTAGTTAGTGGGTTGGTAATTAAACATTGTTTATTATGTTTGGGAAATTAAGAAAGAGTTAGGGATATGCTCTTCACCTTTTGGTGAATCAAATTCCCAAAAACTATCTCTTAACTCCATTTCCTTGCTTTCCATGAACATGATAAATCTTTAGTTGGGCTTGCCTCCTAATATTTACCTTAAAAGGGTCAGTGAGAGGGACAGCCCAAAGTGGGATACACTCGCCTTTTCCATGATCATCCAACCCACTATAAAATGAAATACATACATCCTTAATGGGGTGTGTGACAAAAGGGTGTTAAATTTTTGAACTTCCTCGAGTAGTCCTCACGGATTGCGCAAAACTCTGATATACCGGTGGTGGGAAGCCTCTTAATATACTTGGAGGATGAAGTTTTAATATCTATTTTGAATGGAATATTGATTAAAACCTTGTTAACGTAGCAAAGACTACCTTATAGAGCCATGTTTACGAACCAATCTTGAGCTAGGTAGATTGCTTGAAGTGCTTTTTGTACAAAAACTTGTGATAACATTCTTTCAAAATCAAACATCTTGTGTTAAGGGTTAAAAAGAGACAAGTGTATTTTTGATTGTGTGTTTAGCAAAACATAAGACAAGTCAAAGATATCCATCCAAAGATCAATCTTATATTTTTAATCTCTTCATTTAAAAATAACAATTACCAAATCAAAGGATCAATTCAAACCAAACCTTGTTGGATGTCAGTTTGCACATGCTCCCATAAGTTCAAAGTGTCTTGACAAGGAGATAGCACTTTCATAGCTAGAGAAGTTCCCAAATTTGAATACCAAAGCCTTTTCAATGATCATAATCAAAGGGATAGTCTCCCAAACCATTTTGAAGAAATACTTAAAAATATGGATCGAAATTCTGCATTTTATGATCATCAACATGGAGGAAACAATGATAACACTAATAATGCCAATCAAGCTCCTAAAGAAACACTTGAAGAAAGAATTGAGAGAGCAGCCCAAGATGACGATTTCCTAGAAGTCATAGAGAAATTGATAGATAAGGATAGGGAGAAATTTTTCCTAAACTTAGCCCAAGCGGGGGTAAAGCTCCCACA
Organism: Chamaecyparis obtusa; assembly: GCA_027943335.1. NCBI lineage: Eukaryota > Viridiplantae > Streptophyta > Pinopsida > Cupressales > Cupressaceae > Chamaecyparis > Chamaecyparis obtusa. The sequence goes on from BSBK01003771.1 coordinate 340,819, forward strand.
TGACTATGATATAGAGAAACTTAAGAAGAATCAAGAAGAAGATAACCCCATGAATTCTATGACCAAACAATTGAAAACATTCCAAGAACAAATAGATTTAATGAAAAAGGTCATCGAACCTAAGCCCTTTTCTATTGAAGCTTTGTGTCTTTTCCCATTCAACAAAAGCTTGGTCATGACACCTTTTCCCTTCAATACCATTTTTCCTTAATATGATAAGTATATGGGTAAAACAGACCCACAAGATCATTTAAGAGAATTTTGTATGTTAAGCATTGAGTTCATGCACAACACTACGTACCTAATGAGACTTTTTCCTAGGAGCTTGGGAGGTCCCACCATGGAATGGTTCTCTAAGCTCCCACAAGGAATAAAGACTTTTGAGGAATTAGCCTCTAAGTTTGTGACCCACTACTATAATATTGAGCATGAAATCACAATGCTCAAATTGTGTGATACCAAACAGAAAGATGGTGAATCCTTCTTAGGATTCCTACAAAGATGGAGGACCATTTTTGCAAGGTATCCATGAAGTATCCCTGAGAAGGAGAAGATGGAAATATTTACAAACAATTTGACCATGGAGATGAATTATCAATTACAACTTCAATGTCCCCCAACATTTGAAAAATGTATAGAAAATGGGATCAAAATTGAAGATGTATTGGTGAAGAGAGGAGAGATAAAATTATCCAAAGACAATAATTCTAATACCAATAACAACAACAATCATTATATATCTAATTATACTAATAATAGGGGAACCAATAATCACAATGATAAGCCTAAGTTATGGTTGAAAAATAACAATAAAAATCTTGTGAACGATGGAGTCGTAGAGGCCAACAATTTGAAGGCCACCCCTTTTAACTTATCAATTGGAGCCAATTCTTCATATAACATTAATCAATCGAACAAGGCTCCATTTAATTCCAACAATTCCAGTAATTCCAACAAAAATCCCAATAATCCAAACAACAATGCTAATAATAATCCTTATAATAATGCTAATGGGAATAATCCCAAACCCTTTTTCTCCACTTATAACAAGAGAAAATTCACCTTTCTAGGTGAACCCTTGGAGAATGCATTAAGGACCTTGGTTGCCAACAAGATCATCACATTACCTGATTTGAGATATTATGAACCCCAAGTTAAACCTAATTGGTGGAATGATTCTCACCATTATGAGTATCATCAAAATAGAGGTCAAGACCTAATAGATGATGGAACTATTAAAATTGAAGGGCCTTAAAACAATGAGGATCATACGGCCTTCAAGAACCCATTTCTAAACCATGAAAAGGGTGAATCATCTAATAGCAATGAAAATAAATAAAAAAGGTAATGAGAAGGTGAACTTTGCTCACACTTACAATAACATAATCAATACTCTAAGTGAAGAGGACAACACCATAAATGTTATCGTAGTAAAGGATAAATCAAGAGAGGCATCATCTAATGTTGTCACTAGGGGGCAAGCATCTAAAATCACTCTACCTACAAATGCTCCAAGAATTGTTCTACCAAACCAAGCTTCAACTTCATCATCTAAGAAATATAATTTGGTTGATCAATTGCAACGTACTCCCCCTCAAATATCTATTCTTGAGTTGCTTAAATTATCACCAACTCATAAGGATATCTTGATGAAAGCCCTCTTAGAAACCAATGTGCCTCTAAACTTGGAGGTAGATAAATTCCAAAGCATGGTGGGACATATCATTGCTCCTCATTGCTTATCATTTTCTGAACAAGATGACATGTCATTGAACCATCTGCAGAATTTACCTTTGCACATAGAAGTTCTTATTCACAAACATCAAGTTAAAAGAGTGCTTATTGATGGAGGAGTCGGTTTAAACATATGTACCCTAAACTTGGTCAAAGCCCTAGGATTTTCCGAGGAGGCTATTGATTCAAAGAAGAAAATAATGATCAAAGCTTACGATGATGAAGAACGAGCATCGAAAGGAGTCTTAATACTTCCCATAAGAGTTGGTCCTATGCAAAAGGAGATAATTTTCCAAGTGTTAGATTTAAAGTTGACCTACAATATCTTGTTAGGGAGGCCATGGATCCATGAAATGCAGGTCATTCCTTCGACTTACCACCAGTGTTTAAAGTTTCCTTATCTAGGGCAGGAAATAATGGTAACTGGGGACTCAAACCCTTTCTAATATTGTAACAACATCAAGCCTATCAATGGCTCTCTAGTTCCACACAATGCAGAGGGATCTATACCTAATCGAATGGAGCAAGGGAAAAGTTCTAAAGATGTCTCGTTATTGAAGGAAAAAGAAAAGATAGAAAAGGAAGTTTCTATTGAAGACATACCAAAACTCACTAACCTAGCTACATCAACTAAGGGAAAGGAGAAGCTTAGTGAGGATAATATTATTAAAAAACCAAAATAAGATCTAAGTAAATTTGTCCAAGTATACACCGAGGAGGCCCACTATTAGAAAATGGACCAAATAATGAAGAATTTTGATGGGCAATGCAAAATCAAACAAAAAGGAGTAGGTGAATACTCCCTATCGATGATGGACTTTCCCTTATCACCTAAGTCCTATGGGAGACCACCTAATATACCCCATAAATATAATAATCATTTTGTGAGGGCTATCACTTCATCATCCATGGATGAGGATGATAACGAGATCCTAAATTGTCTTTACAAGGATGAAGAAACAAATGCACATGTCAAACACATCCAGAATATAAGCATTCCCACACATCAATATGGGAAAGGATTTCAAATCATGCAAAAGATGGGGTACAAAGGCCAAGGACCTTTGGGCATGAAGAATGAAGGAATCATTGAACCTATAGAAATGACATGGCGAGATAGCAAGGAGAAAACATGATTAGGGTATCTTGAAAAAGGGTACACTCAAAAACACTATCCTAAACTCTATGATCAGATATTGCAATTAGAATCCCATAGTGATGAAGATTCTAATCAATGGGAATGGGACTCATTGTCAAGTGAGTCATGTCATGATAAGGAGATAGATGTGATTCATACATACACTTCTAGCAAAGACAAAGGACAAATAGCAAAATCAAGTCCAAATCAAGTATCTAGTTTGAATCAAGTGATTTTAGAGAACCTTCAAATTCAGGAGATTGCAATAAATCAATGGGTAGGTGAACCCCTTGTACCTTCAAATGTTAGGTTTAATCCACACGACTTTTATCCAACAGAAACCTTAGAGGAGTCTAGCGAGGAAGACTTTGACCCTACTTTGGAACATTTAGAAGAGGCACATGTCATAGACTTGAATGATACAATGTACAAACCTTCAAATGAGGTATTAGCCCTAAGTCCCACTAAACTGAACCAAAGTGTTGATCCTTTAACTCTCATATACCTGAAATTAATTGAATGGGATTCCATCGAACTAACCATCCTCCCAACCTTTTTGAATGACAATGTGGTGTCCCAATATCTCAATGTGGTTGAACCTTCTTCTACTATGGAATATCAGGAGGAAATGATAAAGGGGAGTATCCAAACTTTCAATCCAACTAAAAATGAAAAAAACAAAAAATTTCAAAAAGGAAAAGAATCTAGTGTTGAAAACCATGTCATGGCAACATTAGATCCAAAAGAAAAAGAAATAAAGGATGTTTCCAAAGGTGAAAACCCAATTGAGGCACCTAAGGAAGGAAGTTTGTTTGGATGCTTTACCTGAACATTATGAAGAGAGATCTCCAATTTTGATTGACCCTACAAAAAAGATAAACATTGGGTCAGAAACCAAGCGAAAGATCATACATCTAGCGGCATCATTATCTAGCGAAGAAATAAAAGAATTCATTAAATTCTTTAAGGAAAAATAAGTCAACTTCACATGGTCATATGATGATATGCCAAGCTTAGATCTGAACCTGATTATGCACCATTTAAACATCAAAGAAGGAGCCAAACTGGTCAGACAAAAGCTCAAAAAGATGCACTCTCATATAGCATTACTTGTAAAAGTAGAGTTGGAGAAATTGATAAAAGTGGGATTTATTAGGGCCATTGATTATACACAATGGATTTCAAACATAGTGCCAGTATCAAAAGAAGATAAGTCCATCAGGATTTGCACATATTTTAGAGACCTAAACTTGGCGTGTCCTAAGGATGATTTTCCTCTTCCAAGTATAGACGCCATCATGGACCTAACAACAGGACATTGTATGTTCTCACTCATGGATGGATTTAGTGGATATAACCAAATAAAGATAGCACCTGAGGACCAAGATAAAATAGAATTCATGTGTGCATGGGGAGCTTTTTGTTGGAATGTCATGCCTTTTGGTTTGAAGAATGCCGGAGTGACTTATCGATGAGCAATGACCACTATATTCTATGACATGATGCATAAGTTCATGGAGGACTATGTTGATGACATATTAGCAAAGTCTCATTCAAGAGAGGAGCATTTACCAATTCTAGAGAAAATCTTTGTTAGGCTAGAAAAATTCAAAGTGAGGCTCAATCCAAAAAAATGTGCATTTGGGGTCCAATTAGGCAAGTTGCTAGGCTACATTGTATCCACAAAGGGAATAGAAGTAGATCCCGCTAAAGTAAAATCCATCATGGAGATGGAAGTACCTCGAACCATAAGCCAAATGAGGTCACTACAAGGAAGAATTCAATCCATCAGGAGGTTTATATCCCAATTAGCGGAAAAATGTCACAACTTCACTCAACTTCTCCATAAAGGCACAATGTTCAAATGGGATGAGAAGTGTGAAGAATCTTTCAACATGTTAAAGAAGTACCTCATGAAACCTCCAATTTGGATGCCACCAATAAGAGGCAAACCCTTGATCTTATATATTTTAGCAACCGAGCACTCATTGGGGGCACTTTTGGCACAAGAAGATGAATCAAACAAGGAGAAAGAAATATACTACATAAGTAGAACTCTAGTCAAATATGAGTTAAACTACACTTTCATCGAAAGGGCATGCTTGGCTATGGCTTTTTCTTCACAAAAACTATGTCACTATATGCTATCTCATAAGATAAGACTCATTGCCAAGATCAATCCTTTGAAGTATTTACTAAGAAAAACAACATTGAATGGGAGGTTAGCCAAATGGGTGATGGTATTGCGTGAATTTGACATTGAGTATGTAGACCGTAAATCAATCAAAGGGCAAGTCATTGCTGACCAACTAGTAGAATCACCACTACAAGATGATCATCTGATTCAAGTAGAATTTCCAGATTCTGAGATTGTGAATATAGAGGCAAAAACATGGCAACTATACTTTGATGGTTCATACACCCAACATGGATCAGGAGCAGGCATACTATTGATAACTCTGCAAGGGTCTACAATTCCAAAATCCTATAAATTACTATTTTCATGTACCAATAACATAGCAAAATATGAAGCCTTAGTAATCGGCATAAAGTTGGCTTTGGAATGGAAGGTGACAGAACTGAAGGTTTATGGAGACTCCCAACTAGTCATTAATCAGATTAATGATGAATATCAAACCAAAGATGACAAGTTGGTGCCCTACAAGAACATGGTGGAAAACCTTAAGAATTACTTCACTCTTATTACATTCGAGAAAATGCCTAGAGAAAAGAATAGAGCAGTAGATGCAATAGAAACTTTGGCCTCACTTCTACAATTACCATATCAAAGCACCATATATGAATTCCTGGTAGAAGAAGTGGAACAACCCGCATTTGACCCCACCCATCCTCATACTATTTGCATATTAATTGAACAAGAATCACTTTGGTATGGAGCCATTTACACTTACCTCAAAGACCAAATCTTACCAATGGACCAAACTAGGAACCAAAAGAAAAGCTTCATCCACCAAGCCACTCGATATACCTTAATATTCGAAACATTATATCATAAGAGTCTTGACGGAATGCTTCTTAGATGTTTAGAGAAAGAGGAGTCAAACGTAGCCTTGCGCGAAATCCATGAGGGAGTCTGTGGGTCACATTCAAATGGATTAACCCTAGCTAAGAAACTTCTTAGGATAGGATATTTTTGGCCTATGATGGAGAAAGACGCTCGTCATTTTGCTAAGACTTGTTGAAAGTGTCAATTTCATGGAAACTTGATCCATGTACCAGCCCAAGAGCTTCATTTGATGACAACACCATGGTTTTTTTATCAATGGGAATTAGACTTAATAGGGATGATCCATCCACCATCTTCCAATGGTCATAAGTTTATCATCACTGCCACAGAGTATTTCACTAAATGGGTGGAAGTTGTACCCTTGTCAACTGCAACAAGAAAACAAATACCCTTGTTCATTCTTAATCATATAATTTGTAGATATGGCGTACCTCATGCCATCATCACATATAATGCAAAACACTTTAAAAATAAGGATCTAAAAGAGTTATGTACAAAGTTTCGCATGATACATCATTCCTCTTCAATCTATTATCCCCAAGGTAATGGACAAGCTGAAGCAACAAATAAAAACATCTTGAAGATATTGAAGAGAACGGCAGACAATTTAGGAAGATATTGGCACATAAAAATAAACCTAACCTTATGGGCTTATAGAACAAGCATTAGAATGCCAACATGAGCTACACCTTTTTCCTTAGTCTTTGGAATAGAAGAAGTTTTATCTTTGGAGGTAGAACTTCCATGCCTAAGGATATCTCTTCATGGTTTGATAAGTGAGGAAGATTATAGAGTTGCTAGGTTACATGAACTAGAACTACTAGATGAGAAACAACAAGCATTTGATCACTTAAGGGTATATCAAAACAGAATGTCAAGGACTTATAACAAGCACATTAAGTCAAGAACATTACAAATAGGTGACCTAGTTTTGCGAGAGAATCCCAAGAACCAAGTAGAAAGGGAAAAGAAAGGAAAATGGGAAGAAAACTAGTTAGGACCTTTTGTTATTACCTCATCTTTTAGCACCGGCACCCATAAGTTAGCGGATTATGATGGTGAAGAGCTACAAGAACCTATCAATAGCATTCACCTAAAGAGGTTCTATACATGAGACAAATGAAAGAGTATAAAGAGTATCAAAAAATCAGATGGGGAGCATCATATTTATTGTATATAGTCAAAAGAGATCTTGAAAATACCAAAAACATTGAAAAACAGAAAAGAGCAAACAAATTGGAAAAGTAGAAAAGATAAAAAACTGTGGAAAATTGAGCATGAAGAAAGCCAAAAACATTCATATATGATCCTCAAAAAGATGTTTTCTTGCTGAAAACCTAGCAAATAGGTGCCTTGATGATATGAAAAAAAATTGAAAAAAGAGAAAAATAAAAAAAAATTGAAAAAGAGAAAAAGTATCTTGGTGAAAACCTAGCAAATAGGTGACTTGGTAAAAAAAGTGGGGGGGGGGGGAGCTTTAAAAACAACAAAAGAAAGCAAGATCCATTCAATTGGTGAAAACCTGGTAAACAGGCACCATTGAAAGTCCAAGTCAGTCGCATACCTAGAATGTCACCTTGTAAATATTACATTCGCCAGCATTTGTATATATTGCATAATAAAACCCCACAGTTGCATTTGCAAGTACCTCAAGATTTTGGTCACCTAATCTGAAAATTGTCCTAAGTCCCACAAACATCATCATATCAAACTGGGGGCAATTTACTTGAAAGGAGGAAGGATTCGTCAAAGAAAATGTTAATTTCAATCATGGAATCAATTCATCAAAATTGCAAGTGAAACACTTCATCAAATCTTCAATCCTAATCCAATTTGAACCAAACACAAAATTTGATCCGAGATCTTACGTGACCTTATCTTTATCAAGATTAAAAGTATGAAATGGATGGAACTATACTTGAAATATGGATTTGAAAAACATTGCAAAATTTTTCTAAGTGTTGACTTGATTGATGAAATCATGTCTTTCTAGCAAATCAATGAAAGTTTTTAAATGAGATAAGCTATGATGAAAGGATGATATTTTATGGATTTCAGAATGACTGTATTAAGATCAAAGTGTTAAATCATGTATTATTTGTCTAAGGACGTGATCATCAAAGAATCATCGAGGACTTGTACATAGGATAAAACTGAGATCTTTGTTTGTTTACGTAAAAGGATACCTTGGATATTTTGATGTTCAATATCATAATACCAAAATCCACTTGCAACATAGAATCCGACAAAATCGGTATTCGCACTCTCATGATTGGTTTCAATCAATGATAGTCATACTAGATAAGAGATTGGAAAGCAAAACAAGAGGTGCAAAAAAGTATTCATATCATCATGGTTGAACTAGTGATGGTTGTACTAAAAAGCAGAATTCCAAAAATTGCTCAATGATGAAAATAAGCTCCAAATTTTTTAATAATGATAGTTAGTTGCATACATCTTAGATTAAATGCATTTAATGTATTTTTCCTTTCTTAGTTTATAATTGCAAGAGGGAAAATTGATAAAACAAAAGGGGGTGTGGTCAAATCAAAAATAAAAAATCAAAGGATCATCAAAAACTATATGTGATCGAGTGTGTTGGAAATCAAAAATCAAAAACAAAAGTGCATTTTATTAGTTCACTTGCATTAGTTAGGTTCATTTAAGCACATGGTATTAAGTTGCATTAAATAATTGAAAACATTGCATTAGATTCATTTTATCTTGCATTAATTTTAAGTGTTTTCATCATTTAAACCAATAAGTTCATTACATTTCATCATTGCATTAAGTTGCATTAAGTCATGTACCATCATTTGCATTAGGTTCATTGTATTGAGTTGCATTAATTTTCATCATTAGAATAATTGGTATGTCATTTGCATTAAGTTGCATACATCATTTAGATTCATTCACCATTACATTAAGTCGCATTCATATTCAAATCATTCATTTTACATCCATTAAAGTGCATTTACCATGGCATTTCATTAAAACCATAATCATTACATCATTATACCCATTACATTATTACATTTCAAATAGAACATTAGAACCATCATTAGGTGCATATCATTTAAGTCATTACATATAAATTCATTCAATAAAAGCAATGCATTGCATCATCATTTACATCATGTAACATCTAGGATCATTAATCATTAAGTATCCATATTACATTGCATTCATATACATTATTCATTACAGCCATTTAATCCATCTATATATCATTACATCCATAAAAGAAAAGAATTAATCATTAGAATCCACATCATCGCATTCATCAATCTATTTTGTGTCATACATAAGACAACCATTTAAGCATCATTAGAACATATGCATACATATCAAAAATTGCATTCTGAAAAACATAAAATAAATCATATAGGAGATGGAACCATCTAGATCTGCATATGTTAAAATACATGAAAAGGAGATCCAACGCATCATGACATCATAAATAGTGAAAGCTATCAGAATGAGTATCAAAGTCTATAACATCATCATGAAGTAAACAACATATCAAAGTCCATCAAAGTGCTCATAAAAGCAATATCCAAATAATCAATGTCTATCAAAGTATCAGTATCAACATCAACAATATAGATCAAATCAAATGATACAATAAGAGTCTAATATCTCGACATCAATAAGAGAATGAGATCATATATCATCAAACTAAAAAGCAACTAAAATATATCAATTGATTGAGTGACTAGCACCATCGGTGCCATCAGGACTAGGAGCACTATCTGGAGGACGACTCGAACTCACCTGTAACCCTACTGACTCATCGCTGCCAAGAAGGTCTGCATCATTGAACTCAACTGAGAAACCTATTGTTGCATCACTGACATTTGAGTCTGAAGAGATATAACATCTGATGCTAAAGTTGGGGTAGGACCCTATGGTGGAGGTATGGATGAAGAAGGCATCAAAGAAGATGGAACAGAAAATGATGGAACAAAACTAGAAGAAGATGGACATGATGAAGAAGAGGGTATTGAAGCAAAAGCATAAGCAGGTCCTTGAGAAGGTGGAGCCCATGGAATAATCGGTGGTATACCTTGCTGAGCAGGAGGACCCCGTGCCTAATCTAATAAAACCTGTGCCAGCTGGGCCTCAACCTCTCTATGAAATCTGGCTCTATGTCGACCCTGTCTCGCTGTTGGATCCCTAGCAACCTGATGAAGTTCTCTATCCGCACCACCTCTACCCTGACCACCCGCATGAGGAATAGGAGCAATGGCAATCACTGGGATATGTACTCTACCTACTCTGGCTACTCGATGATCATCCATGTCGTGCTTGAATCCTACCCCTACCACCATCCCCACCATCATCATCTCCATCATCATCTCCGCCATCTCCTCATCACCACCATCACCATCTGATAGCTCATCAATACCAGGAATCCTCTCAGGAAGATTTATGAACCTAGGAAAGGGATACTGATGCAACCACTCAACATAATAATATGTGATACCAGCATCCATAATATGCTCTCGCATAGACCAAGGTCTCGAATCTCTCTGACAGATGTACCATAATCTGCATAGGGATCCCATAATGATCTCTCTGCCTGCACTCGAGCATACATTACTACTCCCTGCAACATACCCTGCCTATGCCCATACTGACGCAGTACTCTCCTAAAGCAGAATCTCTCAATAATATAAGTGAAACACCCAATCATCCATCGAGGGAAAAACATATAAGGTAACTCAGAGTCATCCTCAGGCCAAGCCTCACAACCAACATATGGCCTCCATACCACAACATCATTATCATCAATGACACGACGCCAATAATCTAGCTTACCCATATGGGTCTGCATCACAATACCCTCATACATTCAGGCGAATGGCCAGCCCAGATCTCATTGTCACGTTGTGTAGGACGTGTCACTGGGATATGCTCCCAAGTCCAAAGCTGTAACAAAATTTCCCTTGCAGTAGGCATAGAGGATCATTTGTAAACCAATGTATATAGCTCATGATACAACTGAGCTAATATGCATGAACCCCAATCAAATCTCCGAGGATGTGCCATCAAGTCCTCAAGGATAGGACCCCATCCACATGCAAAACCATGACCACACCTGTCTGGAAAAAGAAACCCACCAATCAGAGTTCCTAAAACTGTTGGGAGCACCAGAAAAGAAAGGAACTAGGCCCATTGGATATGATCATCTCCAATGGTAGGATCCAGAAAAACTTGTCGACATGCAAACACATCATAAACAATGTCATAGTAGACCAACTCTCCTCTCGTCGACAAGCGAAGGATGCGATACACATCCTCCGGAGTGATAGTCATCTCACCCAATGGTAAATGGAAAGTATTATGGTCTGAGTGCCATTGCTCAACCATAGCAATAATCAAACCCCGATTCACTTGGAATCAAGGAAGAGAAAGAAGGAAAGAAAGACCACATAGACTAATATGTCTACAATTAGCCACGCTGAGGTCCAGGATCATACTAAAAGGTAAGGGATAAGAACCACGAACACCCAGTGACTTAAGCACTGCCTGCAAAAAGCAAGTTCAATCACATCAGTTTTGAAATCAGTTATCACTTGGATTATCCTAGAAGTCAATCAAACATTTACAAAATAAAAAACCACAATCAATTTTCATGTTTCTACTCAGATAGAATAGAAAATTCATCATCACCCATCATCTAAATCTAGATTGACAATCCAACATTCAAATTATGACTGACTCATACTGACATCTTACAACTCGCTATAACATCAAGTTCGTTACCTTAACCAATTAGTTGATCAATGACGTTGAACAGGTTGAAAGTTGACTAAGTCAATTTAAAATCTATCCTAAAAGGGTGAAAGTGCTATTTCAGGCTTTAAAAGAGCTCAAACGTAAACACGATGTTTAAAAGTTTAAACACGCTACTTAACAGCTCAAAAGTGCCATTTCAGGAAAATGCGCTAAAATAATTTGAAAGCATTGTTTTAAAATTCAGAAGCACTATTCTAAAATGCAAAAGCGAAATCAACATTAAACGTGCTATTTGACAAGGCAAAAGCAGTCTAGGGCCAAGAACATGCGTGTAAATGCGCTATTCCAAAGCACAGAAGTGCTAGTTAAAAATGCGGAAGCGCTACTTGAGAGGTAAAAGTGTTGTTTAAATATGTAAAAGCGCTATTTGGAAAATAAAAAGCAAAAAAATAGATGGTTTTACAATGAAAAATTTGATTTTCTAGAAATTAAATGCGTAAATTGAAAAATTGAGAAGATTAGGCACTCACCAGAGGTCCATAGTTCTGTGGCTGTTGATAACGTCACCCATGCTCGAACCTATGCTCTCGTATCAGGATCGACATCGTCAAGGAGTCAAAGGAGATCAGAGCTCAAAAGTCAAGAGCAAAAGTAAAAATGAATAGTAAAAAGGACTTTTTACCCCTTTATATAAACCTTTTTGACCTAAAAAGGGTATCTTTGACCAAAAAAGGGAATCTTTCACTAGAGGGGACTCGGAAACTCCAAATTTTTCACCAATTCTACCAAATCAGAGGCATTTGTAATCAAACAGACGCAAAAACATTATTGGAAATGAAATCGAAATTCAATAAAAATTGACATAATCAACCAAATTGATCTAAACCGTCAAAATTTGTAAACATCTATCAAATTTCATTTCATTTCCGAGGGGGCATACCACTCGAATAATCAGCATCAATAGCAACATCATTGAATCAGGAGAACGACCATCAAATCAAAGCATAATCTTTTATCAAGAAATTTTTTGCTAATCAATCGAAAGGGGCATCAAATATCGAATTACATCAAATCAGGTATCGCATCGAACTAACATCAGATCGACCATCAAGGACTTCAAATCAATCAAAACAACCATCAGAACTATATTGAACATCATCAGAACTGCATCTTCTATCAGGCATCAAGATCGACCATTGAAAGAATTAGGATCTTTCATCAGTAAATTTCAGACATTCTTTGAATTGACACGCTTCGCGTGTCAACTCAAAGAGGGGCATTTGTAAACACTGAAAAGTGGACAAGATAATTCATGTGATTAATCAAGGCAAAACTAAGGAAAATCAAGGCAATTGAATCAAAACAAACATTTGGCCAATCAAAATTAAAATCAAGTCTTAATTCAATATAATTCAAAATCTAAAGCCAAAATATCAATTAAAAACTATTAAATCAAGTGAAATTAAATCAAAGTGCAATTAATCTAATTAATTTTATAGTTTGAATTAAATCAAATCAACCCATTCAAGGGGTACACTTGGATAAATAAATGAATTAAAATCAATTGATTAAATCCTAATTTCCCTCAACACCACATGGGAGGAAAAAGCCTCAACCAATAGGATTTAAGGAAATGAACTCACATGGATCAAACCAAATTCAATCTCAATCACTCAGATTAAAAGAGCATCTTGTCCACTCATCTTGTCTTCTTGTCCCAAGCTTTGAGGACACAATATTTAAATTGCCTTCAAAGAGTGGAACCAAAGACTCAACTCAAGTTTAATCATGATCAACTCTACTACACCCCCTACCCTTGCCAAATCCTATAAAAGCAAGGCTAAATCACTCATAAATCAATCCACAAATCTGAGAATAGCATCAAACCTCTCGAGAATTATAGCTAGAAAGGCATTTTAGAAGTTAATTTGAGCATTTCAATTTGGAATTGATTAATTAGCTTAGCTTATCACTCATTTCTCATTCTAGGATTGTCATTAATGGAGGCTTGCTGAGAGCTTCACATTGACACTCTTAGTTAGAGAGCCATAGGATGCTTAATTGTTTATTCATTTGCTAAATAGATTGCTATATTGTGGTTATTTAGTTTCTATTTCATTTGTTGTTCAATTCTAATTCTATGAAGATACTATTTCTAGTATACACATATGTTACAAGAAATTAGCCAAACACAAGAAAAAAAAAATAAGTAAATGTGTATTTAGGTGAAGGTCGATGAAGTAGCCATTCAACTCAATAATGTACTAATCATTATTATGTTTAGAGATATTAGACACTCTTTTAAACACATTTTATTTTACGAACAATCAAACTATCAATTATCTATTACAACTTTATAAATAGTGGATAGTAAAATATTTAAAATGTTAAAAATAGAAACAAAAAATGTAGCAAATCATTGCCTTAGTGAGGTGTGATGACCTCATCCCCCATTTGAATCTTGGGCTGAATTGGGAAACACCATCACAAACACTAAACAATACATGAACACTCACCTAAACAATACATAACAAGGAAGAAACTAGCAACATAAGAAAAATAAGTTAGGTCATTACATTAGTGGGGTATGATGACTTCACCTTCCATCCAAAACTAAACAAAATAGGGCATTGAGAAAACCTCCACACTCACTATCACAAACCTCCACATTTTTTCCATGCAATCCCTTCAAAACCATCAAGCAAGCAAATAAAGATTAAACAATTGTAGGTTGAAAAAATAACAAGAATTAAAGGAGAAGATAGTATTGAACACATATGCATTATATAATGTTGTGTAGTGTAGCATTCAACGCAGTGTCCTTTCACATTTCTAAACCATCTCATTACATGGGATTTAAGTATGGAGTCACATTAGTTTAATTCCTTAAAATTTGATTGAAACATGTTTAGTTGCATGCCAAAAACAAGTCAATGTGAACATGAGGTCAATTAATGGTGTTCTACAATCAAGGCTCCACATGCACCACTTTTGGTAAATGAAACCGTAATTTTGACCCACCTAAAAATGGTTTCCAATCTTTGAGCCCTCTAGAAATGATTTGCACTCTTTGACTACTCCACATGTTTGATGAGTCATAGAAAGAGAAAAGAAAAACTATTTAAACTAATCGTGTTCTTACCTACATGATTATCAAATTATTCACCACCAACATGGAATGTAGATAGCCATGTTGACCCCAACAATTAGAATACATCACTATCAAACCTTCTTCCCTACATGCATTTTGTTTTATATCCTATATATTTATGTGACATACCCAAGATTCTTTTCCTATGTGCAACTCTACACCCAAATGTTGATAAGGTGCATGTATCATCTAGCTTGTTTATAAAATTGCATTTCAATTGATTGACAAGGCTATTTTGGAAAATTTATGGAATCTTTTTGTAGTGCTACTTATTCAGATATTATATTTGTGAAAATGGTTGAAACAATTAGAATCAAATACTTTGACAACAATGGATCTATCATGTTTCTATGCAAGACCATCATCATGATAGCCAAGTATAGTTCATAATCAAAGGATTGTCAATATCCATGATAGAAATAGATGGACTATGAAAAGCTAATGGTAGTACGGTTACAAACTATCAAGATATACCAATCAACTAAAGCCAATATGTTAGAAAGGATTACTATGCAATGAGGACTCGACAAACAATTTTTTCAAAGAGATGACTTCGCCACATGATTGGGCAGCTGTATAAAATGATACATTTTGTCAGCAAGAAGATTGGATTTGACTAATCATATAATTAAGTCCATAACACCAGCAACTGGACAAACTACCAGATAAGAAATTAGCAATGATCGTTTAGCGATTACCAAAGGACAAAAAGATATGTCTTAATCGTTGCAACTCGATATTCACATAGGAGCGAGTATAAGGTTTCCGGAAGAAATTCTTGGGAAAAAGGGGACAACAAGAGGAAACGCATGAATTACAAGGAATTGGAATCGAAAGATATAGAACAGTTGGAATCATTGAGGATCACTTTACTTCTAGAAAATTGATTAGATATTTATTACCCGCGCCTAAACATCAAAGGTTATATTAGAAATAGCATTATGATATTATTTATCTTCTAGTAAAAGAACTAAGGTAGATTAAAACTAAGATATGACTTATTTGACTGGTTTGCTTTATTGGTTTGATGATTTAGTAAATTAGATCATTAGTGTTTATAAAATGGCTCCCCGTCACTATGGAAACATAGACATCTTTGTGTAAGCCTTTTTCCGTTATCCTTGTCTAAGGTAGCTTAGTAATGCCAAAATTATTCAAACTTCATCATTAAGGTTACAGAGTAAATTCTTGTGATATCGTTTATTTTATCTCTATCTAAACATATGTCGATGAAGAAAACTTGATGTCTTTAAAGTTTGTTTACGATTTTTTTTAAGTTCTTCTAGTCATCATCGATGATGATGATAAATTCGTTGTACTAACGATCTTGCATATAAGGAGTGGTAGATTCTTGCTCTTAAAATTGTCAAAAGATTGATAATATAGGCATTAAGTTTCTTCTTAAGTAATTATTCAATATAATGATGACATAGAGTATAATGTTTAAGTAGTGCTGAAATCTCAAAACTCGGCAGAGGGTGTTTATTAGAGATTCTCACTTGTAAGCCTCTTATTTTTATTTTTTTAAGTTCTTCTAACCATCATCGATGATGATCATAAATTCCTTGTACTAACGATCTTGCATATAGGGAGTGGTAGATTCTTGCTCTTAAAATTGTCAAAAAATTGATAATATAGGCATTAAGTTTCTTCTTAAGTAATTATTCAATATAATGATGACATAGAGTATAATGTTTAAGTAGTGTTGAAATCTCAAAACTCAGCAGAGGGTGTTAATTAGAGATTCTCACTTGTAAGCCTTTTATTTTTATTAATAACAGAAGAATTTGTGAGTATATTAATATAAGTATATAAACATATTCATAAAAGATATTAAGATTATGTTTGTGTTTAAATAGATATAAAATATTTAAAAAGAATTAACTTCTAAATAGTGGAAAATTAGTATGTATGTATGTGTGTGTATTTGTGTTCACACACATATATATTGAAATACATATTATGTATTTTGCATATGTAATCGTAGTGTACCAATTGATCATACAAGATGATAATCTTATACTAGAGCTCTATAATTTCTGGCATGTTTTATAATAGTGATTATAAGTACTCTAATTAGTTGAATTATGTGTTCCTTACACGTTGGAAAGTAAGGTAAACATGATAATCTTTATTTCTATTCTTGAATCTGAAAAAGGTCTCCAAATTAGGAGTTAAATAAACACCCCTCTAACATTAGCCATGTGGGATTGTAAACTAGTGATAGCTAATGACTAAGTTGTGTCGATCATTATTATCAAATAGCTTAAATGTTTTATTCTATCTTCAGCACTAAATTCTCTAGATATTGTTGATAACTTGAGATTCTAACAATTTATAGTTGTATACGCTTAAAAATGGTCACCTAGACTATTAGCCCCTTTTGCTAAATCATAAATTGCTTATTTTTTATCAAATCCTAGCTCTATCATTTATTCGATTATTTTCTATGGGCTAACCATCTTATCCTAAGTCTTTATTTATTTAAAAGGAATATTTCCTCCCCTTTTAATAAATAAAAAGCCCCCACTTTTCCTCTTATCCTAAGTTGCACAAATAAAGCATTATTCTTACTTTATAAAAAGGGAAAAAATACTGTTTGTCTCATATGGACACAAAAGTCAACTCTTATTTTCTCATTAGAGGATATTTGTGCACATGGATTGCTCCTCTTTTAAGCTCCACCGTTGATTAAATTTTTTCCCTCTTAATCTCCATGGTCCATTCCTTCTCATTTCCTTTAAGAGGAGAGCTCTCTTCTTCATTCTAGATGCTCAACTTTTTATGCTAATGTTATGCTGCAGGTTTTCTAGATCATTTTGGAGCTTTTGGAGATTTGGAGCATTCTTGGCTTTTGCATCTACATGTTATCATAGTTTCATTTCTTGCATAGTAGCTTCATTTTCATAGCATTCTTAGCTTAGTTTCCTTTATGCTTTAGATCAATTCATCTAGCTTAACTAGGAGGTTTTGTAATACTTGCATCTTTCATTTTCATAGCTTAACTTGCATATTCATCTTAATCTAGCTTGCATTACATTTCATTTGATTCTTGAGGATATTGACATTCTTGCCCTTGTCTTCATTTGAATCTCCCATTGCATGGTTTACTAGCAAGGTTATAGGCTAAATAGCTCTAGCTAAGAGCATTCTTAAAACCCTTGCACTCCACGCCTAGGGAGCTATGGATCAATTTTTGAGACCTCATTCTTGAGTGTTCTTGAATGTAATGATTCATAGAAGTGTGACACAATTATAGCACACAATAGTATGGCGTCATTTTATAAACTTTGGCCTTGACTAGGTTATAGCTCTACTTTTTGTTATTGTTGTGGGGGTATCATTAGATGGGTTGACACTTAGATCAAGTGTTCTTACATTTTAGTGTATGCCCCCCTTGAAAGTCATGTGTCATTTATTTAATCTCTTCCTTGTATGCATTGCTTCAAGATCTTATTTTATGGTGAGTAGGGTTATTCTTATGCCAAGGTGAGTTAGTAAGAAATATGGTTAGGTTTTAGTAAATCAAGGTATTATACATTATCCAAATTAACATTCAAGCAACCTACTAGGAGTGATGCATGGCATAAACTTAACCTAGTTTTAGTATTTGCTCCACCTAAGTGGGTGGCAGCCAATAGGGAACTATCTAGGGAGTGGGACCGTAGAAAGGGTCGTGCACCCGCTTATGTATTTTATAAAGCATATAATTAGTAAGCACGTGATGCATTAAGTTGTAATCTGATTTATAGCCTTACAACTGTGAACTAAGAGTCAAACTATGAAGTCTTTGAGCACGAATGTAGGCAAGGCTATCAATGACAAGCCCTCGAGACTTAGGTCTAGTCCTTAGGGTTTGTCTTTAAGTTTAAAATGGTATTAATTCACTTCTTCTCAATGATGTTTCACTTAGATAAGATATCAATAGAGAGTTATGTACGATCATGTACCTAATATTTGGTATCTAGTTGGATAGACATGTGAATAGTTACTTATATTAGACGTGGTGATCACAATGTAGAAAACAAGGTAGCAATGTTTAGGTATGCAATGATAATTTTTATTAATTGAGCATGGCATTAAGTATAATCTTTATCTTCATGGTTTTTGTTTAAGTGATTTAAAATAGGATTTTATGTGATGCTTTAGTTAATGTAATTCATTGATATATATATATATATATATATATATATATATATATATATATATATATATATATATATATATATATATATATACACACTATGCATGTTTTAGTGTGTATTTTGTCCTCACGCTGAGGGTTCCTTGTTGGGGCATTACATTTGTTATTGTCAACAAAAAAAAACTTTCCTACCCTCACAGCAAGAAACCAAACCCATAAGGGATTGGGGAGTAAGAAGAGAGATTAGTAGTATTGACTTTGGTAAACAAAGGACATGGAGAAAAACAAAATGGTTTCATCCCCTAAGTGATGAGACAAAACTGAACTTCAATGGGGCTTCCAAAGGAAACTCTAGGGAGAGCAGTGGAGGAGGCTTATAAAAAATTGTCAATGGAGTGTTCATTGTTTATTTTGTTGAAGTCTAGGGGTCAAAACCAGTAATGAAACTAAGGTGAAGATGGTTTGTTGAGGTCATCCGCTTGCCTCTTCTTTCTAAAATGTGTCATTCTTGAAGATGACTCCAAATTAATTATTGACTACATGAACTATGTCCCTAAGCCTATTTGGAAGTTAGGCAACTTCATTTTTTAAGCAATATTTCTATTGAATAATTTATCACTTCCTTATAGGACATGTCTTCAAAAGAGGCAATATAGTGGTGGATGGTCTTGCCAAAGAAGGCTAAAGGTTGGAGTGATGTTAGTGTTGGAGATAGTGGGAGGCATCCCAAATATTGTGCACATATTATTCCTCAATGATTTGGAAAACCTACCTAGACATGACACCTAATCAAGGCTTAAATGTGATGAAGACCTTGTGGGTGGCTAATGGACTTTTCAAGCTCGTCATGTACATTGATAGTTATAATCATTTGATACTAACCACCCTATGGAATTGAGTTTATTAGTTGACCATTCCCCTTATTTTGAAACCATCATAACTTTGAAACTATTGTTTGAGTGTCTTCTTAATAGGGGAAAAAAGAAAAGACCCCA
Source organism: Chamaecyparis obtusa (assembly GCA_027943335.1). Lineage (NCBI taxonomy): Eukaryota > Viridiplantae > Streptophyta > Pinopsida > Cupressales > Cupressaceae > Chamaecyparis > Chamaecyparis obtusa. Next base: position 360,751 of record BSBK01003771.1, read on the forward strand.
AGGGAGTATTTGCATCATCATTAACCTGAGGCTTGTGTTACACAATGTTGGTCATATGATGATCAAAAGTAGAAATAATAGGTCAACGATGATTGTCCTTCCCATAGAAATCCAAATTGGCCTCACAATTATCCATCCTAATTCCCTTAGTCTCCATTCTATAACTCAGTTGATATTATATTTTGAAGCTATTGTGCAATATTTCAACCTAATTCTTCCCATTCAATTTGCTCAAACTTGAATCACTGGGAAGGTGAAAATTTGGAAGTGTGGAGAGTAAAGTCAATGAAAGATTGGCAGGTGATGCCATAGTGATGGGCACCAATGGTTTAAAGGTGAAAAGTCTCACTCGAGCAAGTGAGAGACTATCAATTCCTTCCTTAGTGATGAACAACTTTCTCAACTCCAAAATAGTTTCAAAAGAAAATATATCTCCACTAGAATGAAATTAGCCCACTTTTAATCAAGTACTACCCTTGAAAGGGTTGTAATCCATCTACAAACATTTTCCTCTATTGTGCCAACTTTATCACAATTTGTGCAAGTTTTCAAATTTCTCTCATCTTCTATTAAAAGTCTTTCAATGAAGTGTAGTGCAATATGGCGAACTTGTTGTTACACTAGGTCTCATATTTCCTCTTTATCACTATAGTCTTAATAACTCTATTTCTACCATCAACTCGAGATAAATACCCCTAGCCTCATGGGGATTGTGAGAAAAAAGGCTATCCCTCCCCTCATTGACCTTTAAGATCCCCTCTCCTTCCAAGAGTCCTAGGGTTCAACTAGGGAATGTGAAACCCTCAAGTTATGACTTTTGGGCTCCACTTTTTACCCCATCTTAGTAAGAGAATAGTGAAATTGACAAAAAGGAGGAAAAAAATGACTTCTTAGCTCTATTTTCCACCCATGTTAGAAGCAAAGATTCGAATTGGGCCAAAAAAATAGAGAGAAAAAGAATAGTGTGACAACAATCGTAGAACCCAAGGTGGAAAAAGAGAGTTTGTTGGAATTTTGCTACTAATAAATAGGAGATATTTTCCACAGCAAGTCAAATTGTTATATTGCTATCAAGATTCAACTGTGTAGTTTTTGTAGTCAAACTTATTAACCTATGTTTCATGAGTAGTGGTTTACATGAACCCATCTCTCATGAGAATGAATGGAACACTTAGCACTCATTGGATCTCGGTGATGCTCACAAAGGTGAAGCATCGGGACTTTCCGAGAGATCACCTATCCAAGTACTAGTCCAACTCGAGCGCACTTAACTACGAAGTTTCCTCCACGGTTAAACCCACTATGCTTGCAACCCCATTTGCAAAACCTTCACCAAGTGTTGTGCCTTATGACCCTGTATCTACAAGTTTGTATACACCATGATCATCAATGCCAATAGCTATAGTAGTGTGTTGTACGACCAACAATCGAACATTTGTGTGTGCTGAATACCACATCAAATTGAGGAGAATGTTGCATGATCTGACCCACTAAGAGTAGGTTTAGTTCCATAGCAAGAACATAGTATATATTGAGGAATATGAAATTCCTTCCACCAAACTATATTTGAACGTTGCCTTTCCCAACAACGGTATACTCTTCACCTCCTCCAAATATGGTTGAATCAGTAAAGTGAGAATTTTGTAAACCAATCACGCATGTGAGTGAAATGTTGGGAAGGGCAACATTTCACTGGTTTGCAAGCAAAAGATTTTAAATGGTTTGCAAATCTTTTAGCAATGAAGGTGTAAAAGGCAGACTTTCACGAATCCCAATGCAAAAAATAGAGGCAGATGCAAGTACAGACTTCAAAAAACAATGGAGTACGACTGACACAAAATTCAAGAAATTTTTCAATTAACCAATAAAAATCTAACAAAGACCTAGAAGAAATCTCAAAAAACCCACAAGAAATTTGTAATCAAGATAAAATTCTGACTAGATAAAATTCTGACTAGAACAGAATTCGAAACACAAAAACCAAGACACCCACAAAATTCTAACGATGAGCCAGTTGAAGTTTTGAAAAACCATCAAAAATCTGTAGTTAGATTTTGAATCAGGCAAAAGAACAAAGAGTTTCGAAGGAAACCCTAGCTGGCTTAGAAGAGGTGCAATGTCTGGAAAAAAAATGGCAGATTTCTAGAAGCAAGAACAGATCTGTCACGAAACAGAGCCTGAATAAAAGAACAAGCACAACCTTGCCGTCGCAGGTTAGAAATGGCAGAAAAAATATACCCCGACCACAGAAAGTCCGCAAACAAAACCAGGCAAGGGTCGCGTTTTGCAAGAAAAAATGTGTTGCTTAAAAACACGGGAATGGCGTCCACCAGAACTTCGACGTGATTTGCAAGAGAAGGACCCCTGATTTGGACACCGAGCTGCAAAAATGGTCGCGTCGGGAGTTTGAAGAAACATAAAAACAACCATAAGAATGGTCTTCAAACAAAAACGACCGGAGAAAACCACGATTGGCGGGAAGGAAAAAGCCTATTTGGATTGAAGAAACAAACCACAGCCTTGCAAGAGAAAAAACGACCCAGAAAATGTTTTTCCAAAATCTTAAAAAATTCCAAAAAATAATTTTTTTTAGAAAAACAAATTTCTTATTCTTGCTTGCTCTGATACCATATTACTGAGAAATAATTGGTGAATTAATTGTTGTATTAACAAATGATCAAAGAGATCATTATAAAGAATTTACAAGGATATACAGATAGAAAATTTCTAAAAGAAACTAAAGAAGGTCGTACAAACGATCTTATCTACATAATTTACATAAATATACAAAGATGATCATTAAAGTAATATAATAACATTCTAATAGAAAGCTTACCTAATGCTTATTCCTTTGTAAAAAAAAGTCAAATACATAAATATGTATTTACAGGGTTGTACAGACTACAGAGTCACCAACCACATGAGTCTTGTGAATTGTTTAGGAAAATTAAAAATGAAAACTAGATAATTTTTCATCTGTTTCCACTCGGTGTTCTAACTAAATATTTTTTTATCTGTTTCAACTCGGTGTTCTATCTCTGCTGCCATACCATCTTATGAGCAAACACACAGAAAATGTCAATTTTCAAGACTGTTCTGAGAAAATTAAGATTATTAGGTGTCTTAAAATTGAACAATTTTATATCCGAGAATTTGCTGAGAAAAGATCAACTACTGCAATTTGGTCATAACACGACAAGTAGTGCCAAGAAGTTTTCTCTATCATACTGAAAAACAAGAGAAAAAACAGAAACGTCTTACTACAAGTACAGTTCAGACTTCAGTGAATTCAAAATAGAAACAATTTGCAATCGGAACAAAACTAGAATGTCAGATTATCCTCCTTGAAAAGGAGAAGCAATTGTATTTATGTACAATCATTAAATATTACATGATAGAAATCGATCACAAATATGGCAAGTTTTACATTTTAATATTTATGAAATCAATGACATACATCATTTATCCACCAAACCTATGTAAGGTTCCAACAGAAAACGTCGAGGTAAGAAGTAATCCTAATCATCTTGGACTAGGTTGAATTTAAATGTAAATACAATTTAGTAAGCCAAACATCCACAAACAAAACCAAAGTTGTTACTCTATTCTAACAAACTTCTGATATGTCATTGACAAAAAAAAACAAATGGAACCCTACTACTGATACAAGAGATTGTACGCTGGCAAATCTTGAATTTGATTGATATCATCTAAAGATAGTTCTCGTTCTAGTTGTCTCCGTGCAGCTTTCAGAACCTCCTGCAGTAAAAGGTATCCAAATCCAGAAAATCATGTACTGATCATTTAAGTTTTAAAATGCATGCCAATTATACAAGAAAAGAGAAGAGAAACTGTACATTAAATTCCATGTATGAAGCATGCATAGCAAGCCATTGAGCATCAATCATCTCGAATGCTACACAATAAAGTAAATCAAATGCCATCTCCTCTTCTGCAAAACATCATATCTAGAAGTTACAAATGTGAAGATACCCCTCAATTGAATGCCTCGGATACCATTCAACTCAATCTGTCTCAAGACATTTCTCTGGCCAATAATTCATGATGTAAATCTCCAAATGCTTTCATACATACCTGCAAGGATCTTCAGAAAGTTTATCCCAGCTAGCGTCTTTGGTTTTACTGGAAATGCAAAAATACTGCTTCAGTGGCATGTAAGAAGGATTTATAAATAAATCAGTTTTAGTCTTGTCAGGTCAAATTGACTACACTGTCAAATGTGCATTAGACTGCATTGTGTTAATATAGCAAAAATGAAAAAGAAATTTACATCAGTCGAGAAATGAGAATATCTGAATATGGCACTACAAATAGTATACCACAGGGACAACCACCTTGGGGAACTGGATGCTTTGAGCAGTAAAAAGGGAAACTCCTTGGCAGATTATTGTCGAGGATAGGATCAAAACAGCAAAAAACAGAGCAGGAATCAAAAGTTCTTCCAACCAATCTGATATTCTTGGTGCAGGCAGCTTGTTCAAACTAAAACTCTCACAGATCCTCAGAAGGATATGGAAATGCTTGAAGTTTATCTCTGAACAAACGGAATGGAAACTTGAGGGGCTGTGTGATAAGTGGGGGGTTCATACACATGACTTCTTTAGCATTTCCACACCTGCAGTAAGCCAATTAAGGTGAATCTCCAAGTAGGCTAGAAAGAAAATATTAAGGAAAAGTTTTTCCTTCCAGAGGAATGTTTGGGACAGAACAATACTACATGAACAGGTTAGAGGGCCTGAAACATGTCCAAACATTAATAGGGTTGGACAAATCCTTGTCACACTGTAAAATGGTTTTACATTTTCATAATTATTTCTAGATTAATTATTTATGGGATCTAATGGGCATCCAACCTTGGAAAAGCAATCCAAGCATATTTTGGGTTGCTATTGTGCTATGGGTTAGGGTTTTGCCTTGTTGCTATTAAGGATGGATATTTGGATCATTTTGTGGGTGGCGAGGGTTTCGGGAGATGAGTTACTTTGGTGGTCTCTAGACACCAGAGGGTTGCCAATGAAATGTAGGTCAGCCATAAAATGCCAGTTCAATTCATTGGGTGGAGTACAAGCCAGTGCAATCAAAGGAGATCAACATTGTACGTGATTTGTGTGGCAGTGTCTCCATGGCATTGTGCATATTTCCAAGAAGGTTTTTTTGTTGCCGCTAGGGATTTCCCTTTGCCACATTTAATTGGCACAAATATAATTCTAAATTAGGTGAATGTAATAGCATCCTAAAAACATCACAAGCTTTGTGGTGATCTTTCCCTATTATGTATGGATGTATGCAATTATGTTTTAGATTACTAAGCATGCTCTATTATAAATTTCATAATCTTTGGTGGAGATAAACTGCACAACCCGTATTCTTTTTTAAATTTTTATTTTAGTTCAAGTTTCTCTTGATGAATTGTAACTCTGCTACCCAATAAATAGGCAATGGTCTCGTTTGACCCTACTTTCTATTAAAAAAAACAGAAAACATTAATCACTAGTTTAGTAATAGAACCATCTATTTGTTCGAATTTTAAATTATTTAAATTCAAATTGGTTGTCCCTGAGCCCCTAACGTCTCCACCTACCTGCCAAGAGTTTCCAGCAGCCTTCAGCAGCAAGTAAATGCTGCCCAGATTTCTGCAGACATTGGGATTTCCCAACTGGCCCCTGACGTGCAGCAATAACAGTCATGCATTTATTTCTGGTAAGTGAGTTTGAAATTGAAATTTGTGTGGGAAATTGTTTGGACAGCAAAGACAAAAAGGAAGCATGTTTATTCATTCAATCAGATGTTGAAGAATGTTTTTGTGAGCAGCAGCAGAGAGAATTTTCAGAGTTTGTGCAACAGCACTGTGTATGAGATTGAATGTGCAGTGAGCAGTGATTACTCCTGACATTCCTTGTAGCTCCAAGTGAGCAGATTTGTAAGAGCTCTTAGCAGCTCCACGTGTTTGGGTGCAGCTCCAGAATGCTGCAAGTTAGTTTGTAGTCTGTAGTTGCAGCCATTAGTTTTTATTTCTGATTTTGTAGATTGCATTTTCAGATTTGTAGAAGTTATTTTCAGATTTGAAATAGAAAGCAAGAAGAAAGCTTGCATATCTCCAGCTCTTGTTTTGTTGTCTTCATTTTTATTCTGTTGTGCATTCCCAGTGATTGGGAAAAAACAGAGTTGCAATCTCTCTGTGTATGCTCTACCCTGTTTTGGGTATTTTGTTTATTGTTGGTATCAGAGCTCTGTGTTAGAGCCATTCTATATTTCTTATACTATTGTGCATTCATGATCTTGTATTATAGCAAGGGAAACAATCTTAAGAGAGCCTTAAAAGAACTTATTTCATGTGTCATGGTTTTTAATAGCCAGTTTTACTTGACCTAATGGCCGCTTTGAGGTCAAATAAGAAATTTTTTAGCTATTGGTTTTAAATTGTATGTTTTGTTTAATTCAAATACCTATCATGATATACCCCCGGAAATAACCTCCTGAGTCTAAGGAACAGTAGGACTGAAAACTCACTCTCATAGACTTGACCTCCAATCATCCAAAGTCTGAATAATTAGGTATCTACTTCCATGACAACAACCTTGGCCTTGAAAGTGAGAATATGTTCTACGAAGTGGACTTCTGGTTTTGGGACCCAATATGTGGCTCCAAGGATGAGTGTGATTGGCTTAGAGGAATTTTACAATCTTTTATAAGAAACTTTATACATTTGATATCATATAGAAGAAGGAGAGAACCAATCAAGGTGGTGTTGACAAGAACACAAGTAACAGGGAATAATGTGATTTTCTTTGTTTTGAAAGTTTGATGATCCTATCATCATTGTTGTGATGTAATAAAGTACCCTGATATTTTGTTTGATACAAAAGTCCGTGCATAATATCCTATCTCCAAGACACCTCTTAGGGGATGGGAGATGGATCTCTAGGTAACCATGGTGCTAAGTGATGAAACTATAGAGAAAGCTAAACACTCCTCAAAGTTGACCATGATTTATAGGTTTAAGAATCTTTACTGTAGTTTGTCAGAGTTACATCAATGGATCACTATTACTAATTCTTGGAAACCCTTTCTTGTTTAACCTTGTTCACAAGGCTTCTCCATTATCGTTAGTAAATCTATAGCAAACAAAAAATTTATTTTGACAAAGGGTCTATGGGATTGGAAGAATTCTTCTCTATTTGTCAAACCTTGGTACCAAGGTTTCAATCCTTCAACAGGAAATTTCAAGACTGTTTTGATTCAAGTAAGAATATATAATCTGCCCTTGCTCGTTTAGCTTATCACTTCCCTGGAGAACATAGGCAACTCCTTAGTTACTTTTGTTTTCATTTGTCTTGAATCCTGGAAGACTCCCACTCTACTTATGTGCTTATTTTGGTAAATTCGGATCTATCTTTGGGTCTTTTGGAAAATATTTGGCAAAATGTTGGAGATACTATCTAGAAGTAGCCTCCAGATTATGAGAAGCTAGCTTTTAAATGTTGGAATTGTTTTGGTCTTGGTCATTTGTTGGGTTTATGTCTAGAGGAAAAACATAATGTGAAATTGCATCATCAAAAAGTTGGTTGCCCATAGTGTTGTATGCTCCCAATGTAAATCATTTTTTTTCCAAATGGTGCATCTATGGCTTAGGTGGATGAGTGTCTACATTAGAAGATTCATAGCTAAGTTGAAATCAAAAGAAAATAAAGAATTGGCAATTGTTTCTTTTGTAATCAAAGATATTGAAATGGCAAAAAAAGCCTTCCCTCCCTAATTCACCACAAGAGGAAAGATTAGATTTAGCATAGGGATGCACCTTTTATGGGCAACAAAGTTATTTTCTTTAAGTTGTTATGGCTAGATGTGTTGAGTGTTGACATTATTGGAAATTACTTCAGCCAATGATGCCAAATGTTCAAAATTTTAGGAGTCTAAAGAGCTTAACCCTTGTTCCTCTAAAGAGGATTTCCCCTTTGATGAAGATTTTGGGGGATAGAAGGATCTTGACATAGTGCTTGAGTCACCCAAAGAACAAGGTTGGATAATAGTAGAAAGCATAAAAAAAATCAAATAAAAATGCCTCTTCCTAAAAGATTTTAAGGTCTTACATAAAAAGAGGTAAGAAATGTGTAGTTTCTCTTGGACTACATATTCATGGTTCAGGGCTTCATTAGATCCCTCAACTAATTAATCTAAAATTAATAATAAAATTTTAAGGAAAAAAATTGAAACTTGGTTCTTATTTAATCTATAATTATTAATTTTAGAAATGACTTCATTGCCATCAACAACCACCTTAATTATTTTCCAAAAACATATTTTGAATTAATTGTCACATAAAATGGATGACAAGTAGTTTACAACAATTGTTTGTTTTTTTCTCTCATTTGTATACTTCAGCTTCGATCCGTGGGTGGTTCTACTTCGTCTTGTGGAAGATATAGTTTTTAATGTTTGTTCATTAAAGGTGAATTTCTCTCTAGGTTCCTCCAAACATCGGCATTTATTTCTCCAAGGCCCATTTTCTCTTTCGACCCATAGGCATTTCTTTTGACAAGATCCCTATTTTCATATATTCCTTACATACACTTCATCACCTTCTTCCAAGGAAAGAGGTTCTTAATTGATCCATCAATGAGGATAGTTACCATAAATGCATCTAGGCTACTTGAACCTCCCCTTTAAACTTTCTCAGCCCCAAACTAGCTTTCCATGTCAAGTAATATTTATAGATTACAAATGGGACCATTGTTCAACTCAACTATCTATGGTGTCATTGATCTCTGTCTTATGATTTGAGGACTCCTTTTGGCTAGTTGCAAGTGTTCTCCCATCCAGTTCACATTGAGGTACACTCCCATATTTGACAAAGTGGTGACCTCGTGAAGTATGAAACGAGCCACATCAGCGACCTTAAGTCACGATCCCTCACACGGGAGAAAAAGAAGAATGAGAGAAGGCATTCGTGATTCAGGACAGAAATTATAAGTATTCAGAAACGGAATGCTAAAACAGGATATAAAAAAACAAAAGAAAAAGGGGTCACCGGGAGTTTCAGCGGTGTGTTAATCAACCCATGAAGTTAGCGATTCAAGGATATATTATTGATACGATGGTAGAGCACAGATCGACTTAAGTTTAATATAACACATCCACCGAAGAACATAAATTATGGATACTTAATGTTTTATGGGGCGGAATAAGGAATAGAAATGGCATATTGTCAATAATGTGATTGTTGACAATCACCAAATAACGCTACTGTAGGACTGACGGTATATGAATATCGCATGATAAAGATACATATGGAGGCATGATAAATATCACAGCTTTAACACGACACAGTAAGAGATATTGATCAGGTGTATGAATAATTGCTCACTGACACTGCAGAATTATCGGTGGCCCAGTGACAGCGATAAGGCTGTTCGATTCTATATTAGTCAAAGTAAGAAGATATTTGTCATCAATATACAGCAAGCATAATTGATATCATTAGTTAACAATTACTAAATGACTTAGTATCTAACCCAATAATAAGGAATTAATGAGAATCATTTGCATTTGGAGAGCATTGATTAATTCAATAATCCTTGTGAGGAAGGATTATCAAGGAATAATTATAAAAGGAACAATGATAAACATTAATGAGCTCATTAAGTAATATTTATAAAGAAGTACGAACTGAACTTGTAACAATCATTATAGACTAGTTCAATAGTGAAAGGAAGTGTCCCATCATTGTCAAGGGATGTCATCCATTCAACTTTGGAGATACAAAATAAGATCTTTCCCACTTCATTGAGGATCATCAGAGGGTTCTTATATAGAAATACAACAAGTATTGAGCCAGCTCTTTGAACAATCAGCTTATTGGCATATAATTGAGGTAACAATCCGGAACATCATCATTTCAATTGCAGACTTATAAAGTACATCTGAAATAACAATTACTTAGTCACTATGAACGCAATTGAGAAGACTTGCCATATAGTTCATATCTCCATATTAGGATAACTATAAGCAATCAAGACCTGAACTTACAGTACAACGAGGATCTTACAGTACAATCTACATGAGGAATAATAGAAATAAATCCATAGTTACAGAATAAAGTATATCTGAGATATATCATTACTCCCATCAACATATCAGAGACAACAAGATATTGTCTTATCTCATCTACAAGATATTCATTGCATCTTATAAAACTTGTCTAGAGTATAGTAATACAAGTGGTGCAGATTGGACCTTCTAAGGATACTCAACGGTAAAGCATAAGTCATCTCAACTATCATCTGTAGATATTTACAACGGAAATTGTGCTATAAGTGAAGTCATTGACTAGAAGAAGTCTTTTATTATCAAATTTAAAGAAATCAGTCCCAAAATTTAGAGGACCGGTTTGGTGACATTACAAGGAGATCCAATCAGACTCATACTACTAGTATCCTCTCTATTAATAGATGACAACAAACCTGTTGAACAAATATTGTAATATTTAATTATACTGGTCAAATAGTTGTTAGGAATCAGGATAGACTTTGAGAATATTCTTTATCCTTTTAGTTGACATATATTATCTTAGTTGTTGATCTTATCCTTATCAGATAAATCCTTCATTGTTTTTATTTAAGGTGACTTCGGCTCCTTTATTAATATTGAATATATTGGTAATCATTTTCTCTGTCATTACTTGTTGTAATATGGTATCAGAGCTCAGGTTTTCAGAAATCATGGGATCAGTGAAGGTTTGAGATCCATAAACTTTTGTAGTGAAGATTCATGGACAGGGAGGTCTGTGCCAATGGTGCCATACAGATCATCCAAAGAAGAAAATCACAAATTTCTTGTTTGAAGTTTTTTGGCAAGTTACAATAGATTGTGACCCATCTTTTTAAGTTTGTGAGGGTTCTTTTGAAGGAAAATCGCATTTTTTTGGTTTTTCAGTATGCTGCAATTACCGCAAAGATTTTGATGATTTTTTTAGTTGGCCCATTTTATACTATTTTTTGAACACTCAACAAGATTGTTTGAACTGCACACCAACTTTGAAGATTTTTTTGGTGATTGTTCTTTAAAAATCACAGTTTTTCTCATCTTTTTTGTGCACACAAGGGTTTTCTGGGCATTTGAAGGGTGATGAGATTCAGCAGTTTTGTCATTTTAAATTTTCCATTAAAATCATAGGATTTGTAGCATTTTTTGAGAGATTTCTTGTGTTTGTTTTTGGAAGCCAACATATTTTTACAGTTTTTTCTTGAAAATCATGGTTTTTTGTCTTTTTTTAACCTTTTTTTAAAAACATGGACCTTCACCAGCAGCTAGGGTTTCCCATTGCCTGTTATTGCAGATTGTTGACAATTTTTTACAAAAATCGTAGGTATTATTCCCAGCTAGGTTTTCGATTATTTTTTCCTAAAAAAAAATTTCTCTTTCAGCAAGTTTCTCATTTTGCATAATTTTTGGAATGCAAAAGGGATGGCTTCATTGACCAACATCATGTTGGAAGGCAGCAAAAAGTTTGTAGGAAAAAAATCGAAACAAATGATGCTCATTATCTTATGCTAGTGCATTGATCAGATTGTCCTTGGAATTGAGACCCAACCAACGGCTGCAGGTAAATACCCAGTCAAGTTTGATTAGCATAATCAAGAAGCCATTATGTTGGTTAAATCATCTACCACAATCTTCCGGAGATTCTTTCAAGCAAATCTTCTCCAAAGATTCAGAAACATCTCCAAGATCTGCATGAGACGTTAGATAAAGGGGTGGCTTTCTTGATGAATAGGTTATTCTGAATCATGATGGACGAAATGTCTTTACAGGATCATTTAATGAAGATCAAAGGTATTCGTGGTCAATTAACAACTATTGGTCACATGATGGAAGAAGACATAGGGGTCATTACACTGAAAATCTAGCCACGGTCTTCTGAGCATTTCATAGAAATACTCAATAGTCAATATCATGTCTACCAGTACTGATCTGTAGTTTGATGATTTGTTTAACAAATTCTTGTAGCAAGATAGATGGAAGAAACAATTTGGTAGCAACAGTTATTTACCAAGTACAAAACAAGCCTTTGCAACCAAGGGCAAGGACAAGGGCAATTGGCCTCAAAAGAAGGGTCAAGGACAAAAGGAAGATACTTGAAAGAATCTGAAGACTATCACATGTCATTATTGTGGTAAACTTGATCACATGAAGGAGTACTACAAAAAGAGGTTGGCTGATCAAAAATCCAACCAGGGAGGGCCTCCACCAAAGGCTCATATTGCAGAGCATTCTGAGCAAGAGGAAAAAAACTTCAATGTGTCTGTGGCCAAATGACCACTAGATCACTCCAAGTCTTCTACGTAGTACATCACTTCTCGATTGCCTATACAATTTTCACACAGAAAAGATTGGTTCAGTAAGAATTGAACTTGCTTAGATTCATTGACAAAGGCAATGTTCACATACACTAGAGGGAAATCTCTTATTTTCCTCGATGTAGCTCAATCTACTCTCAATGAGTAAGATAATGCATCACTGTCCTGAGTTGGACATCTTTTTTAGTGCACGCAAGTTTCATATTGTTGACAAGGAGTACAAGAAAACCATTGCACTTGGCATAGAAGATTGTCATGCCCCATCAAACTAAGAACAAAAGGGCCTTATAACTTGTGATATTGCTATCAGGATTCAACTCTGTAGTTTTTGAGTCAAACTCATTGACCCATGTTTCATGAGTAGTGGTTCACAAGAACACATCTCTCTTGGACAAACTCATTGACCCATGTTTCATGAGTAGTGGTTCACAAGAACACATCAGAGAGATGTGTTCTTGTGAACCACTACTCATGAAACATGGGTCAATGAGTTTGACTCAAAAACTACAGTTGAATCCTGATAGAAATATCACAATTTGACTTTCTGTGGAAAATATCTCCTACTTATCGCCTTATAACTTGTTAATAAACTTGGTATTTATTCCCTAAAACAACAATTGGGAGTCACCTTCAGCCTGTCCTAAATTATCCACCAATTAAATACTTTATGAGAGCCAATTTCCTTTCTCCTTATGAGGATGTCTTCAGCAGACAACCCATAGAGGATGTCAGAAATGTGTCAGGTTTGGTTCCCTTAAACTTGAGAAACAAAATAAGGCTACGTCAGTTTTGGCAGGCTTAGGCACAGCGATATTCAAAGAAAATTAATAAATACAAGAGCGGTGATTTGGAAATAGTGACTTATGTTATTAAACGTTGTTAAGAGCTGTGATTACATCTTGTAAAGACAGCACCTAGAGTTTGGATAGAATGCAACATCTCTTGGAAAGATCTCCATCCAAAGGGGTGCATCAGTTCACTGGGAGAAAAATAGGAGGAAAAATCACTGGGGAAAATCACCCATAAAAGGGATCAAAAGAGGAAATCAGAAAAACAGGACACTAGTCAGTGACAGATCTAACTGCATAGATATATGGATGTGTATATATATATATATATATATATATATATATATAAAGCAATGAAAAGCATCATGAGAGATCAAACAAGTAGGAATCTGAATAAGTGAATCATATTCGGCATACAGTCTCTATGCATTTACATGAGTGTTTGGTTCTGATGCATAATACATGAACCATTGCTATTTTGTCATTCATATAGAAATGGATATATACATATATATATATATGTATGTATGTATGTATGATAATGAAGACTCCTTTAAAGGTTCATCCAGACTGTGGTCCCATAATGGAGGAAACATATGAGCATTTAAGGAGAGCAAGTAGCCGGGTGGCCCATTCAAATTCAATAGGAGGCCAATATGGCGGATATACTTGCATGCCCCTTAAGAGGCCAATATGGCCAATGTATTTCTGTGCCCTGTAGGAGCTGAATAACGGATGTACTTTTGCACCCTTGAACTTAATGGATAGGCTCAAGGCGCCTTGTATGATCTCTATGGGCTTCATAGCATTAATGAGTCGTGGGGTAAAGCCTCAAAGGAATCCCACATATACTATATGACTATTGTGATTTGTAACTTGATAATATGTTGATTTATCAAGAGACTAAGTTAAATTTACATTTCCAAGAACAATCCATACCCTAGTTAGGATTGTTAAGTAATTATGTAATGTTTCTATAATGGTCATTCGGTTAGGATCTTTCCTTTTCGTAGTTAGTTCTTATTTAGAATGTTTCTTTTCGATCTTTTGTTTCTGTTTTACAAACTTTGCTTGTAATCTCTAATTAAGGAGCTGTCGTCTTCTTTGTAATTATTAAATATCTCAATCAATTATCATTTCACGGAATCAGAGTGGGTTGATTTTTTAACAAATTTCTCAAAAAAAATCGTGGGTATCTACTTGGACTGTTTTTCCAAAAAAAAATTGAATTATTTCATTGTGAAAAAATGTGATTTTATTTGCTGTTGCAAATCACATGAGGATTTCTGAAAGGATTTTTTTTATTTTTCTGAAAAATTGAGGGATACTGATTTTTACTAAAATCGAATTTTTCAAAAGAGATCAAAGGGTTTTTCGAGTTTGCATTTTTCAGATTGAGCTACAAATTGGGAGTGAAGGTTTTTTTGATTCATGATTTTCTTTTGGGTTTTGCCTGATTTTCTAGGAAATTGTAGCTTTCCTCAGGTTTTTGCATGTTTTCTTTTTTAAATGGCAATTGGTTTTCCCATGATTTTTTCCCAAAATCGTGACAGGTTTTTTCATGAAATTTCTTAGAAATCGTGGTTTTCTGTTTTTTGGCAACTTTTTAAGAAAAAATTGTGGCTTCTACAGCTTTCTTTTTAGATCTGCAAGGGTCTTTTGTGAGTTTTTATCAAAAATCATGGTTCTTGTTTATAGTGCAAAGGAAATTTTGTTTGTGCAATGGGTCTTTGAAGTGCTGCAGTACCACACAGCAATGTTTTATGTGACCAGTGGAGGATTTACATGATTTTTTCCCAAAAATCATGATATTTCTAATGTAAGAGGGTTTTGTTCGATTTTTTCCCAACAATAATAATTTTTTCTTTGTTGTGACTTTGTTGGCTTCGACAATGTTTTGGAAGTCGTGAGTTTTAACCTTTTTTTCCTCAAAACAAAGGTTTTTGCTGATTTTTTCACAAAATTGTGGCCATCTGTCTTCGTAAAAATGTTTTGATGATTTTTTATAAAATTGTGGTTTCTTGAAGTGTGTTTTGGGTTGTACCTAGGGGTTCTAGGGAGAATGGTGTTCTTGCAAATGTAAGAGTTTTTGGCAATTTTTTCGCAAAACACGTGTGATCTCAACGTTGCATCAAGGGTTTGATGGATTTTCCAAAAAATCATGGTGATTGTAATGTCCCCTTTTTCTAATTATCTGGACACTACATAAATTACAGAATTTCCTCTTTAATTGTCTATTTATTACAGTGCAGATATATGCAATAACAGTGAAATGTGAATACAAAGAGCTATATATGAACTATATATGACTGGTAATTCCAAATGCTATGACAATGCAATAACAATGTTATAATGTGAATGCAATGATAATAAATTATATCAGAATGTACATATGACTGGTAATTCCAAATGCAATGATGAATCCTCTCAATATGGATAATGGATAATTCTGCAGTCTCAGAATGTAGATTATGTGTAAAGGTTGTTTCAGATGTTACAATGTATTATATGCAGTTGCACTATATCCTGTATAGTCGTCTCTGATCTTTGAATGTGTTGTATGCTGTAAGTTACAGGGTTACACGTAATCTTCAGGCAGAGATATGTTAGTCTCTGATATTCAGTATTATGTATGCAATCTTCTTTGACACATGAGCCATCTCAAATATATATCTTAGATGTATGCTCTTCTATGGATGCTGTCTTTGATATACAACTATAATGCTTGCACCATTGGTTGCAACAACAACCTTCTATGCTCTATACACGAGTGATTCCACAAAGGGAAAATATAAGTAATAATATCAAATCTTCTTTGATGCAATTGGAGAGCCAATCGGCTTAATATATATTGGAAAGATGCCAACCTTTATAACCAGTAATTGTCGTTTACTTATAACAATCCTTAAGGATTATTATGAGTAATCATATGTAATTGTTGTTTAGACATAATTACTGATATATGCCAAATATCGATGGAGATGTGATATAGCCATTGCTGAGTATGTAATTGGGGTGCACGTATCGGGTGTATGCTCATGCAAAAATGTGGTGTGCGGCCAATGATGAAGTGAGAGTAAGGTGAGGTATACAAGTCAGGTAAGGTATATGACAGTGATGTAGCTTCTTTTGACAATTTGTGGCAAAATCATGGTCTCATAATTTTGCCAACTTTTTTATCAACAAAATCGAAGCTTTTGAGAAGTTAGGCTCAATGTCTTTGGATAAAGGGAGGGATAGCTTTGTTACACAACATCATCTTGAAAGGATTATGGTAAACCTGGTCATATCTAGAAGTGCAACACCAAGAAAGGTCTCAACAGCAGGCACATGTTGCAAAGCATTCTGAAGAGTTAAAGAAAAATCTAGAGGTCTTATGTGTTTTGTGAGTCATCATGCCTTGATTCTTACCAATGTACATGAGAGACAAGCTAAGTTACTAAGTTCTCCTATTTTGAGCATCAATGCCATACCAAATGGAACAAATCTAAATATGGATATAGGTTCAACTTGGGTTTTCCAAGACCTCTAGGTAAACCTACGCAAGAGTTGGCCATTTCAAGATGAACCCAAAATTAAATTTACAAGAATCCAAACCCAAATTTAAAAGTAAATTTGTGCATGCAAAAAATCTGTTCCAAGAACCTCCAATTCTATCAAGGATCCATTTGGAATCTACTACAATTGTCTCTCCATTCAACTCTTCGAATAATTTGGGTTATTTGGACATATGTAGCCATTTGACACTTCTGCTCTTTTCTGCCTTAATCAATCTAGAATTTCTTTGAAAAAGGAAACATCTAATGCACAGTAAGAGGCTGATATTTGAAACAATGTCATATAACCACTATCCATGGCCATTGGAAGCCATTGTCAACTTCCTCACGGCCAAATGACCTGCAGATAATTTCAATCTTCTATAGGGTAGTTAGTAGAATGACCATTAATGGAGGGTGTTAAAGTAATTATGTAATGTTTCTATAATGGTCAATCGATTAAGATCTTTCCTTTTTGTAGTTAGTTCTTACTTAGAATGTTTATTTTCAGTCGTTTGTTTCTGTTTTAGAAACTTTTCTTGTAATCTATATTTAAGGAGCTTGCATCTCCTTTGTAATTATTGAATATCTCAATTAATTATCATTTTGGGAATTTTACGGTATATCAAGTAAAGTCCCAATAGGAGACAATAAAAAGATCATAGTTTGTATTGGCTTGTTAACACTACATGGATGTTGGGAAAATTTCTAACCCTTCTTTTTGCATGCAAAAGTTTACTTAGTCTAGGTTATTCTTTTGAAATTTCAAGGTAATTGTGATTCAAGGTAAATTCAGTAACATCATCCTTCTCTTCAATAGTATTTTTAAGAAAAATCTAGAGGTGCTTGTGTGCTTGGTGAGTCATCATGCCTTGATTCTTACCAATGTACATGAGAGACAAGCTAAGTTACTAATTTTTCCCATTTTGAGCATCATTTCCATACCGAATGGAACAAATCTAAATATGGATACAGGTACAGCTTGGGTCCATCCAAGACCTCTAGGTAAACCTAGGCAAGAGTTGGCCATTTCAAGAAGAACCCAAAATAAAATTTAAAAGAATCCAAACCCAGATGACATTAAAAATCTGTTCTAAGCACCTCCAATTCTATCAAGGATCCATTCAGAATCTACTACAATTGTCTCTCCATTTAACTCTTCGAATAGTTTGGGTTATTTGAAAATATGTAACCATTTGATACTTATGTTGTTTGTTGCCTTAATCAATCTAAAATTTCTTTGAAATAGGAAACATCTAATACATAGTAAGAGGCTGATGTTTGGAACAATGTCATATGGCCACTATCCATGGCCATTTGGAACCATTGTCAACTTCTTCCTTAGCCTCGTTCGCTCTTATTTCCTCTAGCATTCTTGGAAGACACTTCATACTGTAAAAAACATCTATTTGATAACATGTACCAATTGATAACCCTTTTCCCACTTGCATTGTTACACAACTTCCAAGTGGATGGAGGGTGACAAAGGTTCATTAGAGGATGAAGACATGGCAAGTCCCACTTGCTGCCTTATTACTAGCATTAAACTTTCCTTGTATGCTCAAAAAATGGCATGGGCAACAGATAAATATGAATGAGCATTGAATATAGTGTTAGTATATCATTACATATACACCTTTCTACATGGACATGTTTGGTTTGATTTTTCCACTTCAAACAAAGAATTGAAAGGAACCCTTCTGGCTGTTGATGCGAGTTTTGTTCCACTTACACAACATGCAAGACTAAACACTCAATGCTTCGAGAAACATGGAGCATTAAACCCTCTCTTGAATAAAGTCATCTCCCATGCTAAGGTTTGCAATGAAGATCATGGAATGACTCCAAGGTTCCTTACACCTGTGGATATCTAACTCAGTTGAAATGATGTGATTTGTTGGTTAATCACTTAGGCGAGATTATGTGATTCATTCAAGGATGCCAACTTACTTGCACTTCAAAAGATTTGGCTTCACAATGTGCAATAAAAATATAACCGTGATTTATATCACTTTCAACTTTGCTCTTCAACTCCTATCTAGACTACTTCTACTTCTCACTATGGATGGGAAGACTAATGGATGGACTAGGACTCCTACCAAATGGAGGCTTGCCTATGACTTCAACTCCACCTAGTGAAAAGCTTCAAAGGAATTCAAATGGTTTTCACATCAACACCTTCCCCTCAATCCAACTTAGAGTACAAATCAAGGATCCAATGCCAATTGAACTTGAGCACAACTACTAGATTACCAGACAAAGCACCCTTGCATCTACAAGGAGCTAGTGGCCTAGTTTTATAGAGTCAACCAATCAAACATCCACCAATATCACCACACAATTTATCTACTTTTACTCTTACTTTAACAACTTTGAAATAAAATCCTATTTTAATTGTGGAAGTAGAAACCATGCAATAACACCAAGTGTTCCAACTCAATCACCATGCAAAGCACAACAATGATAACAAGAGCAATTTTGGCATTACTTAAGCAACAATTTTCTTCAACCCTTACAAATGAGAGCAAATGGCCTTATATAGAGGCTCAAGTATAATGGGTGGCCAAGATTAAGAGGAAAAAATCTGAAATCAAGGGCCCAAATTACATCCCATAAACCCTAATTAGGGTTACCACCCCATTGGCCAATGAGAAGAGGACACCTCATTCAATGGACCAATGAAAAACTACAAAGGTGGCAACCAATGAAATGGCACCAAATGGTTAGCCAATTAGGTTCAGACACCTACCCAATCCAACAAGAAAGGAAAATCTGCCACTTGGGCTTACATCAAATTATCTTCTCAGATAGTCTTTCCTTTGTCCTTCATTTTCTTTGTCAAATCGATGAACTTGGCTAGCATGCTGTTGACCTCATCTAAGGAAGGGCAAGGGGTGCAATCTTATCTTCCTCTCAGCCACATCCATCATCTTCTTTGTCATCTCAAGTGTCTTCTCCTGCTCAGCTGAACCATCTCTAGCGCCTTGGAGGAGTTCGTATCAGCCATTCGCTGCCAACAAATCACTAATCTAGCTTAGGTGATGTTCGCCCAAACACCTATAAGATAATTCGCTGCCCTTGAACAGGGGAAAATCGCACTTAATAGCAGAGGTAAAAGGCTTTTGAAACATGCCAAATAAATGGCTAGCAATGCTCACTTATATGCCTCCCAAGATATTAAAAACACGGACGACCTGCCTTGGAGAAATAAATAAATAAAAACAAGAGGCCGACCCCCTTCATTGGGTGTTTGAAATAAGAAATTTAATTTAAAATGGGGCCTCTCTTGTTTTTGGTTTCATCAAAGGATCTGCCTTTGTTTTGATTTTTTTAATTAAAATGGCCCCCCAAATTTATCTTGATTTTTAAATTATAAAATGGCATCCCAACTTTGCATCGGTTTTAATCATGAAATAGCCCCAAATTCGCATCGAATTTGGGAATAAAATCCAGCCCCAAATTTGCATTGATTTTTTAAATGTAAAATGGCCTCCAAATTTTTTATTTTAATTTACAAAATGGCATTGATTTTTCAAATATAAAATGGCCTCCCAATTTGGCATTGATTTTGCATTGGGGAATTAATAATATAAAATCCAGCCCACAAAGGATCAAAATTTACCAAGCATGGGGATTTATCATCAAAATTGTCAAATTGTCAAATCTACCTCTCCAACTTGCACAATCACTTCAACCAACTTGCAACACCACTTCCCCCAATTCATAAATTGCACAAGCCCACTTGCCAAGTTGCAAAGACTTGCTTGCCAACTTGACCATTTTGTCTCCTCCTTGCAAATTGTAAATTTCCTTAGCCAAAATAATTTTCTCAAGGTAATAATTCCACTTGGCTAAAGGAAAATCATTTTCTCACCTTTATCTTATCATTTCCCCATGTTGAAATTCCATCAAGTTATTGAAATTTTGCCATGATGCAAGAGTACCCCTACCAACTCGCAAGAACATGCCTACCAACTCGTAGGAATCCTCTTACCAAACTGTGAAAAGTGAACATTAAAATTGTAATTTTGACACTTCAATTTAGATTTTTCAAAAATTATTTTATCAAAATTGCACGATTAAATTGCCCAAATTTATCTATCCATTTTTCACAATTTGTAAAATTTCACCAAATTTTCTAAGTCTGCAAAATCCAAATTTTGCTTAAAATGTCAAACCAAGATTTGCTTATAAATCGAATTATCCAATTCATATCTTCAATTTGGATTGGTAAGCAAAATCATTACGTTTAGAAAATCAAGTTATAGACTTGATAAAAATCAGTTTTTTATTGTTTTCAAATCCACCATTCATCCTTTTGCATGTAAAAATCTCATTTCTTGACCCTTCAAATTCGCTCCAAATTTCTCCCAAAGTGCCTCAAACTTCACCTCCAACCCTTGATCTAAGAAAATTGCCCAAGCAAGTTATAAAAGAGGGGGGTCCCCATGAATTGTGGGGCGATGGTGTGAAAACCTCACAACACTAACTAAAATCAAGTTTTAAAATAAGAATTGGGTCTTTGAAAAAAGTAGAGATAAATCAAAAATGGGGCAGGTCTGGGTTCACCACTTAGTGTGTTGGTTAAGTGGTGGTGGTGGTGTTGACCCCACCCAAGGTCAAACCCCCGTTGGGCCATTGTGATTGTAGGCTTGTGCCTTTGTTGATCCAATGTGTTCATGGGCTTGGGACTCAGCTTTGTAATAAGGGGATGAGTTCCCCCATTTATGGCCTCACTAGTTTATAGCTCTAGGTCAAAAGCGTTTCACATGGAGCTAGAGGGTGTGTCACTGGTCACATTAAAAAGTTTACCAGGCACTTCTTCTTTTTTTAAATGGGGCGGGTCCTTTTTCTAAACATAAAAATGGATAATTATTTATTAAATTGTAAATAATAAATAATGAATTATCTATTTTATGATTTATAAAGTTATCAATTTATATATTACAAATAAATAAAGTATAGATATATTTTATATGTATCCTATTTATATTTGTATTTGCATTTTTTGTTTTTAATACATTTATATAGTCACTGTGAATATATTTACGCATTTAGTGATTTTTAATAGTATGCCCATAACCACTGTATATGTACTAGGGAAAATAATTGCTGTAGTGGCATAATCAAAACCTGAATCCATGCCCAAACTGGCAACTTATGAGAAAGGTCATAGAATAAATGACTACTGATGTCAAATAGTCATGAAATTTGTTTCTTTGTATCCATGTACTGAAAAATACAATAAAATGAAACATCTAAACTATACCAATTACTTGGAGAAACTCAACTGCTGCAAGATGCTAAAATAGGTGTAAACAAAATTTACTTTTCAATGCATTTCATTCCTTGTCAGCCCTATCAATTCTGAGTAAATATGTGCCAAGAAGTTTGTGATGGAGAGATCCCAACAAAATATTGAACTAGAAGAGAATTTGCATGCCACTCAATAATATTATCATGTGAATGATTTTATTCTTCAAAGTTTGGCATAATATCAAAAGAACATACTTCTATAGAATATTTGTAAAAAATATTAGACAATGTCTTGGACAAGGTAAAGGACCTGAGTATAGATCCAGCATCTGTATTAACATAAAAGAAATGTTGATGCCTGCAATAGCAAAAGGATACTCCCAGGTGGCTCGTTTCCCTTCTTGTTTCAACAATAGCCTACGGAATGATTTCTGCACTTTACAAACATTTAGGAAAAGGTATAATACACTTCCATTAACAACTGGACAGTGTCAATGCAAAACAAGCTAAATGTTATAACATGCCCACTCTGGTAGGAAAGGAAACTCTAATATATTATTATAGCAAAAAAGAAAGCAACTTGAAAAAGTAGAGGTGTACATACTGGAAATGTTTTGGCAAAAAAGAGTAAGTTCTCAAGTGAAACAAATCCGCCACCCCTGAAAATACAACATTCTTTCCAGTTTACAGATCACTTTAAACTCACTTTTCATCAACAAAAACTTTAAGATATTGATAGAATGAGTGGTGATCAATCTCAGAAACTAGACATTTTATTATAAATCTAGCTGATGTTTCTCTAAAATTAACTCTAATGTCTTTGGCAATATTTCTTTAGTGTACAATCCATATGTAGGAAATCAAAAAATGTCTTCTTACCTAATGATGAATGACTATTCATAAGGCCTTACAGAAAGAAAGATATTATGCTTCCACCCCAAATGATGAGAAAGGATGATAAGGTGATTTCACGTAGTGTCGTGATGTTACTATTAGCTCTTATATTGACCACTAAGGTAATCTTTGTTCCAACAGAACTCGCAAAGGGAGAAAATCTCATTTTTCAGTGACTGAAAATACTCTTTGCAAAAAATAAAAACGATGACAACTTCTGTTATATGAGAGGAACTTCAAGAACAGCCCTGCAGACCATTGGTTTAGTAGAAATGAAGAGCAACTGACATGATGATGACCTAAGTTCAAGACATGCTAGACATGCTTCTTGTGTTAATGTGGTAATGATAACACAGGTCCGCGAAGAAAAGGCTAGGTGCAAATCCACATGAGGTCAATTAAATAAATACCCCTTGGAGATGAAATGTTTGGGAAAAAAATATATTTTAATATTTAAAATTCATTCACCCTCATGGACAAGTGTAAGCTTTCAATTGATTCAACATACAAAAGAAAAAAGAGAGCCATTTGCAGTACCATACCTAAAATCTGTTGATGGATTTGACCCTTGCCATCCCATATCTTTCCACTGCTCTGAGATGAGTCCCCATAGTTCCACATCAGGAAATGCTGCTCGCCATAGGGCTTTGAGAGCTTCCTGACATACAAAAAGCTTAATTAATAGCATAATTTGCAGAAGCTTGCATTTATGAATGTACAAAAGAACAGACAATTCAGAAAAATGATCAGCAGATAGAAAGGAAAATATAATGAAACTTAAACATTTTTTAGATTTGATACTTTTTGACAAAGAGACAAATTTATGCCAAAGGTTCTAATGCAGTTCATTTCAAAATCACCAGTTTTTTGACATTTGTCATTCAACAAAAAGAATTTCTCTCAGTAGAATCAATGAGCAAGTAGAAAAAAAATTGTATGTAGCCTTGCACAAAACACTAAACCAGAGTTTCTACCAGCTGTCATTTTGGAACAGCCAGGATGGATTAATCATTAGACGACTAGTTGCTCAGTTGGAGAGAAACAATTACCAAAGGTTCAGCTAGTAGCCCAGTATAATAATCAGTAACACCATGTACTTGTCCAGTTGCACCATAAAAAAAAGTTTTAAAACCATCAGAATGAAAATATGAAGATTAAAGCCAAATTTGACTTCTCAACCATAGTTGGGAAACTCAAACTCAGCAAAAACTCAGCAAGCCCACAAAATGTGACTCAGCAAACACCCGGAAAAAATTTGGCAAAAACTCAGCAACTTAAAAAATTGCTTAAATTTTGTTAGAAACCTATGTTACATGGGGACACGTTTCATGTCCCCAAGGGACTTGACCCCATCCCCGAGATATTTCAGGGACAGTGGGACGAAAAGGAAACATCCCCTAGCTGTCCCCAATTTCAAAAAACTGCAGGAAACATCCCCTGACATTTAGGGACGGCTACCCGTCCCCGAAATGTCCCCTATCCGTTCTCAAAATGAAAAAGTGTCTTCTAGACATTCAAATGTTTTTTGGCATTAAGAATTTTTTTTAAAAAACACTTTTTTAAAAATTATTTTTGCCAAAGCGACAATGTGGGTCCACAAGGTTTGAATTCGTGTCAGCGGATGATAAACTTCAAATGACATTCGGCATGGGAAAAAATTCAGCAATAAAATTCGTGATTAAATATGTTTAAAATTTTAATTTAAATAAAAATAAATATATCAAATTTTATTTATTAAATAATAAATATTAAAATATATTAAAATTATAAGTCTAATATTTAATTTAATTTTTTTAAGATTCATCACAATAAACATATTAAGTTTTACGTTTTAAATAAAAATGTTAAAAAAATAATATATTAAATAAAAATATATTATAATTATAAATTTAGTTTAACACCTAAATATTTAATTATAAGAATAAAAAACAATTCAACTCGATATATATATATAAAAAAAAAAAACTTTAAAGCCATTAAATTTAAAAGAGACTTCTAGATACATGTTTGAGATGTTTTGATTTGGATATTTATATTGATAGACAATGGTTTTGATGTTTGAGACTATTGTTCTAATGCTGTTATACTGATTTATACTGCTGCTATTATCATTTATGTTGTTATACTACTGCTGTAACTTGTAAATCTGTGATTTATTTGCATATTGTCTTGTTGTTATCAAATATATATATATATATATATATATATACTGCTGCTATTATCATTTGTGTTGTTACACTACTGCCAATATTGTTGGACTTTTACTCATGCTTTGGATTGGCAATTTGATCCTGAAACGGAATAGCATTTTCACCTTGAAGAGGAGTGACGGACTTAACTTTGGGTTTTGGATTGCACGTTTCACCATGGAGAAGATCGAACTTCGTAGCTTTGAAAAGAATGGTGGGTTTGGAAGGGAGTTGAGGATTTGTATTCTGATTGGATTTTCCACTTAAATCTATAATCCCCACCATGATGAAAACTCTGTCAATTCCTTATTGAATTCTCCCTGTTCATGTCCCAATGGCAGGTGTAAAAGTGCCTTGTATATTGATGGATTCGGAGGAGTCCAACCAAGATCAAAATCCTCAAAATGTTGACATTCTTGTCCTTTGTTGTTATTTCTCCTGGTCCAACTTGTCTTAAGGCGGACTTTTGTGCATCCAAGGGATAGCAAAATCCTTGTCATGGCTAAACCTCTACAATCTTAGCAACGGTGGATCTTTGTGTGTCCAAAGGATTATGGAATCCCTGACCTAGTCCAAAATGTTGACATTCTCTTCCTTGGATGTATTTTCTCCGAAAATACTAAGTGTTCAGTGGGAGAAATCATTGTGGAGAAAGAATCCATGCCTATCCAAAATGTCCACACTTCTTCCTTAGTTGTGTTTCTTTTTTTTACTTCGCTTATTTGTTCCATGACTTTGTTGATTGAAATGGCCAATTAAAATTACAATCGCGTTTCCTTATTTACTTCACTTAATTGTTCCATGACTTTGTTGATTGAAACGACCATTTAAAATTGCAAATTCATGGCAATTCTATCCATTCTGTGCTTTCTTTTCATTCCTTGCTTCTCTCTTGACCTATTACTTGATGCAAAGTTCTGAAATCTCATCCAAAACCATTGAAACTGTATACCTCCTATCTATTTATCATTTCCAAAAGAGAACTTAAGTGCTTTAATGACTCTCTATCTAATGGTCCCAACCAGTGCTGAGAGGGGAGGGGTGAATCAGCACCCACTAAAACTGGAAGACACTCTTAGATCTATTAACTATTACTACATGCAAAACAAATCCTATAAAAGAAATAATCAACACAAGATCACAGCAGCACAGAACACCAGATATATCGTGTGGAAACCCAAAATGGGAGAAAACCACGGTGTGAGTAGGAACTCACAAATTTTGCACTCTTCTGAAGTGCGCCCTATGAAAAGCCTTCCCTGTTAAGGGATTACAAATGCACTGTTAGGTGCGACCCAGTTAAGGGATTTAGAATAAGGCCTGTTAAAGTCTTCCTTGTAAGAGGATTTTAGAACATCTACTAGATGTCACCCAGTTAAGGGATTCGATACAAGGGACCTGTTAATGTCCACCTAGATACTGGGATTTGACTGTTGCAATTGTTAGAGAACAATAGAGGGGTTGATCTTTTGAAATGGCTTTGCAGAGCCTAATAAGATGATTGTTTCATTCACTGAGAGTCATCACCAGGCATCACAGGTATGCTCTCTTCAGGTTATTGTGCTTCCTTGCACACTATTCTCTTTTTCTTCTTCTCTTCTCCTTTTCCCTTACAGTAGCTTTGATCAACGTACAGTTTCACTCTTTCTTCTTGGCAAAATGAAGGCAAATGATTTTCTTCGCTGGCTGAAGAATAAATAGACTTCCTGTAGAGCGTGGAACAGTTGTACAGAAAGAGAAAGATGCATATGTCACTCAGATCAAATTTCGAAAGATCTTCCTGCTCTTTGTCATTGCGATCTCCGAGAAGATCTCTTTTTGATCCACCATCCAGTCGTGTTTCAGTCATGAGAGGAAACATCAGATGCGTGTCACAGGCTTTCCCTTAATAGACAATCCGTCATTCAATCGTGTTTCAGTTATTTAAAGAAAACATTAGATGCGTGTCACATACTTTCCCTTAAAAGAAAATCCTCCATGATTTGAGCAATAAATCACAATAAAAGGATCTCCTTAGTAGCCGTCAACTGTGCCTTCCACCGGTCTTTCCCTTGACGGGAGATCCTACGTGATCTGTGCAACAAATCTCGGTCTCCTCAATAAGCGTAAATCTATGCCTTTCATTGGTCTCAACAAATAGTAGACATACATCCGTCTCAATGATATCTTAACGATCATTGTAGACCGGTTTACATCTTTCATTATGTAGTGTACCAGTTTACTTCACCAGTTACTCTTTTGTTCTCTGTCTATACTAGTCACTGCTCCAGTCATTTTCTTTACTGGTCACTGTCTTCACCAGTTACCAACTCATCACTATGTCACCAGTTTCCTAGAATTTGGACATTGTTAGCATAGACATCAATGACAACACCATTGATTAATACCGATGGTCTCTTTACCGGTTGCATCCTTACCGATAATGCCAACACTATCTTCATTACTCCCCACTTGTTCAATACTAAGCAAGTTTTGAATTGCATCTAGCCTAATCTCTATGATGCAAGATACATTCCAGTTTTCGTATATGCAGAGATAATCGCAGAATCTCGACAAAAATACTCAAATGGAGAGAGAGAGAGAGAGGTGACACAACACAAACCTAAACTAACCTAAGGATGCAAAAGAAAGAAGGGGGATCCATGTCCACAACGGGGTGTGTGCAAGGCGCAAAATGTACGTTAGTGGTTAAAATAAATTTAATGTGTGCCCTTCTACTTGAAATTACATTCAAGTGATAGTGAACTCTCTTATATGTTTATAGTTAGAGTGTGCATTCAAGCATAGTTTGCTAACTCGGACTCGGAGAGTACTTGATAACCCCAAAATAGTTGACTATGAGAATACTTAGCAAAACTCAGCACCTTATTAAAAACACTTAAATTTTGAAAAAAACAAAAGAATTATCAATTTTATGTAAAATATTGCTGCAAAATGTATCAAATGAATTTGGAGGGGATTTTGAGGCAATGCCCCCAGTGGGGTCAAGTGGTAGCACAAAAACCTTCATAGTGCACACTCCTTTCATAATTTTTGAGGTAGAAAATCAAAGCTTGTAAAACCAAAAATATGGAGTTTTTATAGTGTCAAACCCACCTTTTCCTCAATTTTGACATGTCGCTGAGTTAAATAAAAAAACTTCACTGTTTTTCGAAGAGTTTTGGTGAGTTTTTCAAAACACTTAGAGAAACAACTCAGCAACACTAAAAAACTCATTGGTGAAAGAAAATGGTGTGTACTCGATAACTTGGAGATTATGCAAACTATGCATTCAAGTATGGAGGATGATTAATAATTCAAGACTAGACATGAAAAAAAGTTTATTACACCAAAGAAAAGCATTGATTTATCCTAGAAACCTCAAGGTGAGGAAAACCAGTTGGAAGAGGCAAATGCACATCTTCTAAGCTCCCTAAGAATATTGAAACAATAACAAGTTTGAAAAACTCAGTCCATGTGTTTCCTATCTTCCTAAGCTCCCAAGTGGCATAGAATACTCCGCCCTTTCAACTATCTCATCTAATTGAGCCTCCTTTATGTTGCACTCTCACTCCCTTGTGTATTGTGTTTCACATTTCGCAATGGGAAGATTGGATCAATCTCCAAAGTCTCCACTTGATAATACATTCAATATGGAATGCCTTTGATGATCCAATTCAACCTCCCCATGTCCTTAAATAGATGCTAGAATATACCTTCGCACATTGAAGGCTCCAGTATGGAAATTTGAATGGGAATTGTCACATTGTTGCTTCATATTCATATCTTGTTATCAAGATGAAACCTCCCCATTTCGGTACACTAGTTTTCCTACAATCATCCTTTTAGGAAATTGGCACTTTCGAAACCGTCCCCAATGAAGAAATTGTTTTTTATTGCTGGTTTTGGGGATGTGTTTTTAAACCTACACAGATAATTCCTCTCGCTGATATATTATCTTCCATGGACCTTAATGGATCAAGAATCCCATCTACAATGACATTGATAGGCTAAATATGTTAAAAAGCTATCAAAATATTACCATTGTCATTCAAATTGACTAAAGGGAAAAACCCACCATGAAATTACAAAGCTAGATACAAGCAACTCTCTCACTCCAAAGCTAAATGATGAAATTATGACTAAATATTGAAAATAAACAAAGAAACATTCTCAAGACAAAAAAGGCTAAGCAACAAACTTAACCTATGAAATTCTCTCAAGGACAATATATTTGAAAAGCATCATACATTAGATCATGGTCTTTGCACACACTCAAATAGCTCCTAGCCAACAAGCCCTAGATGGGATCTTAGGACTCATTTTTTGTATGTATTATTCCATGGATGGTGTAATATCCAAAAAGAGATTTTCTTCCCATTCTCTTTAAAAATATATAGCCCATTTTGACCAATTTATGGCCTTGGCCTTCCCATCTTCTCACTACTACTTTGTCCTTCCCTATAACACATCTCGTATCATCAAATAGATTGTTTTCCTTGAAGATCCTTCATTGATAAATATTGATCATTGGCTTTATTCAATTTTCTTTTTCTTCCACTTGTTATCCTCTCATAAAAACAAATGGAAACATCTCCTTGTCAAACTTCCACCATTGACCTTAATCATCTTGTCTTTCTACAATTAGGGAAGGTTGTACAATGTTACTTGTGCAATTAGGAGAATCCATCGAAAAGGTTGTTTCTTCTTTAAATATAGTTTTCCCCGAGCTGTCCTAGAAGATGTTTGAGATTGACGCTCTGGAGCCTCTTCTATTTGGTTCCATCTCACATTTTGTATTTCCAACCTCTCTATCTTCTCCCTTATGTCCATTCTTCTAATTAAATGCAACTTTGTGCATGATGCTTGGGATCATGTATTAAAAATGATTTCTCTTCCTCAATCCCTAAAATTTTTTCTTCAACTTCCTAAACTGTTGTTTGTCTTCGTATTTCTCTTTCCAAAATTCACTATAAGCATGTTTCCATCACGGCATAGACTATTATTTATAGTATGAGGATTCTCTTCCAATAGTTGACTCTTACAATAAATCTAGAAAACTAAGGGTAATGGCATATGTTTTTCCCATCGAGTGACAACTCACGCCAAAGCACGTAATTTGAATGAAACTAGTTATAAAGATTTGCAAACACAAATTTTATCTCATCCATTTATCCACAACATACAAACATAAATGATGCAACCAAGGAACACTATATAGCAATAGAACATGTTGACAATGGAAACAAATTGCAAACAGCAGAGTGACTATACTAATTTATGCCTGGCAGACATAGAGAGAAAACATTATGAGTGAACAACATTAATGCAAATAAAATAACCAAAAAAACATTATTAGTGTTTTATTTAAAGAATTTTAAAATAGCACTCTCAACATGAACAATATAGGCATGGGGAATGATGATAATGTCAAAAATAAGATGGCAAGTAATCGACAATGGGTTTAAAGACAAGTGATCACAAACACCACTTGACACATCCCAACTATCAATCAAGCATATATCTCCCTACCTAGAACCTTGCCTACTCATCTCTACCTCTTATTCTTTTCCAGCCTTATTAGCAATCCTAGATAACTCTGCAATGATAAAGATAGTCTTAATATTGCATCTTATAACTAGTTTACAAGGCCAACCAAACTGATTTCAATCATAGCATTAACATTGTATACATATGACTACCCAGTCTATAGATGACTTCATCATAATAAGAAAATTGATGCAATCCCCTTCAACTCAAAAGAATTAAGTGAATCTGATGTTGATAGACACATTTTAAAGAACAAAAGGAAGATGCTTACTTGATGTTCCAAGTGAGTGCCATCAAAGGGAACTTGCAATCGCATTTGAAGCTTTCGTAATCGCTCTTCCTAGATATGATAGCAGAATTAACCATAAATGATCAAATGAGTTATATTATTTCTTGCCATTAAACAACGAGAATCCATACAAACTATTATACCATAATGTATCATGCTTTACTAAATCCTATGCTTTTATATACTTTCTTTCCTATACATACATCATTAAAGAAGAAAATAATATTTCCAATTTAAGATATAAGAAAGGTTAAGTATCCCAAAATAATTAGAAAAATTAATCGCATAAATTAGGTTTCAAGGTTGCAAACATATGACAAGGACCTATTTGACTACCCAAATATAAATAGAAAATTTAATTGCATAAATTAGGTAGCAAGGTTACAAACATATGACAAGGACTTCAAACAATAATTATAAAACATCACCTCAAGGTTTTGAAAGTTCTAAACATATCTTGGTGAATTGGAAGTTTGATAAATTAAATTCAATTATAATAAAACCGAGGAGAGAAACCATCTAGGCTTATGCTACAATCGGCTAAGAGTCAACATCTCGGCAAAAAGGTTCCACTGACCTTTGACCAGAAGAAACAAATATTGCTTAAAAGATTTCAACTCGGTCATACCAAGTGGGGAAGAATCCTCCTGAAAACAGCTTTGCATCTTGTTTTCCACTGAAAATTCAGGGATGCCAGCAGAAACATTTGCTAGACATATTCATAGCTATCCCTAAATATTGAAGGGTCTTGTGGTGGGGTTAACTACATAAGATAGAAGTAATAAAGAGGAAACCAAACTCTGCCCGCAAACAGGTCCAAAAAGGCTTAAGTTTTGGTACACCTCCAAAACATATAATCAACAATTCACCAGCATACTCTTTAGAAAACAAAATGCAGGAAAATTATGTTACCCCATTTTTTTGCAGCCTTGGTTTGATTGTCAAACCTTAATGAGGCAATGGCCATCCCAAAACTTTGTGCTCAAAATAAGTTTTTAACATCCAAACAGTATTATTGTCGGTTCATGGATCTTGAAAGGGTTTGTGGGAGGATATAGAAAACCACACGAGGTGGACAGTTGATGGGTTCTTGTTCACGTCAAGGTTTGTGATAAGCTTGTATAAAACCATGGAAGGAGAGAGACTTTCGTTTGAATCAAGATCGTGAGCCACAATAGTTGGCTTACTGCAATTGGAAGTGCTAAGGTGGAGAATGCGGACATCGTCGAAATTGTAAACAGTTGTATCAGAGAGAAGCTGACTACAAAGATCCTCTAACTGTCAGACTTCTTGGAAGTGAAAGTAGAATATGTTCTCGTATGTAGGTGATCATGTGCAGCAAGATCCAGATAGCAGTATGTAGACCTAAAAGTATGTATAGGCATACGATTTTGTTTCCAAGTTGTGTGATGATCTTTCTCTCCATGTTCACACTAAGCGGGGGTGTTGGGAATTAGTGTTCACATATTTAATTATGTGTAACAAATATTATTATGTGTGTAGTTGTATGTGATAATAATAATGTGAGTTGTTAATACAACTCACGTAGAGTATTTGTAAGGATTTGAATTGTTAAAACCATAGTTACAGGACTCTGAAAGTCAAGAGCTGAGCCAGGTCTCCCAAGTCTAGGCAGCCCAGGAATTGGACTCTACCGAATCTATCCAAGCCTGGACAGACTCGCAGAGTCTGGACCCCTAGACTTTGTCGCAAACAACAAAATACGAAAAGGCAAGAAAAAAATTAGTTGTTTTGAGTCTTGATTTGTCCAAAAGGTATTTGTATTTGCTCGAAATCAAGGCAGATAGGTACTATGCATAGCTCGAAATCAAGCTTCAGCCAGCTGACTTGTGTTATCAGAGAAACAAAGCATCCAGTTCCATTTATGAATACAAGTTTCATGCAGTTTATAATATATATTTTTCTAAAAATCTTATTTTACCAGTTAGCTGTATATGTATGTTCTGTGATTATCGATACTCTGTTATAAATTTGAACAGCAAGTATATATCAGAACAGAGATAGGTTACTAGCTGATATTGTCAAATTTTGCAATCTGTACATATATTTTCTTTCTACAATATCAATAGTAAATCTATGATGTCTCCCTCTTTACTTAAATTTTTATTTTATTTTATTACTCTATATTTTCCTCACTTCTTTTTAGATTGCAGGAATTCAGTAGCCATTCAATAGAGCTTATTGAATATGAGTTTGTTTTGGAGTTCTTTCTTGTTTATTTTAAGAGTTCAAGTGTAAGAAACCTTAGGCGTCAAAATTTTCAGCATATTGCATATCAATTTTTTATCATTTATATATTTCTTTATTTTGGTGAATTGAATATGCTAAATAATGAAATTCATGAGACCGCTGGCTTTCATAAATTTTGGAGCTTAAACTTTTAACCTTAAAATATACCACAAAACTCATGAGACCACCCGCTTTAAAATACTCCTAAAAAGTCTCAGCAATTCCTACTAATATTTTTTGAATAGCCTCCTCCAGGGGACCATAGAGGCTTACTCCCCTATTAACTTTGTAATTCCTTCTATAAATATTGCTTGCGTTATGAGAAATTTACGTTTTCTTAAAGATTTAATGCCACAAGACAATATAATATGTTTCATTCTAAAAGAAAACCCCACCATCAGATACTGCTGTTAACTGTAATGGTCTGTATATGAGAATCCTCAACTTCACTACTAATTTGTATTTGTATAAATTATCTCATCAATCTCTTGCGTTTATATTTATGTGATTAATGTAAACTTGTGTGTGTGTTCAAATTAGCTTCTATTTGATGAGAATATTGTGTCTTCAAGGTTTATTTATTAAAGGATGCATGAAACAAGTTTTAAATCCTTAAAAATCTTTGAATTTCTTGGGTTTTTCACTTTGCCGAGTTTTTGCAGAGTCTGGGCGCCAAGTCTGAGTCAAAAATCAGCTTGCCAAATCCGAGCCGAGTTTGGGTCTTGTAACACTGCTTAAAACAACTCATTATATTTAGGAGAGTTGTTATAGGAGGTTTCCTATAAAATAGGATATGAAAATCCTATAAATATGTAACTTGCATTTGAATGAAGGGGAAGCACATATTATTCTTGTGTAATATCATTTGGCTTCTATTTTGACTCTGTCATATTGCTTATATGAGAGTGCCTTTTTCCAGCATGATTCTAGATCCTTGAACCTCTTTTTCAACTATGAAAAATTACGAGAAGTGCATTCCTTGTACAAGTACTTCGTGTCATAATTTTATAATATTTTCCTATTTCTCCACTTCAGATCTTTACACTATAATGCTGTCACGCTCAATTGAACTTTAAACAAACAAATTCCAGAAGTTAATTTGCAAATTTCTTGAAAGACCATTTCGTCTGTTGTGTTCATCTTTTGGGATCAATATAGATTGGCAGACCTTCTACTATACGAAAATAAGAATAGTGTATTTCCCTTTACATATACATGGACATAAAAAAACTCAAAAACCATCAATACACTATCACACATGGTTTAATTCTGTGTCTACCTATCTACGTCGAACATTAAATAAAATTTTCAACGTGTTTATCACAAGGATATTTCAATTGAAATTAACAGAATGAAAACATTAAATGTATTTTATTACTATGTCGCTTCCATCCAAAGTGAGTATTTTACTGTCATTACAGGTGAATGGTCTATATTTTGAGGTTATATTTTCACTGTGTGTCTACTTCATATTTTATAACTACTTTATCATGGCTTAATTTTTTGTCTACTTCTTAGCTTGAATTTTTGCTCAACTAAATACCAAGGTTGCACAGAGACGGGGGTACTTGGGTACTTTGGAGATGGGTACAGGTACAGTTATTTTTTCAAAATAGGAGATGGGTACTTTGGGTATGCCAATTTTTTAATATATAATTTAATATTTTATAGAAAATCTGAAGATATAATGATATTGAGTTTTCAAAACAAGAACAGTGATAAAGTTTACTATCAGACATTAACTTTGAAGATTAAGTACACAAATTGAAATGTTATACAGTCATTGTATCAAAGTTTCCAACTGATTAGTGATTACATATTGAAATAAGCTTGATAAACAGCAAGCTGATATGCAAACTAAAAACTGAAACAAAAATCAGAAATCTTAATCAAGGTCCTTGGCTATGACGCTCTAAACTGAGTACCCGATACTTGGGTACGTGTACCAATACCCGGTACGCGTCCCAAGGGTATGGGTACGAGTACCAATGCAACATAGCTAAATATTTATTATGAAGATTGGTTAGTTGTTTGGTCCAAACAACATTTGATGGTCTATCTTTTTCTACAGACATAGCCTTGTAAATTAGTTCCCTAAAAAGAAACAATCCCTATTCTTGGCTTGAAGGCTCGAATTTAATGCCAATTTAGGCTTTCTTAAGAAATTTGATCCATACAAGGAGCTCCACAATTGGGTCAAGGTGCAATCTAGGTCCAAGTACGGTCTAAGTTTGCCCTTGAGTTTATCTCATGTGCATCCTAGGCACCCAGATTCCTTGTGGATTTGACATTCCCTTTGGTGCCCAGGTCGCACCCATGATGAACCTAGATGTACCCACAAGAGTGGAAGCCAAAAAATGAGCCCCACTAGCCTACAAAACATTTTTAAAAACATAAAATGCCTAAAATCCCTAATTTCAACCCTAAATGCATCTATGGCATAAAACACATTGACCTTGATGATTCTGATGAAGATGAATATGGCATTCAATATTAAATATGGCTTGTAATTTGAATTTTCATTGTGTAATGACATTTTGAGACTTGAATATTATCATTTTTGCAAACTATGAATATGATATAAGATGCATTATATTATTAATTGTTTTTGGCAATTATGGATTTAAGTAATCACTCGTCTATATTTATTACTTTGATGTTTGAACATGTATATATGAAATGATAATTGATTAATATTAACAAAAAAAGGAAGGCTCCTTAAATAGAGAATACAAGATTATGTTTGCATAACGGAAATGATCGAGAATAGAATCACAAAAGACAGAAAGGAAACTTCCTAAAACTAACTAAAGATGAAAGACATAAAAAGAAGTTTCTAAATACTAAGATGACCATTATATCACTATTACAATATTATTTTAATACCCTTCCTTAATGGTCATCCTTCTAACTACCCTACAAAAGACTTGACCTAATCTACAGGTCATTTGGCCATGAATACATAGAAGGCTTCCCCCTTCTATTCAGAATGCTCCGCAATATGAGCTTGCAGCTAAGACCCTCCCTAGTACTGCAAAACTTCTAAATGTGACCAAGTTTACCATAATCCTTCCAAAATGATGTCAGCTAACAAAGCTATCCCTCCCTTTATCAAGAGATGCCAAGATCAACTTCAAAAAACTTCACGGTTCTGAAAATCAATGATCTTGCTAGAAATCGTCAAAAGAAGCAACACCCATGATTTTGTAAAAAATTGTCAAAAAATTTTGCACAAGAACACCTTTTGCCCTAGAAACCCAAGTGCAACCCAAAACAAGATGCAAGAAACCACGATTCTATTCAAAAATCGTCAAAAAAAGTTTTAAGACGGGACCATGTTTTATGTGGAAAATCGTCAAACACTCAATGCAATGTTGAAATCTCACACAATTTTGTGGAAAAATTGGCAAAAACCTATGTTTTGTGGAAAAATAGTAAAACCCCATGAACTCAAAAATCTAGAGAAAACCCAAAATGAATGATTTTGGAAAAAATCATACAAAACCTTCAATTTTTGTCGAATTAAAAATATAAAACCCTCTAATAGATAAAGAACCCACAATTATTCAAAAAAATCATGCAAAATACCAGAAAACACAAATCCTTGCACTACGGCCAAAGCAAGTAAGGTGAAATTTCAAAGGGACTAGCATGTCCCTACAAGGGTCAAATTTCCACTTGGGAGGCAAGTGAATAAACAACATAAATTTGTCCTAATGAGCATTGAATTTCTCCTTTGGGGACTTAATAAGGCTTCATGAGAAATCAGAATTCAAGTGTGAGAACTAACTTGTCCCTGTACAAATCGGTTTTCCACCAACTAGGCATGGTGTAAGAAAAACTAAGGCTTGACAAGGATTTTTCCCCATGACTATTGAATCTCCACTTGGGGGATTCAAGAGAGTTTGAAAAGTAAATCTGAAAGCAAGCAATCTTCCACTAAAGTGTCAGTGAAGGAAACCAAACGGGAAGTGAAACTATTTTTGTCCCTATGACATGTGATTTCCCACTTCAGGAGACTTAATGAAATTTCAAAAAGGAAAAAGAAGAATGAAACAAGTCCTTATACCAATCAATTTTACTCCTAGGTATTGAGACAAAAGAAATCAAGGAAATGAAACCAGTCCTTGTACCAATCAATTTTACTCCCAGGTATTGAGACAAAAGAAATCAAGGAAATGAAACTACATAAGTTCTCAAGCAAATCAATTTTCCAACAGCATAATGGCAAAAAGAAATTGATAGAAATTAACTTGCACAAGTCCCTATGCTTTAAGAGGCAAAAATCTTTTATCCCTCATTCGTTGTGGAGATGTTCACCAAAGGCAAAAACAGTTTAAATTGCCACCAAACAGCAACAATGAAACACAATGCAAGAAGGCAATACAAGCTTGACAGTTGAACAAAGTCATTAAAGGCTGATCATTAGAAGGCGAGACAAGGAAGAGATGTTCAGATCCAATCAACCAACAGTTAGAAGAAGTATCAAAAGGGGCAAATTTGTGAAGACAAAAAAATCAAAAGAGTGAGGAATTGAACCAAGGAAGGAGAACTCCACAAACCAAAATCAGATTATTGAGATTGCAAGGTTGAAATCAGAAAATCTGAATCAGAGGGCTATGAAGAGAAAGCTGCGAGCTTCAAACTTAAGACTTAAGTCTGAAGAATTTCTCCAAGGAGGTGGCAATTTTCAGAAAGAAAAAAATTATAAATTGGAAAGAAAAATTGAAGAATCCTCAACAAGTGCACCATCTGATTCAAACCATTTAGAGATAAAAATCACGAGTATTAGAGCCTAGGAAGTCCATAGGTTTCAGACCAAGGTCTGAAGACTTATTATAGAGCGGCAATTGTAGGAAAATCAGGAAAAAAAAATCTAAATCTGCCTTCATTCAACCTGACCT
Source organism: Chamaecyparis obtusa (assembly GCA_027943335.1). Classification (NCBI taxonomy): domain Eukaryota; kingdom Viridiplantae; phylum Streptophyta; class Pinopsida; order Cupressales; family Cupressaceae; genus Chamaecyparis; species Chamaecyparis obtusa. The sequence continues at coordinate 398,763 of BSBK01003771.1, forward strand.
AGGCAAAAGGACATCAGCGATTTTCTTGCAAAAATCAGATAGTTTCAGAAAGAAATCACCCAAGTGAAGGAAATTTCAGAGTTGTCCTCAGAAATCAGACTTGGTCGTACATTTAAAAATCTGCTTTTCTTCTTCAGGTTTTCAAAATATCTTCCCTTAGCCATGATTTTGCAAGAGTAATGTCTGATTTTCTGAGTTTAAAGCAATGAATAAATCAGATTTCATTTTCGAATTCAAGTGTCTTCAGACTTACATTCTCAGATTTCCTTCAAACCCTTGACCAGGTATGGCTGCGAAGGTAGATTAAAATGATAAAATCATTGAACCAACGTTTGTTGGGCGTGTGTAAAAAGGGAATTAAATGATTTGAACTTGAGAAGTCAGAATCAGGAATTGTTTTACATAAGGGTCATTCAAATACAGCTCTCATGTTAAGATGAAATTACATTTTTAGTAAAGTTTGTTTATTCATAAGGCTATCTTAATTTTGTTCATGTTTGCCATCCTATGAACTTAAAACAAGTGTTTTATTCTAAATACGACCAAGTTTACCATAATCCTTCCAACATGATGTCGAGTAACAAAGCTATCCCTCCCTGTATACAGAGCTCAACTTTAAAAAACTTCACAATTCTGAAAACCAGTGATTTTGCCACAAATCATCAAAAGCAGCAACACCCACAATTTTGTAAAAAAATCATCAGAAACTTTTGAAGAACACCTTTCAGCCAAGAAACCCGAGGTGCGACCCAAAACAACCTGAAAGAAATCACAATTTTATCCAGAAATTGTCAAAAAAAAAGTTCAGTTGTAATACAGCACCACAATTTTGTGGAAAATTGTCAAACCCTCGATGCAATGTTGAAATCACACAATTTTGTGAAAAAAATTGGCAAAAGACTTGGTTTTGTGGAAAAATGATAAAATCCCATGAACTCAGAAATCTAGAGAAAACCCACTATGATTTTTTTTGGAAAAAACCATGCAAAACTCTTCCATGTTTTTTGTGGAAAAAAAGTTAGAAAACCCTCTAGCAAAGAAAGAATCCATGATTATTCAAAAACTATGCAAAATGTCAAAAAACACAAAAATCCTCACACTTCGGCTAAAGCCCTTCATTGTGCAGTAAAACAAAAAACACATTGTACGGAAAATAGAAAAGTCCCACGATTTTTGCCAAAAAAACACACAAAAAGAATTCGCAGAACAACAGACTTCGCATTGCAGAACCTTCAGCAGACCCACAATTTTTAGAATCGTGCAAAACAATCATCCTGTAGGAAAAACATTGAGACATCATACGGAGAAACATACTGAAAGATCATCGTAAACTCAAAAACCCAACCAAAGAATCTCCATGATGCAAAACATCTTGTCATCACATGGAAAATATAGATCCATCACAGACAAAAAAATGTCAATCTTCAAACCCGAGGTCTAAAGAAACCTTTGATTTCCGCATAGCGGAAGTAATTCATGCATCAAAACACCAGACTTTGCGTGGTAAAAACAAGCAAAAAAATAACTAGGTCATGGAAACTCTTGGTCAAGATTTTCGATCCAGAAAAAAAAACACTTATATATTTGCAACAGCAGATAAAATCACTTTTTTCATAAACAAATGATTCATTAAAATTCTGGTAAAGAATTCCAAGTAGATGCCTATGGATTTTTTTAAGAAAATTTAACCCGCTCCAATACCATGAAATGAAGATCAATGGTTATTAACAAAGGAGACGAAGGCTCATTAAATAGAAAATACAAGACAATCTTTCCATAATGGAAACGATAGAAAATAGAAACACGAAAGACAGAAAGGAAACTTCCTAAAACTAATTAAAGACAAAAGGCATAAAAGGAAGTTTCTAAATACCAACTAAGATGACCATTATATCAATATTACAATATTATTTTAATAAAATATATAGATTAAAAAAATTGTTGTGCCCGCATACCCATACCCAAATTGGAAAATTAGAGGATTTCTATCATATCATTGTCTTGCTTGATAAATATGGCAATGTTGTAGTTTCATTTTGTTAAGTCTCATTACTAGAAGTGAAGACGTAATGTTATGTGTAGGTCAACTTTGTCTTCTTTACATTTTATCATTCTCTCAAGTTGCAGTTTAAAAACCCTTGGTTGCAGAAAAACATCATAGCCCAATGTTTAAACTTTATATGTAATCCAGTATTGCACCAAAAAGTCCAATCTTTGTGATATCAAAATCTTGGTCATGTAATCTGTATGCTTAATTTGATACTATGCATATCTATCCTAAAATGTATTTTGTGTTTATCTTCTACTTTATATGATCAATAATTTGACAAATTTTGAAGGGTTGGTTTAATAGAAAAGCTTTTGAACGTGACTTGGTTTTGTACCATGTATCTTTGAAAATGCATAATTCATACCCATTTGACTCTACCAGTTTTGCAAAATGCTTTCTCTTTTATCAATTGATTATTTGGATGATATATTATTTGAAGATTACTACTTGAAAATTTGTAGCCATAAAATGTTTTTTCTTTTATCCTACTAGGATGGAAACATGTTTGTTGCAGTTAAATTGAGGTCTTACCAAGTTTTCGCAATTTTCAAAGTTTGTTATGATAGTTCAGTCTGTAATTAAACATTCTTTCGATATTAATAATAGTTTGAAATGCGTTGTTGTTAGTAAGATTCTACCATCTACTCACATCATACAAGAGTAGAGGTTTACTCGCATATCATTCAGTAAACTGATTTCTTGTTAACTTAGCTTATCAACTTCATACAGAACTTACCAAAGAATCATTTAGTAGCAAAGCTTACATGCTACAATGCATTCTGCTGGTTTCAACAAAAATTTCATTTGGGCAATTCATGGGCTAAACTCCCTATTCTAGACAATTAAAATTCATGGACTAAATTCTATTTTATTTGCTCTCTGTATCTCTATGCTATGGAAACGCCTTTCAATTTCAAAAATAAGTAGCTTTTGTCCCTTTTTCAACATTTTTTAATGTTTTTTGTAAATCCTTTTTCCCTAATTTTTAAAAAAATATTTATGCTTTTAGTTTGTCAATTTTTCCCCCAAAATATAATGACGTAAAAAGTTATGGACCTTGAAAAGCTTACTCCATCATACATTTTAGAATTCCACTGTCCATAATGTTTAGATATAAGAAAATAAATGTTGGATATATAAACAAAATACAGAATAAAAAGATCTCTATATATAGTTGTCTCCAACAGAAAAAATATTTTATAGGATTACTCCATACTGCAAGCAAATTATCATACAACCTTCTACTCTAATGCCCCACCAAGTACCATATTAAGAACTCAATATGTCATAAATTCAGACCTACCCATTTAATCTGACAAATTTGTTTTCAAGACATTTAAGTAACTTTTTATTGTTGTTGTGCCTCAAAATGGGAATAGTTGTAGGCATTGGAAACTTGGATATGGTGAATGTAGTCATTCTGCTAAGTTAACAAAAATTCTTGTATCACTGAAAAGTATTGAAAGGCTGTCTTTGTTTGCATCTCATCCAGAAATTCATCTATCAAGTAAGTCAAATAATATCTGCAAACTTTATGTACTGGCTTCTGCTCCTCGAATTGGAAGTCATGTAAACTTTTGAAACATACTGACCACTATAAGTTCTCTTCTAAGGGCCTCTCACGTTTTGATGGAAAAAATACACAATAATTGGCCTCTTTATCTTAATCCCCAACTTGTTGAAAAATACCATATGGGAGACAATTTTTAAAATTTGGAAAAGAACACAATTTAGTATGCAATTATTACCCTCCCAGTTGAAGATAACTGGCAGTATATGCAGTGTAGAAATTGCCAAGTCAAACTATCAAAGGCTTCGGACATGTCCAAGTTGATAAGCATTCCAGAATAACAGTCAACTTTTGAGAAAGTAAACAGTTCTCCAGATGTAGGATTTGCAAGGTGCAGTTCACTTTGAAGAATTGTCCTCAGTTCAAACCCATTGGTAAAAAACTTAACAATATATAAGATATATATCCACAAGGAAGCTTTTAAACCAAATTGGCACCTAGCGTGGTAATGACCTGAAAGAAACCATTACTATCTTTTGATAATGTCTGACATATTTGTCTTAAACAAAGCAATATTGTGTGTTGACATGATTGATGAATGAATGTATTTGGGCTGTTACAATGAATTTTGTTGTTACTTTCTGACAGTGTCACAAAAGGGGAATATTGTGTATAGCCCACAGTTTGTGGGTTCCATATTCCTTAGCTGCTAAAACGAGATGTGTATGATTGAAAATCCAATGTTTCGACTCTGATGTTTGTGAAACTTCATACCTACCAAATGATCTATATAAAGTAAATATCAAAAGGTCTCAAGTATTTCGGATATGGCCAAGGTCTAGAGCATTATCTCTTACCAGTTAGAAGATGTCTTGTTCTGTGTTAAGCTTTTAGTCAGGAGAAATAAGCAGGATGATACAGTCGATATGGTGTCTCTTGATATTGTCCCTGTCTCCTTTCTTTACGCAAATAACCTATTTTTTTGTATCTCTTTCCATAAATATATCATCTGGAAATGCTACTAAATGCTCTCCTATTTCAACCCTTTAGAGAAGACCTTGATATCTTGAAGTCTGATGAACAGAACATGTGTAGTAACCTTGATATCAAAAATAGTTGAAACATTCTGCTATAAAAAACTTATTCCACATGAGAGTACACTCAGAATATTTAAGTTCTGCTTTGAATTAAGATTTATAAGGTTGTACGAGTCCACAAAGTTAGCAAAAGAGACACTATCCAGTTCATCCTTTTTCCAGTTCCCAGTAAGGCACATGCATCTTTACAATGATTTATTTGAAATTGCTTGTAAAGTTAAATAGAGTAGATTCATACCTGTAGAGGACTAAGATCATAAACAAGGACCTTTTCATCACTCCCTTGACGCTTGCCCAAAGAACGGTGAAGAAATGTTCCCAGCCATGATCCTGAACCAATCACAACAGTTGCTGCGAACACCATTCAATAAACTTCATAATTATGTGCACATAAATTACGTCAGACAAAAAGACTTACATTCAGCTGTCTAGTATGTGTCATGATCTTGCAAAATCAAAACCATTTGCTATATCTAATAGATAACAAACATATAAAATGCAAAATGCTGTGTGCATATGTGCTTGATATGATGTGTCCCAAGCTTAGTTATAACTTCCTATAAGAATATCTCGACAAGCATAGTACTTACAGTGTCAAAGGGTAGTTACCTAGAGATGTGGGATATGGAGACAAGTACATTGTTTTGAAGTAGGATGCGGGATTCTTTGAATTAGGATACAGCTATATTACACATGAATGTAGTCATCAGGAGATGTTGATACAGGATATCAGTCACAGAATGAGGTCCTTCTTCTAGAATCCAAGTTTCCTAGTAATTAATCCCCCTCATCACTACATTCATTTTAAATTATCTCATACATAAATTTGATCATTCAATCATTGCAACTTCCATACTATATTGCCAAAAGCATTTCTGAAGATTTCACTCTTTATTGTAGTTTATCATCTCAATATGGAATCAAGTTTCTCTTCAAACACAATTTGGATTGCTGGAAAAGTATCTTGAAATTGTCATTAATGTTCAGTATTGTGAATTTGTGTGTTCCTCCTAGAAGAAGTATTAGTGTACACACATTATAATATACAAGTATACCGTGATGCAGTTACTGTTATTGAGCCCATCCCTCTTGCCATAGGACTGCTGAAGATTTCATTCATGAGTGCAGTTTATCATCTGATATGATCCTTAATTTCTCTTCAATCACAATTTGGCTTTCTGCCAAGTAATCTTGCATTGTTATTAATGCTCTGTGCTGCATTTTTCTCCCCTCAAAACTAGTGTTTCACACATACTGGTATAGCTGTATATTCCAAGATGAAGTTACACTATTATAGAATCCATTGTGTATGATCATGGTGTAACATTGCTCGAGCTTTCACTCATTGATGCAAATTAAAATTATAATCTAATGTGGGATTTAGTTTTTCTTCAAGCAAGATTTGGATTGCTGTAAAAGTTATATTGCATGTTATTAAAATCATGTAACATATGTTGCTCCAATAACAAGTGTTACTGCACACACTGAAGCTTTCAATCATTGCTGCACTTCATCATTTAATATGAGTTTTAGTTTTTCTTAAAGCACAATTTGGATTGCTGTAGAAGCATCTATCATTGTTATTAATGGTTTGTTCTTTATGTTTCTCCCATTAAAAGTATCAACACATACACCGGGATATTAATGTGGCATGTTACCAAAGCCATTGCCTTTGTCTCTAGTCATAAATTTTATAACAAACATGCAGAATATTATAATGAATCAGTAGTTTTTTCATAAGATATGATAAATGCTCCTGAAATCATATTTTTCTTCCCTTCCCTCCTAATGGATTTTTGCTATCCTTCCAATGACAAGACCTCACCTACCCATCTCTTAGACTTCCCTCCACTCAAAATGGCACATTGTGGCTTCCAGCAACAGTTCTTATGACAGCATTGAAATTGTTAATTGTGAGGTTGGAGATTACTACACCTATGGTGCTGCCAAGAAACTCCAAACAAAGGATTCCAAGGCAAGCACAGAAAAATAATTCTAGCCCCTATCATCATGGGATTTACGGGGCCTCCAGAAATGGCATGCAATACATATAAGAACTGTTTGGTAAAGGAGAATCATCACGAATGTGGAAATGAATTGCTCTGAGCAGCACGAGAGTCTGAGGGGATGAAACCCCCAAAAGGCACAAAGCCGGTAGGACAAAACCCTTATCCGAATTAATCTGGTTCATCATTTGCAGGTCTTAACAGTGACAAGAATAAGGATCAGATTCATGCATCTGGAGCAGATATAGGGCAAATTACAAGCCCTACAGGGAATTGTGGATTGAGCAGCATGGGGAGGAGATTCAGGCACCACTGTGCCACTTCCAAGGCACCTATCGCCCAATTACTTCAGCCATCAAATTGAACTGAAGAGCCATATCTGCAAGCATATTTGCATGAGCCATATCTTTGAGTGGACTTTTGGGCAGTATACTGTAAGAGTTCTATGTATCAGACCTCTGTAATGATCAGCCCAGAGGCTTAATGTAGCAGGACTATGTTCTCACTGATTTTCTTTTCTATGAAAGCAAGTATATTATTTGCATTATGTTAACCTACTTTCCTGCAAATAACTTGGTAGTAGTTGGGTGAAGTGTTTATGATCAGACATTTACATAAAGGCCCAAATCTGCAAATCAATTTATTTCTAAGTTTCCAGATCTGTGAAGCATTCTTTACTTTTCTCTCTGATTTATTGGGGTTTTCTCTCTGATTTACTGGAGATAAGGATTGCCTAACATTACTGGAACATTTCAGTGGTATCAAAGCTGGAATCCTGCCAGCCTGTGCATCATCAGATTGAAGAGGAAAAAGACCATGGCACCCCTTAAGACATATCTTGGAATTAATCTTTATGATGAGGGAGAAGAAGAGAAAGCAATGGTAAATCATTTAAAATCTCAGGTTGCAAGAAACTGCTGAAAGGTACAAAAAATACATGTACCAGTTGGAATGATCAAGGCCAAATCTCTCCTTTTCAAAATATGAAAAATTAACAAGGAAGAGTTTGAAGAGCACACAGGAAATACTAAGTTGGGGGGAGGTGAATCAGTATTTCAGATTTTTAAACTTTTAAATGCATGAAACCATATAAAAACTTAAAGCAACCCTCAAGATGCAAACACCAAATTTCTCGTGCAAAACCCTTTCGGGCAGAAAACCTCGGCATACAATAGCTTTCATTAAAAAAAATGAGCACCATCCCAGATTATAATAGTGAGCACCAACTCACAGAGAGCACCAACCATCTTTGAAGCACCAACTTCGATCAACTGAGGCACCAACCTCAGTTTGAGCATCAATTCAAAAATATGGAAACTAAAGAGAGCACCTTTCACCAAACGCACAGCACATCTATCACAATCCAAAAATTACACACCACCTCTGAATTTTCAGTAGTAGAGATATCAAACGATATGAGCGTGCAGCAGATAAAACCAGAAATATCTTTGTTTAACCAGATTGCATGACCCCCAAACAAACACTTTCAACGCACTGCTCCTTCACCCAGCTAACCATCACTCAACAGCATACTATACTTCCTTTCACAGTGTGTCCATTCTTTCTTTTTTCAGTTTTTACATGCTCAGAACTTTTTCAGAAAAAATTAACACCGCACACCAAGAATACTACACATCCTTTCACAGTGATGACACTCTTATCAGTTCAAATAAGGTATGCACGATGTTCATCTCCTTGAAATGCTGCCAGCAATAAAAACAAGTACCGACAGCTCTTTTCCTTATCGCCCACACTTGAGACAACTCTGTTCACAAATGAAATATTCAGCACCCGATAATACACATTTTTTTCTCTTTCACCGTATCTTTTAAATCCTCATGTACTAATCAAAAAAGAAACCACATACCTAAAAACCATTGAAAATAATTTTTCTTCTACCATTCACATATACAACATGCAACTATAAGAGTCATGAATGAACCAACTCCAAAGACCTCCCAACAAAAAAATAATCAACAACACAACTGCACAAAATTTTTAATGAAGTCAATTTCATGATTTGCGTTTTTTTCATGGTATTCACGACTGGGTTTTAATGTTCTGAATAATGCACATACCCACATTTTCTGCCATTTAAAATTTCACCGCCCAGCCAAGGGAAAAACAAAACACAAACATTTCGTATGTTGTAGCCAAGTCACAATCCTGTCATCTGCAAAAATAGTGATTCCCTTATTTAATTCATGACATTACACAAAGTTGGAGCTGCTGACCTTGAAAATGGCCCTTTGAACAAAAATCTAGTCTCATAACTCCTTTTATTAAATGCATCAATTACATATCCGAAAACTAACACTGCTGCCTACTACAATTAATAAAATCATGCCTTTAGAAAATTGAACTGTTGACATGGCAAATAATTCTGACTAGACACGTCAATAGACAAGTAGGCAGCTTAAGCAATCACTCAACCAGCTCAACCAGGCAACTAGGTAACTCAACCAAAAACCAACCAGCTCATGTAGTTCAAGCACCTCAAGCTGATAACTAGGCAGCTCATTCCAAAATCCTCTAAAATTTATATGACCTTGATCATCAACCTTTCACATCAATGACAACATATTCAACAATCTCCCTCTTTGTCATTGATGGCAACTCCATCTGAAGCCAACCTGAAACAAAAAACTGCTCTAAAATAAATTAAAACTAGCTGACTTACCCTAAAATAAAGTTGCTCCTCCTAACTTACTTCTCCCCCTTTGACATCAATGTCTAAAACCAACCTGCAAAACAGACATTGGGGCTGAAAAATGTAACAATTAAAACTCCTCTTGAATCCAAACAGAAAATCAATGATGGAATGAAATCGCTCCCATCTTCTCCCTCAAGAATTCAAACATTTCCTTTGGTAGAGGCTTAGTAAACAAATCTGCAATCTGCTCTTTAGTAGAAACATATTTCAACTTAACTTGTTGATTACTAACTTATTCTCTCAAAAAGTGATACTTAATAGGAATATGTTTAGTCCTAGAATGCATAACAAGATTCTTAGAGATATTAATCGCACTCATGTTTTCACAAAAGATAGTTATAGGATGGTCATACTCTACCATGTCCTTCAAAGTTTGCTTCATCCATAGAACTTGTGTGCAACAATACACTGCTGCAATGTACTCTGCTTCAGCTGTAGCTAATGAAGTAGAAGCCTATTTTTTTCTCAACCAGGACACAAAACAGCCACCTAGAAAGAATGCACCTTCACTCGTGCTCTTTCTATCATCAACTGAATTGCCCCAATCTCCATCTATTAAAGTTGTGAGTGTAAAATCATTGCTTTTAGGATACCATAGTGCATAATCCATAGTACCCTTAAGATACTTCAAGATCCTCCCAACTGCATGAACATGAGTATCCTTGGGAATAGCCTGAGACCTAGCAACATAGCCAACAACTTGAATAATATCAGGTCTAGTAGACATAAAATATAATAAAATCCCAATCATAGACCTATACAAAGTTTAATTAGCATCAGGAGTCATCATCTTAACTTACATCCTGTGACCATTTGAGTGCTTACAAAATTTCAATCTTCCATTCGAAACATTTTCAACATCTCTCTAATATACTTCATTTGTGAAATAAAAATACCTCTATTTGATTGATCAATATGTAAACCAAAGAAGAATGACAACTCACCCAACATGGACATTTCAAATTGCTTCATATTACTAGCAAAATCTTGACACATTTCTTCACTGTCACTAGCAAAAAGCAAATCATCAACATAAACAACAATCAGCATATGATTAACTTCTTCTTTGACATACAGATTGTTGTCTGCTATCCCTTTTATGAATCCCTACGGTTGTAAATAACTATCCAAACTATCATACCAAGCACTTGGGGCTTGTTTGAGACCATAAAGTGCATTTTTCAACTTACATACATAGTTCTAATTTTCTAATATAATAAACACATCAGGCTGCGCAATATAAACTCCTTCATTCAGATTACCATTTAGAAAAGTAGATTTGACATCCATTTGAAAAACTTTAAATCTTTTGAAACAAGCAAATGATAAGAACATTCTAATTGCTTCTAAATGTGCCACAAGAGCAAAGGTTTATTTGAAATCAATACCTTCAACCTATGCATAACCTTTGCACAGTAGTCTCGCCTTGTTCCTCACCACTTTACCATCATTTAATTTATTTCTGTACACCCATTTTGTACCAATTAAATTTTTCTCTGTGGGCCTTGGGACAAGACACCATGTTTCACTTTTCTAGATATGATCAAGTTCTTCTTCAATGGCTGCCACCCCATGTTTCACTCTCTGCAAACATTGTCTGATGGTTTTGTGAATATTGGCATGTTTCTAACAGCTCCTTATTGATTTGAACAAGACTGTCAAAATTCATGTGTCCCATTCTCTTATGTCATAGCCAAGTTTCATCCACCTGATTCAAACAACACTTTTCACTTTTGATGTCATCAAGAATATAAAAATTGTTAGTAGCCCAAATAGCATCAACATTATGTTTACCATCTTTTCTAATCTTACAACAATCTAAATTGAAAACTAAACTATGTCCTTGATCGCATAATTGACTCGCACTTAATAAATTGTGTTTCAGAACTTCTATATATAAAACATTTTCAACCATAGTCTCACCATCATCCAAAATAGCTGTACCTTTACCTCTGATTTTTGCAGATGTATCACAACCAAATCTTACCTTACCTCCATTACTGCACTTCAGAGTAATAAACTTGCTCTCATCTCCAATCATATGCCTAGAACAACAACTATCAATATACCATATATCCTTTTTACTATGTGCAAGAAAGGTTGTTTGGACAATCAAAGATTCCACTACAACTTCTTTCTCCTTCCAAACTTTAGTAACCTCCTTTGCATTGTCCTCTTTCTCATCCTTCTTTCTCTGCCTAGAGAAATCTGGCATTCCACTTTTGCAAACTTTTGCAGTATGACCAAAGTTATTACATTTATAACATAAAAGATTATAGTTCCTTGGAGGAGCAAAAGAATTCCTATTCATGAGTTTAAAATTGTTTCTTGCAAATAATCTACAATCGATTGCCTTGTGTCCGAAATAATTGCAAGAGAAACAGCAACCATAAGAGAAAGAATTGTTAAACCCAGTCATGAGTGCTTGTCTTGAGATGGGAGGCTTCTTGAAGGCATTATTTCTAATTTTTGATGTTGAATCTGTTGTGCTATCAGTGTTTAGTTTCTGTTGTTCTTCTTCTATAGGCTTAGAGCTTTGACCTTCTTCAAAGCCAACTCCACCTTTATCTTCAAATGACTTTTGTGAGGCAATGAACTTGTCCAAGAACATAAAAAAAATTTGATTTATCTTCTCATCATTCAGTTGTGTCGAAGATTTATCTAACTTTCTAAGTGAAGCAATCTTAGCTTCAAGTAAATCACAATCTTCTTCTTTAAGCTTAAGTTGTTTTCTAATTTTCTCTTCCATTTTCTTTGCTTCGTCAACTTGAACCTTCAAATCAACAATAAATTTTTCTGCCTCTCCAAGAGCTTCAGATGTCTTGGTTTTTGCTTCATTTTCTTCTTGTAGCAGCACTTTTAAGTTCTGATTTTTCTTTCCAAGTGTCTTGATTTTATCCAAAGCTCTTATTAGCTCCTCTTCAAGATTTACTTCTTCTTCTTCATTAATATGATCTTCATGTTCTTGATTTTCATCATGTACTTCTTAGGCCATGAACAAAATTTCTTCACTTGAAGATTCATCACTAACATTAGATTAACTGCTCTTTTCCTTGGAATACAAACTCCTTTTGAATTTTTGACCCTTCTTCTCTTTTCCCTCATACTTCTTGTTGAACTTGGGATTCTTTTCATTGTTGTGGCCTCACCTTTTCCATAAGTACATTTAACTACAAAATGTCCTACCATACCACAATTAAAACACTTAAAAGGCAGCTTGCCTTGTATTTGTCAGTACCCTTCTTCAACTTACTCTTGCAATGTGCCTCTTTAGAATCAGATTCTTCATCAAAACTTTCACTCTAAGTTGCTGTTTCAGATGCGGGTTCGAGATTCGGGTTCGAACTTCGTTCAAAATTTTGGGGGGTGGGTTCGAATTCGTTTTGGGTTCATCCATACAAAAACAAATGTTTTTCTTTTAAATATATATATATATATATATATATTTGTGTGTATGTATGTATGTATGTATGTATATGCAGCAGCAAATAAGTCATACAACACTATGCTAATAGTAAAGCAACATAGCAAAATACACCACCATATATATTAATGTTTTAGTCCAAATGACATGTGTTTTACCTTTTTGCCCCTTTTTGTGGTCTATTTTAGGGTTGGAGGGTTGGATTGATTAAAATAGACCCAAAAAAAACTTGAAGTCAAAAAAATCCATTTTTGGGCCAAATTCAGCCTGGGTCCTGCCACAGATTTGCAAATTTGCCATAGAAACAACAAAAAATTCGTGTCGGGTTCATTTGACAGAATTTGGGCAGACTTTTGCAAGAATATGATAAGGACTAGACTTTTGCAAGAACCGGACCAGACTTTGGGGTTGCCAAGGAAGAATTTGGTAACATAGCTTTCACTTGATATACACTCCTTTTCTTTTCCTTTCTTTGAAGCTTTGAAGGCTACCTCCTTTTTCGCTGAAAAACCAGAGTTTGTTCTCATCTCATGGGCTTTTAGGACACCATGAAGCTCATCAATAGTCAATTTGTCAAGTTCCTTCATCTCTTCAACTGCTGAAACTTTGGCATCAAAGTGCATAGGAAGAGATCTTAAAATTTTATGAACTATATTGGACTCCTCAATCTATTCTCCTAAACCCTTGATAGTGTTAACTTCATGTACTTGCCAAAAATAAGCAGCAACATTTTCCTCTTCCTACATCCTGAGGCTTTCAAAATGTCTTCTATGAGTCTAAAGCTTTGCCTTCTTAACCTCTTCATCTCCTTCATATGTTTTTGGAAGTTTCTCCCAAATTTCATAAGCTGATTCACAATGCAAAACTTTCACAAATTTTGTCTCTGATAACACACATAGGATTGCATTCATAGCTTTTGCATTATTTTCAAAAGTCTTCTTCCAATCAGCATCAGTAGGAGGATTAGACGCCAATAGAAAGATGCATTTGAATTAGACGCCAATTGGTGCAATAGTTCCCAGTTTTGTTCCAAACAAGCTCAACTTTACAAATTATAGTGTTTGTCTTTTTGGCTGCCTTAGTATGGATGAACTAGGCTTTTACATGCAAGAGGTGTGTTATTTTTTCTTAATCTAACGAACAAAGTTTTGTTGAAATGTGAAAAGCTGTATATATGTTTCCAGTTTTTGTCTTTTTGACTACCTTAGTATGGTTGAACAAGGCTCATATGTACAAGAAATGGGTTGTTTTGTCTCAATCAAAGCAAAAAGGTTTTGATTCTCTGTGAATAGCTATAAGAAGTATCAAGCATTAGTATGGGCTATGTATATGAGCATTTTTACTTATCCCCCAACACGGTAAACTTTGAAAGTTTAGTTATCAGTATCAGTTCATTGAAGTAGAATACTAGGTATTCTATGAACCTAAAATTTATACTTTTTTATCATTTCTTTGCTCATTGAAATGGTATGATTTCATTGAGGCAAATCATCAGTCGTCATGACTAGTTTTAAGTTGATTACCAGATAATTTGTGAAACTTCTTGACTAGTAAAATGAAAAAATATTTTCTTTTCTAATGATAACAAACAATATAAAGAACTTTGAAACCGGTTGTGCCAACAGAATAAAAATTACTTTATTTAACTGTTTAAATAAAGCTTTCTGGAATTGAGATGTTTCTTACAGATTAAGGATACCTAATGAAGATGTACGTTTCGGCCACTCTAAATTGATTACAAAACATAAGTTATTTACAATCTAACAAAAAAATCTGTACAACACTTTTAAATCCATATTTTTTGGTTTTCAATGAAAAAGGAATACTAAAAGTGTATTATTATCTCAGTTCATTGTCATATACCAGATAAGCTTTGCTTTCAGATAGAATAATAGCAAATTTTCTCAGTTGCACTCTAGCCTATTTTGTTGGAATTTCAATGAATTGCAAGAAAAAATAACAAATGCAGTCCACGGAGTCCAAGGGGTTATGGTGTGATGGTGAATTAATTATGGTATTCATATGGATCAAATACCCCTCATTACAATAAAGTGACCCAAGTGTGAAGGTCTTAAGAATGTGATTCTATCTGTATCCCACACTGCATTAAAGCTGACTTTTATCATTTCCTAACATTTACCAAGCTGACAGAAGGAGATTCTTATAAGGATTGCCTCATGGATGCAGGCCAAATATTTATTTAAATCCAACTGATACAAAGAAAAAGCCATAAAATAGAAATACAACAAGCATTAAGGGCCAGCCAAATTTAGTAGCAAACTCGAAACACTTACTGAAACATTGACCCCATTGTGTTAACAAGTGAGAGAAATTCCGGGTCCATGCCAGTTCTGCGTTTCTTTCTCTTTCTCGCCAGTATCTTTCATCATCATCAACCTAAAATGGAATATGAGAATGCTTGAACTCTTAAAAAATCATTTTAGAAAATAATAACACAGAGAACCTTGCTTAGTAAGATGAAAATGCAAGTTGATCCAGTGCGTGTCATGATCAACCAACTCTTGAGTTATTTAAAGATTCCCACAACCAGGACACTCTTAAATTGAGAGTAAGGTATGCATGGAATAGAGATTTCATGTCAATAATACATCTCCCATCAGAGAAGATATTTAATTCAGTTTTCACATATTATATTACATTTGATGAAAATCACGCCAATGATATAACCTTATTAATATATTTGAAATTCTAGCAGTATTTGAGAGTGTCGTTTGCTATTTGTCCTATTGAACACAGCTGACTTAAATTGTCAATTTACACGACATCTATGTACCTTATATCTTTCATTGTGGGTTCAAGAATTACAATTCTTCTGGAGTTCCCTACATAGATAAGTATATTTGTGGGATAACAATAAACAGATATATGAGGGAAAAATAAAATTTATGGTTCAACTCCATGAGTCAGAGTAGTAATAGGGTGAGTGACTTGTTCAAAATTTTCAGCATTTCACGAATGTGAACATTGCCTAAATGAAATGAGTGCTAAATAGATAATCCATGCTTATGAGAGATGGGTTCAATTGAATTATTACAGTAGTACTCAGATATGGATCATGAAGACAGCCTCAAAGTCAATGCTACTGATTCCTGCAAACTGATATTACACAATGATGCACTGTGGATACAACTAATGCATAGGAGGAAAAAAATCCATATTCTGCAGAAAAATAATTCAAATCACTACAAATGTAGGGACTTACATCTAAGCATCTTCCAGAGCTGTCAGCTAATTTGTGGTTGTGGTTGAGAAGGGATTCATTTATGCCATCAGAGTCATCTGATGAGTCAAGCCGCTCAAATTTTCCTCCCCCATGCCACACTCTTTTCCTCAAATTGCCAGTGGTCATATCTCAAAAATAGTAATATAATCACGGTAATAAATTAGTCTCTGCACACCCAATAAAATTTCTAAACACCGGAAAAAGGATTCTATAATACAATTAATATACTTAAGGATCCCAGGCGTCCTGAAACTAACTAGTTAAGAGTATTATGGGGAACGAAAGCCTTAACTACTGGGATATGTCACAAGACATGACTCAAAAACACTAGCGGTTTTAGTCAGAATGGGGCAGACATTGAGAATTGTGGAAAGAACAAAATTGGATGGTGTTCATCAACGTGGAATTTAATAATGAATAAATTAGAAGCAATTAATGTAGCTTAGTGTTGCTAATTCCTCTCCGTTTCAGGCAAGTCAAATTTCAAATGGATCTCAACAACCATATAAATTGTTCTTATTTTTTCCCTGCTAAGTAGATCTGAACTAAATCTGTGTGTATGACAGGTTTAGGACCTAGATACAGGTTCCATATATTGATATGGTATACTTCTAAGGTTCAGCTTATTGGCGTTTTATTTTTATGGCATGTAGTGAATTTGTAATCTCTTCGGTGCAAAAAGTCTCAAAAAAAAAGACAAAAAAAAATGTAAGATGAAATTCATGGTAAAGAATCAATATTACAGATGAACAAGAAGATGAAGTATTCTCACCCCCTCAGTTAATCCGAAGGAAGCACACAAAGGCATACATTGCCCTATTTTTCTCATCTTATCAAAAAAATCCTCATAATTCAGAGAATTTAAACAGAGAAAAAAATGGAAGATCGAGAAGCTTAAAGAAAGACAGGACGATTTAGGAAGCTCATAATACTTTTATGGCAAAGTGCTACAGGACTCTTGAAGAGATGATTGAAGCTCGTGGACGCTTTCTTACAGATGCATCTACTTTCTTAATTTTTTTAACAGAGGACATCATTTCGACATTGTGGATGAAATTTCAGGCAAAAAAGTCAAAACCTCGAGCATCTGAAATGATGATGCTACCATTATAAGCAGTAAAATCAGAATAAAGTCGACAGCCAAAATAAAGCTAATTTCAAGCCTTTAGGCTACGCTACAGAGGAATCTCTTGTTTTTGCTAGGGTTTAAAAGATCCTCGCAATTGCAAAAGATGATTGTAGTATATTTGCCGGATCGAAGGAAATAATGGCTCCGCTTAATACAGATTATACGGTTATTTGACGCAGGTACATCTATGCCGTATTCAAGCTCAATCCCAGACCTTTTTGAAAATGGCCAAATAAATTGCGGGCTTGCTGGTTGGCAAAAGATATGCCCGCATCGAGGAGATTCGAAACCTGGACCATGCGCACTCATGCAGCATGTATCCTCGCAACATTAAAACTAAACATTCCATCTTTAGTTAAGTTCCTCTAATGGAATAAACTAATAATAATACAGTTTTGACTTTATTAAAATGTTATTATAATAAATCAGCTCCATTTTACTTTTGAATTTTAAAAGCAGAGGAAAATAGGTAGCAAAGTAATACTCTAAATTTTTCAATGATTCATTTATTATTCAGTTTTTATTTATCCAATAAAAAGTCAATCAATGAAACCTTTAATTTCAAATTTCTAAATATAAAAGAAAATCATTTATAAGTTGTAAATATTTTTTTTTATGTATATATGTACTATTATTTGATTATTAATTTGTAAGAGTATTTTTTATTTAATTATTAATAATAAAAATTATATTTATAAATTTGATAAAAATAGTTATATACTATAATAAATTTTAATGGTATTAATTCAATTCAATTATTGAGTCATTTCTTTATTTATTTGTCGTTGGTTAAACATAAATAAAATGAGATGGTGACAAAGTTGATATCATTAATATGTTATGTAATATATGTCAACAAAAAATTTTAAATACTATGATGTATGGCTTTGCAAGCTTGGACAATTATTTCAAGACCCTTGTTATAAGACTTTTTGTTCTTCAAGACCTTGATAAAAGATGCTTTGGATTATAACTCTCACATCATTGGCCCATTCATATTACTAAGGAAAGGCATATATGATAGTATAGCATATGATATTTTTTAAATCGTCAATTATTATATTCATTTATTGATTCACATAATTCTCCAATAAATTTGAAGGCTAAGTTATCAAGCATTATTTAGGTAAGTATTGGAATAAAATGTTACAATCATTAAAATGTGTATAGCTTATTCTAGAATCATAAGGAACTTTAAATAAGAAAGTGTTGAATGTTTGAGTGGCTTGTTACTTATTGTTCATACCAATAAATAAAACTAAAAAGAAAATGATCATAGTTTGAATTATAATATGTGGATGCATTTAGAGAAGTATTATATTGATTGAATATTTATAGAATACAATATAACAAAGTTAAATATTTTGGCTCATATGTTTTTCATAATAGATCTAAAATCTTATGGTTTTGTATTGTTATTACATTGTCCTAAAATCCTTCTTTGAAGGGGGTTATGGAGGGTGGCATAGTGGGATGGGGTGTTCTTAATTTTTTTTTTAAATAAAGAAATAAATATTGTTACATGTCTTTTTATTAAATAGACATCTAAACCAACATTTAAACAATTTTATTTGATTGTAAAAATTAGTATACTTTAAAAAAATCAATTAAAAAATTTGGTAACATGTCTTTATAAATGTGGTGATATCGTTATAATTCACTACTATAAATTTAGAAGAGTTTATAATCAAGATATATTATTTATTCATGTGATTCACAATTTACTTATTCATGTGACTCACAATTTACTTGTCCATACAATTCTCATGTCTATAAGTCTATTTAATTACCTATTTAGTTAATATTGTTTAAAAATTAGATAATTTTTTAATTAAAAATATCTTAAAATACTTGTTACATAAATTCTAAATATTATTGAATGCATCCTAAATTCTTTCAAATAAAATTTAAGGGAAGCATACTATTACTCAACTTTTCATATCCATGGATCTTAAACAACAAATGTGATTTTGACCATTTTTTAGTTGTATCTCTATGTGACTTAATTGCTTATAGCTATTGTTCTAGCTTCTGAGTAATAACAATTTTAGGATTGTTATGTGGGTAAGAACCAAAAAGTAGTTATTTCAAAATGTCGTCTAATACATATCTAAAAATGCTCTAATAATTATATGCTATAACCACATCAAAAATTGTAACTAATACAATAAATGATACTCTTCTTCTACACTTTTCACATTTAAAATTCTCATAACTCTCATAACAGATAATATTCCTCCTTTTATTACTACCCTAATAAATTTTAGGTACCCTCTTACTTACCTTCATGGTCATTTCATTTGTTTAGCAATATAATATTCCTCCTTTTATTACTAACCTAGTAAATTTTATGTGCCCTCTTAAGTATCTTCATGGTCATTTCATTTGTTTAGCAATATAATATTTCTCCTTTTATTACGACCCTAGCAAATTTTAAGTACCCTCTTAAGTACATTCATGGTCATTTCATTTGTTTAGGACTTTAAACTACATAGAAAATGAGATATATTAACATATTTTATTTAGCACTTTAAACTACATAGAAAATGAGATATAATAACATATTTTGTTTAGCACTTTAAACTACACAGAAAATGAGATATATTAACATACGGTTCTAATAAGTTAGATTATCATTATTCATTCTCCCGTATTATTTTTTAATAAATATAGAGAGAAGGGAGGAAAAAACAACATGGGTAGAAACGTAGACACAGAAAGCTGTAATATTACGGCATTCACACAAGTTCTTGTCCAAAAGTAGCAGTATGAAACAAAACATTCAGAATTACGATATGCTCTCAAAAAGTTAAAAATACAAAGTCAGAAAAGCAGTCGCTGCGCGACTCATCTCCCACTACAAAGATGCGAGCTTAGCACATACGTTCTACATACTTTTTCTATGAAAATGATTGGGTAATTTATATTTCGTCATCTACTACATTATATATTATTATGAAGTATATTAAATTTGATTTTTTTATTTATTTGGTTGTTTTTATTAAGAAAATCGGTCCGTCAAAATCAGATTAAATATGGTTCAACTTTTTTTTTTAAATTGAACTTTAATTACATGACTATCATTCTCACTAATTAAAATATTATTACTTAATTTCCTTTTACAGATAGAGATCCTTGATTATGAACATGGTAACTTTAATCAATTAATAAAAAGGAAGTTATCTAATTTTTTGATTGGCTGTCCAATCAACAGCTTATATTCACACCATCTTATCTTTCTTGTCATTTTCTTCATTTTCTAGCTTTTTTCTAATGTGCCTTTTTGTAATCCCGATACATTAAATCAGATGTCCAATCAACAAGGCTCTTATGAGCCCATGCATTTACACACATCTCTAGGTTTGTTTGTTTTCTAGGTGGGGACAAGTTTCCAAACATTTTAACTCATAAATTTCAATTCATGGAATGTGCATGATGGACAATGATGTCATTTTATGACAAAATTGTTAGGGACCCATTTGATTTAAGTAGGTAGCTTCAAACTTGCATGAGCTAAATGTACATTATGCTTAGCATTGATTGTGTTGATTATGTCTAGAAATCTTGAAAAAGAGCAATGCAGATTTTGCATTGTAATTAAGGTAATGTTTCATCAATCACCAAGTTTTATATAGTGTACAATTCTTCTTAGCTAAAGAAAAAGCTCAATGGAGACGGACACAAAATTCTAAAACAAGAGCTTTCATGAGAAACGTGGAATGAGTGGAGAACAATGTGGCATGTAAGGACAGGGAGCCATCATTCGCTTTGGATGCAATCGGGTTCTTGAAATTGACAGTCTCTAACCACCTGCTTTAAATTATTTCCCAATGTTCTTTGGGTAAAATCTTGGAGAGATTGTTCATTCAATAAATAAATAAAATTGTTTATGTAGTTTTTTCTTGGTTTTTTTAATATGTTGGGATTAAAATCTAGTTCAAATGTGCTTTTCAAATTTTGAATCTGGGTGGCCGGCTTCTAATACATATCATTATTCTTATCAATTGTGTTGGGGTTTTGAATGTTGGTGGATGGTTTATATATTACCTATCATTATTTTTACCAATTGTGCCCAACCAATTGAACTACAACCCTTTTATACATAAATATTTTATAAGTTTGTTTTTTTTAAGTTGGTAGTTTTATTTTAAAAAATATTTATTTATGTGTAGAATTAAATACATTTATTTAAAGAATGTCATATTTAATTTTTTTAGTTATTTAATTATTTTTTTGATAAATTGCTATTATGGGGGTAGCTTCCTTTATACTAAAAAATGGTCCAAAAAGTTATAAATGTTAACCATTCATACAATATCGATCATAAGGTCAGTGATGTGTTAGTGATGCTTTGTGTGTTTGTAACATAGCCCCTATCTAAATATTCTTACCAGCCTTAAAGGTCACTCCTTATGTTTTGAAATGGCTTCTAATGCTTGTGAAGATCTAACTTAGTGATGTGTTAGTGATGTTTTGTGTGTTTGTAATATAGCCCCTAGTAAGTATCTAAAGATTCTTACTAGCCCTAAAGGTCACTCCTTATGTTTTGAAATGGCTTCTAATGTTTATGAGGATCTAACTAGCCCTAAATGTCATATCTTTTTTTTTGCATAATCCATTTCTATTACCAAAGTTGATAATATTGTAAACTTTGTACTTTCTTTGTATCTTAATATTGTAGATTATTAAGATCCAAAGTCTCTAGAGATACCACCTTCCCAAAATTGGTGTTGGTGTATCTCTTTGATATCTTGATGAAAGAATCTTTTGTTTCTCCCTACTTTACCAAGAGTATGAGTGTAATTTCACACTCTCACTAAAGTGAGGGCTAACTACAGTGTACTAAATTATATCCCTTTACAATTTTATACTCACTTTGGAACCACTTTGGTTGTTGTGCCAAATATACCATGTTCATGTCTGATTGCATGCTCAATTTTGAGATTGTTTGTAGAAACTTGTTGCAATCTCCTACTCACTAACTTTGTTTCGGGTCAAGTTGTTGGGACTATAGTGTTTAGTACCCCTATTAGGGCCCCCAACACCCTTGTCCTAGGACTAGGGTACCCAATGCTCTTGTCTTAACAGTTTGCCCCTAAAATTTTAGTTATAATGTTGGGCTTTCCAAGTAGCAAGAAATTGTTCATCAATGTCAGCCTTCCCCAAAAATTAAATACAAAAAGGTGTAAGTTGCATATAAATACAACTCTATCTCTCCTTTGAACTCCAAGTATTCTTGAGATATTCATTGAGCACAAGTCTACAATCAAGAAGTCAAGCATTGAAACCTATATCTTTGTTTCACCAAAAAATATCAATTATGATGTCTCCCTCCATGATGAAGTTATACATTAACACCAATCTCTATTGGTATAAAGATCTCCTAACATAACACAACTTACTAGCCATTGTGAGACCTTCACCTGTTCACAAAGCACCTACATAACATAACTTGCTAGCCTTGTGTCTCATTGTGGACACGACTCCTACTAAGCATCTGGGGATCATACTAGTCCTAGATGTCATGCATTCTATGTTTGTAACATGACTCCTAGTAACTATATGAATATCTTACTAGTCCCAAATGTCATGCCTTGCATTTTTTCATGCATCATTCTAAAATATGCAAATCTAATAGCCTTAGATGCCACAACTTTTTATTTTGTATGCTCCATGTGTGTTACCAATGTTGATCATATTGCTCACTTAGACTTTCCTTTTATCTTGATATTGTAAATTGATGAGATCCTTTACTTTTAGGGCTACCACCTCGTCAAAGTTTAGAGTCATTTTGTCCCTTTGATGTTTATAAATAAAAGAATATTTGGCTTCTTTGTACTTTACAAAGAATATGAGTGTAAGCTCATACTCTTGCTAAAGTGGGGGCTAAATGTAGTGTCATTAATTATATTAATTTATAATAGTATAGTAGGTTCAAACCCACTTTAGTAGTTGTACATGTTTTATGTTTGATTGTGCTTAATTTCAAGATTGTTTCTATAAACTTGGTGCATTTCTCTATTCATGAACTTTCATGTGACTAGGGTGTTGAATGTCCTTGTTTGGGCAGTTTGGCTTAGCAAATAGAAAGAATTTTCTCTCCAATGTCGACCTTCCCCAAAAATTAAATATGTAAAGGAACAATTTGCATATAAATACAATTCCATGTCTCATTTCTAATGCTAACAAAGATCATCTATCAATTATTACATCATATGAGCACAAGCAATTCAATTGAGCACAAATCTACAATCAAGTAATGAAGCATTGAAGCATACAACTTTGTTACAATATTCATGATTGACTACATTAAGTTTCTCCTTGATGAAAGCATGAAAATTAACATCTTCTAGAAACATCAAGCCTTGTGTGAGACTTCATGTTGATGGTTTCAGACTTGAGGTAACATTTATCATTTTAGCTTTTCCATTATTGTTTATCCTTTGTCCCCACTAGGACATTGAAATCTTTTTCATCACAATTATTTGTTGTGGATATGGGAACCCAACACAAGGATTGAATTAGGCAAGCACCTATCCAACAAAACCCTTCTTCCTCATTGTTTTGTATGTGTAGGATCAAATTTAACAATGGAAGTATTACAAGAGTGCAAAGTAGATTATTATGTATTGTGATAACTATTTGAATAGACAAAAACACTTGGACAAGGGTGTCCAACATGTTTTGACTAGATTTTTGAAAGACATACATATAGGGTATCCTGCCT
Organism: Chamaecyparis obtusa; assembly: GCA_027943335.1. Lineage (NCBI taxonomy): Eukaryota > Viridiplantae > Streptophyta > Pinopsida > Cupressales > Cupressaceae > Chamaecyparis > Chamaecyparis obtusa. The sequence goes on from BSBK01003771.1 coordinate 422,663, forward strand.
TAAATTATAATCCATTTTTTGTCAATCATAAGAACCTTATACTAGGGTATCTTGTGATACCATTCCATGTGATTCTTTTTCTATCATGTGTTAGGACCTTTGTTGACTTCTATGTGTGCGCAATGGTTACTCATGGTATTTTTTTCCAAACTAGTCATGATGATATGTGATTATATATATGTTGATGGATGCTTTGATGTTATGAGATCATTGCTACACTTTATGTATAATATATGATGTTGATTATGTACTTGTTTATGATATATTGATTTGGACTAACCCATGTATCTAGAGATGTTTTAACTTTTGTTATGCTTATGTTATTGATTCATGTTGATTCTTGTATGATGTGTTTGTGTGATGTGAGATGATGTCACATTTCTCATTCGTGAAAGCCATATGACATCATGACTCCCCTTTATTGATTATTATTCACTAACATGATGTGTGTGTGTGTGTGTGTGTGTGTGTGTGTGTGTGTGTGTGCACATGTATTATTGTCATGGTGCAAGAGTTTTATGCAGGTACTAGGCATCAAATCCACTTGGTTTTGTAGGTCTAAGTGTGCCTTCATTTTCTCAATGAAGGTTGAAAAAGGAGATAGCAATAAGGCCCAATCCAACCTAGCATAGCCTTGCCATCATATCTTGAGTCACCTTTTTGGATTGTCATGTGAATAATTTTGGATTTCCCCCTTATTCCTTGCTTCTGTATGGTTGGTGTGAGGATGTTTATTTGTTCTATAGTTTTCATGATGTCTATTTGATCATTGCATTTATGTTGTGCTTGTGGTAGATTATTCATCATGGGTTATTCCATGCTTTAGGGATATAATGTTTAATTATTAGATTTTATTAATTATTAAAATATTTTAAAATATTAGTATTATATTTTTCTAATATAATTTAATTATTGTTTAAATCATGTTATAAGATAGTGTTAATTATAGTTAATTTATTGTTAAAATGTAATTAGTATCATGACATTAAATGTATATTTTATATAAATTGATAAATTTAATAAATGATATAATTATGTGGGTTAATTAATATTGTTATGTGGGTTTTTTCCTATTTTGTAGGAGATAATTATTCAATTGTTACATGCTAAATAAATATTTATATAATTATGGGGGTAATTATGACTTTATAACAATTAAAGAAAGGTGAATAAATAAATGGATTCTCTTTTATTATTGGTTGGAGGGAATTGATTGGTTTTCTTCTCGTGAATATATTTTGGTTTATTTTTGGTGACTTTTCATTATTTTTCCATGGAAGTTGAGGGGTTTTTCTTGCCTGTGCTATTTTATTAAAGTTTGAGTTTTCCTTGGGGGGCTTTTGGAGACTTTTTGTGTGGAATTCTTATGCAAGTTTGATTTTAGTATATATTTTAAATTTAATTTGGACTAGGAGCTTGGACTATGTTCATTCCTTCATTTTCTTCTCTCTGTCCTTGTTAATTATTCACGAGAATTTAGTCATGAATTAGAGTTTTGTATTGGCTTGTTTTATTGCATATGAATGGAGAAAGGAAATGAAATTCATTTTGTTATTCTATGATCAAATAAGATTTGTATATTTGTATATAATTGCAATGTTATTGGTTGATAAATCCCTTTTATTCTCTGCCTATTTTCCAACATTATTATCTGCATTTGGGAGGCTCTATTTTACCTTCCTCTTGGGTTAATTTCATTCCAAATGAATAATGTCATCTAGATTTCTTTCCATCTGCGTTTTCTATGTTGTTCTCAAATCTCTCACATGTTACAATCTGTAAGGCATCGATCAATTCTCTCTCTATTGGCATTATTCACAATATCTCCCCTTCCCCCCTCTAGTGTTATCTCTGTCAACTTTTGAATAGCAATGTATAAGAATTAATGTAATGGTTTGGATTTTTTTGTTATTTTATTTAATATCCCCTTAGTTGTTTCCTCCTTAGTGATTAGTATAGTCATTTATTCTCTCTATTTTAGTCATTATTCATGCCTACTCCTTATGTAATGTTCATCAATATTGCTCCGTATTTCTATGTAATTGTCTACAGTTGTAGTACATTTTTTGGAAAGTGGTTCACAATTTGGGGTTATATTTATATGTATTTTATGTTGTTAGTTATCTTTCCTATGGGCATTCATGTGTTGGCTGCATTGTGACAATTATAAAGATAGGATAAAATGTTTTTGTCTATGCCTATTATTTTTGGTTTATGGTTTATTGTGGGACCACATCCCTTGGAGGCATCGCCCCAAACATCCTCAAAATTTTCTTTTCTCCCAAAAGTTTGCAAGCATATCTTTTGAACATGGTTATATTGGCATTTGGTTATTTTGGTTGATGGATCTTGTTCTCTATTTCAAAGTTCTTCATAATCTAATATCTCATTGCTAATTGTGCTTGTGTATTTTTGCTACTATTATTGGTGTCTTTGTATTTATCATCTGCATCAAGTATAATCATCTTATCTAACATTTTGATTAACATGTATGGGATTTTCTTGGACAAACATATTATTGACATTTTATTTTTAGGGTTTGGTGCCTTGGTTTGTTCCTTATGTATGCTAAAGGCTTAGCATTAGTCATGGTGTAATAATATAATTCTTTATGTCTATATATTAATGCTTTATGGATATTGATTTCTTGCATCTATTTATCAAGTTTCATTATAATATAAAGTTTGTTGTGTTTAGCGATAAGCTATGATGATATTCATTGTGGTATTCCTTTTCCATTACATTGTTTTCTTTTCCATTTGTTTTATGTGTGGTTTGGGACCTTGTGTCTATCTCCTAGCATGGTAGGGTGGGCTCCAGGGTTCCACATGGTTGGGCAATAGTTTTCTTTGTGTTAGTGTATCAGATTGACCTTGCATTTTCATGCTTTATGTGGATAGATGACTCTGCTTGTATATTGGTATCATGCTATGTATTATTGACCATTGGTATTGGTGTTGTAACTAAAAATTCCTTGAAGAGGTGGATGTAAATGTATTGTAATCATGTACAATAATGGATTATGAAATTGGATAGTGTAGAATTGGATAGATCAATTTTGGTATCAACTATCATTATTATTTTATATGTTATCTTTCTATGTTTGGAAATGAACTAGGACTATTTGGATTTGGATTTTAAAATCAACCTAATTTAAAGATAACGATAATCTTAAGCATTATTTATTTATTGTGTAAATGGAATAGTTACATGATTATATGTTGCTTAGTAGAAATGTCAGGGAACCTTAGAGGACATGGTTTAGTATTTAGATATTATTCCATTTATGCTTTGTATTAAATGTAATTCATCCTTAATTTAGATATCATGGTGTGTAAATGAAATCATAATGTTTAAGTTGATGTTTTCATTATTTTTTATAAATAATTATGTTATGTGAACACAATAGTTTAATGGTTGTCTCTAGGGTTCCCTCGCAGGGCATTGCATATCACATGCCAGTGTCTAGAACTTTTAGTTTGAGGTTGTAGATCCAAGTTTATTTTGTGTCTTATTTCAAAATATAGTTTACTTTGTTTGCATTATGTTTTGTAATTGTATAGCCCTACAAAGTAAGCACTTGCTTTTGTGTTTATTTGAGACCATTTTTAACCCACTTTAGTGTGTTCCTTATATCAAGACCTCGCATTGCACTTAATTTCATACCTTATTTAAATCAAGGTCCTATTTCTCCTTTATTCTTGCTCAAAACTTTAAGTTGGCTCTAATTTCTATGCACATCTTCCCATTTATCCATCCAATCACATAACTCATTTTCCTCTTGGCCTTATTTTAGCATTTACACTTTGTTTTCCTTCTTATCCTTCCATTTTTCCCCAAAAATATTAGCACTTCTCAAATCTCGTAACCCTTACCTTGAAATTGACACCTTCTGGGTATAGGTCCAACCTAGTTTGACCTATATCGGCATAGGTCAAACCTAGTTCAAGACGTATACCTTGAGGGTTTAATTTTGATGGGTTTTGGAGCCCGATGCAAAGTATTTTCATCTTTTCACCTTGTGAGGTTAACCTTCAACAAATTGGACCCCAAAATCACTATAAAAGGAGACCTCATCCCCTTATTTTCACATCAACACACATCCACTTTCAATCAATCCATCTAAAAGAAAGCTATTGTGCATTCAAGGAGTTCAAGTGAGCAAGCATTCATTGAAGGCATTCATCCACCATTCATAAAGTTTCCATGCATTTCCTCCCATAGATATATCTTTGATTTCTTCATTGAAGACAAAGGAGTTGGCCATGAAGGGAGGAGATCTACATTCACCCATTCAAGATTTCTCCTCCTTCTTCAAATCATAATTGAGGTGAATTACAAGCATCTACTATATGAGGGTTTATCTTACATGATTTCCTTTCGGTTTTTGTGTTGATTCAAAGCTATTGCATTAGCATATTTGATCACATGTACTAAGCACAAATGCATCTACATGGTATGATATACTTCATGTTTGTTTAATTTATACTTCATGATAGTATTTCATTTATTTCAATTCAAGGTTAATTCCTATATAGGGACTTGACCAAGGCAAGCCCCTTCCCCCAACAATTTCCCCTTCTCTTTGGTGTGTAGGTGTAGATTCATTGAGTTCCATATTGAAAATTGCAAATCTAGAAGTGCAGTTTTAGTCACCATCCTGATACCTTCATATTTATCCCTACGAGGTATAGGTCGAGCCACCTTCAACCTATATTGGTATAGGTCATACCATTTTTGACCTGTTCTTAGAGAACTCATATTTTCACAATAGAAAGTTCTCGAATTCAGCTTTTAAGATCCTGATCTATTCCATGTTTTAGTATAGTTTGACTGGGTTTCTACAAGTCTAAAATTGCATCCTCTACTAACCATCAAGGTGAGTACATCTTCATCCTTCTTCTTTCATAGTACTTACTTTAATACACTAGATCAGATATCTTATTGTTAGTCATTACATAAGTGTCTTATTTTCTTCACTTTTCTTTCATATACATATGCAATTCTATCTATTCTATACACTCATACATTAATGGAAAGGACCCTAGAATTAACACTTCCTTTTGGGCCTAGATCATGCATTAGCACCCTTTACTCCCACTTGGGTTGTGCTAATCATATTCTTAGCCTTAAAAGGGGTCACATTTTAAGGCCTCTTCCAATGTATGGTGGTGAAATAGGAGTCTATCATTGAAAAGCATTTCCCCTTGTACATTTTGGTGAACCTGACTCATAACATTTCCTTTTTCAATTTTAGTGTTATATTTCCTTTCTCTCTAGATCTACTTTATTACACTATTCGGGTTTCCTTTGTATTACTTTGTGTTTTCACCTATACATTTGTATATCATTGTCCTTCTTTCTTCTTTGCATCTTCACATTGTGTTGTTACATTCCTACTTTGGGACATAGTTTTGTGTTTGTTAACATGGAACTTTCTAAAATGGAGTGGTGTGTAATCACTTATGTTATCACCTTTCTTCTTACTTCTTTCTACCAAACCCCTAGCATATATGGTAGTTTCTTCCATTTAATTATGTTCATTGTCCTGTTAGAATAACTAAGAGAGGGGGGGGGGCAATCAATTAGATCAGTTATCCTACAATCCCAAATCTCAAGATGTAACTTTAAAAATAATTTCAGTAAACTATGTAGCTCGGTAACAAAAACTCTTAAACTATCCGTGTCTTTACCGATTACCAGTTAATTAACTCATAGTAACTACCGATCAAATCAAATATGCAGTATGTAAAGTATGACAATAAAGAAATCATCACAAAAACACATAACATAATTATTTAACATGGAAACCCTGTTAAGGGAAAAACCACCTGGGACCGGTAACCCAAAATAATTTTCACTCTTCTGAAGTGAGCTCGGTGAAGAGCCAACCCTATTAAAGGTTACAAACACACTATTAGGTGTGACCTTGTTAGAGGATTTAAGACTAATAGTTATCATTCAACCAACATTCACTATGGGGTTGATAGGATAACAATGTACATTCATTGAATGACATGGGGCATAACATAAGATGGTTAAGTCCACTTGGTTAAGAGATTTTTATGTATCAATGGTTAAACTAAAATAGTAGTTGATCTGATTACAATACAAATTATCTCAAGCAGATGTTCAGATCTATTCTAAGCCCATACAAATCCTCTAATCAATGTATCAATTCACTTCCTTAACTTACTTTCACTCGGTAATAGCTCTCTTATGCTCGATACTGTTATGTATTTTAGTTCTCCTTCAACTAGTCTAATCAGGCATGCCTGAAACTATATTCATGTGAAATCTCTGCAGTCTTCTTCCTTCTGGCATGTTTCAATAAAGAAAATCATGTCTCTTATATAGACAAATAAACCATTTTCATATCAACCATTAGATTTTTTTGCTTAATCTCCTTCATAGATTTTGCCTCTTAAACCTTCCTCGGTAATTGTGTCAATAATACATTTCAATTCCATACTTTAGATCTTCTCTGAATTTTGTCATCTGTGGATCTTATAACAAACTTTATCCTCAATCTCAAAATCATAACAATTTCCATCTCATCAATTTCTGTCGACTAAACTTAAGCATTTAATACTTTCATCCATAGTCGGTTAACAAAGAAATGGGTTGGCGAACAAAAGCTTGGTTAATACTATCACTCGGTATACACAACACTCTCTTGGTGTATACCGAAGTGCTTCATTTACCGACCACATTGCCTTGTACATTTTGTTTCCTTCTTCATAATAGATTAATGCAATGTAATCAAGTCAACAACATGAAGTCATAGACTCATCAATAAGTTACCCAAAGTATTCCTTATCCTCATCTGTTGTATCCATCTTCCTCTATGTAGATATCTCAGCTCTTCATCTTTTGTCTCCTCTTTATTGATGTTTAGATATTTGCAACTAACATGATAAGTACTGTCAAACTAGTTGACATCAATGACAACATAATGACTGATTTAATTATCTTACATATCATTTCAATACTCAATGATCTCTAATCACTGATCTTCAAGTCATTCAAGTATTTAATCAGTTGTAGTTCATCAATCTTTCCCTTTGGCATTGATGGCAACATAATCAATATGAAATATGCCATACACATACCAAACATGTATTCTACAACTATATAAGTAAATGATGTAGCGCAGTAAGCTCTCCCTAGCTTGATATTTTAATATGTTTAATCACTACATTACATGAGAGCATTACAAGTGTAGACTTTCCTCTACAGATTTGATCTTTTCAACTCTCAAATTCCTTCTGTTCTTAGCAACAAATCTTCAAAACTCTCCTTGACTTTCTCAGATTATCTCTCCCTTAGATAGATGTGATCTAAATTTGTTAATCATATTGTTTATCTCTCCCTTTGACAATAATTCCAAAGAAAAACATAAAACATAAAGCTTTGCAATAGCCAAGTGACTCTCTTTTGTTCAGTGCAGACTATGTATCTTGGTATACTGATATGCCAATTATTTGTTCTAGTTCCTCAAATCTTTCACAAACTTAGACATAATCCAAAGCGTGAGCTATGTTGCATCAACATGAATGATCTTCTGATAAGATTAGGTTGATGCAACCTCTAGATCATATTAGTGACATGTAGACATGAGACGAACCCCAAGTCTAGTCCTCAAGTATTCAAAAGTTTCCTTTGGTAGAGGCTTGGTAAAATATCAGCAAGTTGCTCCTTTGATGTAACAAATTCTAGTTTGACTTGCTTCTCATGTACTTGTTCTATTAAGTAGTGATACTTAATAGAAATATTCTTGGTCTTTGAGTGTATTACAAGATTCCTAGAGATATTTATTGCACTAGTGTTATCACAATATATAATCACCGACTCAGTGATTACCTCATTCATCCCTTCCAACACTTGTTTGATATAAGAAATGTTTGAATAGTTTGTAGAAACAACAACATACTCTGCTTTGACAGTAGGCTTAGAAATACAAGGTTGTTTCTTACTTGTCCAAGTAACAAGTCTTTCACCAAAGAGAAATGCTCCTTCAGTTGTACTCTTTTTGTCATCTATATTTCCAGCCCAATCTGCATCGGTGTAGACTCTTAGTTCAAATTTTTCTTCCTTAGGATACCATAATCCATATTCCTCTATTTTGAAGATTCTTTTTACTGCAACCATGTGCGAATCCTTTGGATTGGTAGAAAATCTAGTAACGATCCCTACTGCATGTGCAATATATGGTCTACTGTGTACTACATATATCAGTTTACCAATCATAGATCAGTACAATGTCTGGTTTACCTCTGTAGATTCATCATCTTTAGTCAGTTTGCAGTTTGTGACCATCAGTGTTCCAACTGGCTTAGCATCTTCCATGCCAAATGTTCTTAATACTTCATTTATGTACTTTGATTGTGTGATGAAAATTCCATCATTCTGTTGAATAACCTGCAAGCCTAGAAAGAATTTAATCTCTCCAAACATAGACATTTCAAATTCTTTTCTCATCTCATTAGCAAATGATTTACAAATATGATCTTTTCCTCCAAATATTATATCATCCACAAATATTTCAACAATCAAAATAGTATCATCATATTCTCCTTTCATATACAAATTGTTGTTTTCACTAGTTCTTACAAAATCAATACGTAAAAGATAAGTATGCAACTATTCATATCAAGCTCTTGGTGCTTGATTTAAACCATATAAAGCTTTATGTAGTCTACATACCATATCTTTCTGATTTGGATCAACAAACCCTTTTGGTTGTTCTATGTAGACCTCCTCTTCTAGTATTCCATTCAGAGAAGCAGACTTAACATCCATTTGATAGACTTTAAATTTCTTATGTGCAGCATATGCAAGTAACATGTGGACTCTTTCTAATCTAGCAATAGGTGAAAAATTTTCACCATAATCTATGCCTTCTTCCTATGCATATCCCTTGCAAACTAGTCTAGCTTTGTTTCTTGTAACCTCTCCATTCTCATTCAGCTTATTTCTGAAAATCCATTTAGTACCGATAACATTCTTATCTTTTGGTCTAGGTACTAAAGTCCATGTCTTTTTTTTCTCTATTTGTTCTATTTCTTCATTCATTGCATTTATCCATTCATCATTCTCAAGTGAAACCTTAACATTCTTCGGTTCAAACTCAAAAACTAAGCATGTATTTTGTCTTAACTTACTTCTTGTTAGCATGCCAGCATGCTTGTCTCCAATGATTTGGTTCTCAGGATGATGTCTTTTGACAAATCTTGTCAGCACTTGATCTCTCCTTTATTCTTCATTCTGTTCAGGTTCAATTCTTTTGTCAGTAGCTTCTTCCTATTCCTCGATTTCCCTTTGCTGTTCCTCGGTGTTATTTTCTTGATGCTCGGTCAACTCAACCTATGGCTTTGGCAGGTACTCTGGATGCTCAAAATAAGTGAATCTACCATAGTCTTCTGGCTCCTTATTGCTTTCTTCCACATTTTTATTATCAAATTCATCAACTCTAACATTAGCACTTTCAATCATTTTATTAGTGACCTTATTCAGACATTTGTAAGCTTTTCTTTTAGTAGAATATCCAAGAAATATTCCCTCATCCCCTTTAGAGTCAAATTTCCCATTCCTATCATCTTTCAGAATAAAACATTTGCTACCAAAAATTCTGTAGTAACTTACACTCGGTGTGTAACCAAACCATAACTCATAAGGTGTTTTGTTTGTGTCCTTCAATTGTACTCAGTTTAGAACATATACAACTATGCTAACTTCCTCTCTCTACCATACTTGTGCAACATTCTTTTCTAACATTAGTGTCCTTGCACAATCAATAATTGATTTGTTTCTCCTTTCAGCAATCCCATTCTGTTGCAGTGTTCTAGGAGTAGAAACCTATCTTTTTTATGCCATGCTCATTACAATAGTTAGTGAATTCATCAAAAATAAACTCACCACCTCTATCAGACCTCAAGTATTTCAGTTCTTTCCCAGTTTCTTTTTTTACTTTTTCTTTGTACCATTTAAACATTTTAAATGGCTCAGATTTCTCTTTTAAAAACATGGCAGTCATCAATCTAGTGTAATCATCAACAAATAGAATAAAATATCTATCTCCATAGTAGCTTTGAGTTCTCATGGGACCACATAGGTCAGTGTGAACTAACTCCAAGATTCTTTTTGTTGAATAGTCTTTACTCTTAAAACTGGATTTTGTCATTTTCCCCTTTTGACATTCATGACACATAACATGATCAGGCTTTGTTAGGCTAGGTAGACCTCTAACCTTTTTCTTTCTACTAATCTTAATCATGTTATCAAAATTTACATGACATAACCTTTTATGCCATAACCATGCATCCTCATTTTTCATCAGTAAACAAGAAGTCTCAGCATTTTCAAGATAAAATAAGTTACCTTTAGATTACCCTCCTGTTCCAACAAGCTTTCCACTTTCATCAACTATTTTTACCTTCTTGCTTTCAAAAGCTAGTCGATGACCTGAGTTGTTAAGTTGTGCCACACTTAGCAAATTGTAATTTAGTCCATTTTCCCAATAAGAATTATCACATTTGATTTTATCACTTATCAATAAAGATCCTTTTCCTCTAACCATACATGGTGTATCATTACCTATTCTTACTGATCCTCCATTATAATGCTCAAGATGATCAAAATTTTCTTTATCACCAATCATGTGATGTGTACAACCACTATCTATGATCCAAGTATCATTTTTACTAACTTTAGAAATGAGTGTTGTCTCTACATACCTTTCTTCTTCCTCAGAATCATCCTTCATTGCAACAAATACTACTTCAACATCATCATCTGTGTCAATATCAGTATCATTCTCTTCAGCAATGTAACATACCTTTTTTCTCTTATCTCTATGATCTTGGTTGTCTCTGTTGTAGTGTCGGTAACTTTTGTTGTTTCTCCTTCCATAGCTTCCTTCACTAGATTGATCTTTGTTTCTATCTTCATCTTTCCTGTTCTGGCATCTAGCAACAATATGGCCAAATTCTTTATAGTTAAAATATGCTAAAGGTAATTTACCCTTATATCTACCTTTACCTTTAAGTAATCTTTGGGCCATAAGAGCTTCAAGTTCATCAAGCTCATCATTAGTATTGCTATCACTGTCATTCTTTATATTACGTTTACTACCAGACTTACTGATCTTCATAAAAGACATGAAAGCAGACTCAACAGATGGTACAACACTATTATCAAAATAGTTTAACTCAAAAGTTGTTAGCTTACTAATCAGACTATCAAGAGTGAGATTATTTCCAGGTGCAAACCTCATTTCATGTATTGAAGATATTATGAATTCATAAGCAGGTAGCAAGGTTCTTAGAATTTTACTTACCAATGTATCTTCGTCAATGACACCACCAGATCCTCTGATAGCATTGACTACCTACTTCATTTGGTTTGTCTATTGTACTATGTTTTCTCCTTCCTTCATTTTCTTATCGTCAAACCTACCTCTTAGGCTTTCAGCTCTGGCTCTATTAACATTAACATCACCTCCATAGACTTGAGCAAGTTTATCCCACATCTCCTTTGCAGTAGTGCAATATTTGACATCCTCAAATTCAGCATTGAATAGAGAAACAACAATCTCTATCATAATAATGTTGCGTTCATGTCGATCTTTCAGTTGATCAAGATTCAATGGTCCAATCGTTAGTTGTAAGTAGCCATTTCAAGTAGATGTAAGGCAGAATCTCTAATTCCAGATATATGAAGTTTCATTCGACTTTGCCATATGGTAAAATTGTCCTTGTGCAGCTTTGGCACCTCCCTCTTATACATCTTGTGATCTTTCTACTCAAGTCCTTAAAACTTTTTCCAAGAAACCAATGCTCTGATACCAATTTTTAGAATAAATGAGAGGGGGGCAGAGAATCAGTTAGATCAGTTATCCTATAGTCTCAAATCTCAAGATGTAACTTTAAAAATAATTTTAGCAAGCTTTGCAACTCGGTAACAAAAACTCTTAAACTGTTTGTGTCTTTACCGATTACCAGTTAATTAACTCATAGTAACTATCGATCAGATCAAATATGCAGTATGTAAAGTATGACAATAAAGCGGTCATCACATAAACACATAACACAATGATTTAATGTAGAAACCATGTTAAGGGAAAAACCACCTGGGACCGGTAATCCAAAATAATTTTCACTCTTCTAAAGTGAGATTGGTGAAGAGCCAACCATGTTAAAGGTTACAAATGTTAGGAATAGTCCCAAGAGATAACTGAGAGGGGGGGGGGGGGGGGGCTGAATCAGTTATCTACAAGATTCAATTCTTTATCCAATTAAGTATACTTAAACATAAAGCATAAACACAATGAAAGAACACAAGAACACAACACCAATCTTTTGGTTACGGGAAAATCCAAATAGGTAAAAACCCTGGTGGGAATTGACACCCACTAATATTCTACTCTAGAGTATTATGATCATTGTTAGAAGATCCTTAACCCTGTTAGTGTGTGTGTGAATTTTGTACCTAGCTGCAGACATAACACTTCAGTAAAACATTAGAGGTTAGCAAAAATTGAAATCTTGCAAATAATTGAAACTATGCTAACTAGGCGATTCACTGCCTTCTAGTAGGTGTGAGTATGATGTTCTTAGATTAGAATCAAGATCAATGACAATGCAACACCTAAATAAAGGATTTGAATGGAAAGAATGAAAACTATGTGAATGCAGATTATTCTAGATTTTTGTATTTTCTATGCAATAAGGATGAAAAACTATATGAAATTAATCTAGAATGAATGAAATTAAAATTGAATGCAGATTTAATCTAAGAATACTATGAATGAATATGAAAACTATGACATGAAACTATGCAAAAGCTATGATCAACTATGAAAGACCTCACAAATCACTTGTTGCAAGTGCTTAATCCTTCAATCACCAATTTGCCATAGTAATTGTGCAAATTCGAGTGTTGATAATTATGAAGATTTGAGCTTTGATTTTATAGAAATCCAGGGCTTTGAGAATGTAGGAGAAAAGCCATAAATCACTCTTGATAAACTCAGGTTGATTTTTGAGTTATTAGGAAATCAGAGATAATTAACTCATAAAAATCATGCAAAAGTAGTAGTTTTTTAAAAATAGAGTTTAGATCAAATTTCAACTCATCATCAGATGTTGAGTTTCAATTTTAAAATTGATTGTTAATTTCTAGTTGCCTGCTTTTCTGATTGTGCATGATTTATTTATAAATTAATTTAAAAATAAAGTGATTTATTCTCAACTGAACTGATTTTTGAAATAAAACAACTGATTTATGGGTTAATCAATTATTAAATCAAACTTTATTCAAAAACTATATTATTAAAAATTGACAACTGACTCTAATCAATTAAATAAGAATTTAATCAATTAGTCATGAGATTTTAGATTTATTGTCAAAATTAAATAATACAATTATGAATAAATAGAATTAAATTTAATTAAATAATTAAGTGGCAGTATTAAATCTAATTAATTAAATATTCAGAATATTCAATTAATCAAACTTTAGGATAAATAATATTTATCGCCAAATAATAATTAAATTAAAGATAATTAGGATAAATAGGAATATTGCTAGAAATATTCCCCGATGCAAAATTTAGGATAAAATCAATTAAATTTGATAATGTGTAGATGTGCCTTAGGTTAGGACTTTGACGTTGATTTCATTTGAATTTGAAGATGTAGGAGGTTAATGAACCTATAGCCCATTTTTGGGGTATTACATTTTGCCCCTCTTTGAATCATTGTACAAAGCATAGTGGTTCAAAGAATAGTCTATATCTGATATATGTATGAAACTGATTTGAAAGATTTGAAAAATTTACTGATTTCAAGATAGAAACCAATTGAAAGATTTAAAGATTCAAGATTTAAGATTTAGGTCCCGAGTGACCAAAGATAATGTCAACTATAGCAACAATGAACCAATGATTATGAAAAAGTGTCAAAACACCTGATTATGAACCTTATGATTGTGAAGAAGTGAGTGAACGATTCTAGACTTGAATGTCCTTGTATGAATCATATTGGTATCACATCCTGAACCCATCAGTTATGAAGAAACAAGGAAAATAACACTAATGAACCGATGGTTATGAAAAGTTGATACAGTTTACAAGATAGATTTAGGATACTAGATTGATATGGATCTCTGTGAATCTATTATACCCCAAGAATGAATAGATTTGCCCCAAGCGACGAGGACTTTAGATGAATCAACAACTAGACGTGGTTGTTGTCTTGAATACTAAGGAAAGATTTGATTACAAAATTGAGTTACTGACTTTGAATGATGTGCAATACCATGCCCCCTTCGAGATAAAAATTGAAATCTGACAAGAAAAGTTAGCATTGAATAGTTTAGAAGCATGTTAATTGATTTGAGAATTGGTTATACACATCCAAGAACACTTTCTGCATCATTTAGAGGTCCTAGAGACCAAGTTTGACTAGGTTTGACCATGACTTGACCATGGGTGACCAAGTTGAAATTTTGATAGTTTGATGTAAGATAATTAGTTAAGTTGAATCATGGATTTTTGTGATGATTAAAGGTTGATTATGCAAGCAGTTAGACATCCTGGGTCTGAAAATTTCAAATCACAATTTTGACATAGTAAATGATCTCAAATTTCAATTTTGATCCTGAAAATGAGTTCAGAATGTTGAAGTTAGCTAGGGGTGTAATTTTTCATGAAAAATGGAGCACTTTTGAAAATTAGGTCAAAAGCTATATAAAGGCCGGAAGGGTCATTTTCAATTCATTATTCACCATTGACTTTTGAAACCTTGTGGAGCCTTCTGAGTGAGAAAATCACAAAAATGAAGGTACTTGTCAGTTCCCATCAATTTGAGCGCAGTCGTAGACATCAGAGACCTCAACAGTATGGACATCTGGTAGGTGGACCTCTGTGCCTCTCTGAAAATTTAATTTTTGCATGTTTGTAGCATGTTTAGGTCATTTTTCGTACATTTTTAATTTTGACATCTCGCATGCATGAAAGCTCGTACAATTGTCCTTCGTGACTCGTATGACTTTCTAATTTCATTTCATTTATCGTATGAGAACCCCCCAAGACTCGTATGAGAGGGACCCAAGAGTCGTATGACATTTCGTCGGGTCCCTCCTCTGTCATATGGGAAACCTTAGAAACTCGTAGCACTATGATTTATTGTATGATAGCTTACAGAAACTTGTACGAGTTTCAATGCCAGTTTGAATTGTCGTATGGGAAATAGTGAGCTTAAAACTCCATCTTAGGTCAAACTTTTTGATTTTCTGATTTCTTAGGCTAATTGCTGAGCTTTGAATGTACCTTCTGAGATAGTGAACTGTTCAATTTCTGTACTGTTATCCTATTTTTCAACCAAATTACTTATAGGATTCCCCATTTATGTGTTGTGTAGGTTATATATCCCGATGTTCATGTACACATTTCTCATCTTGCTACTCAAAGACTTTGTGTATCACTGCCTGACCCTATGAGGGTTCATCTTGCTTCTTGCGGGTTTGAGTATCTGATCTGATTACCCGAGATTAGGGTAAACCATGGACTATTGATTTCCTTGATAGAGAGGTTTCATTTTGAGACCCAGAATTTCCACTTGCCGACTAGAGAGATCATTGTCACACTTGAGGATGTGTATAGGATTCTGCATATACCATTCCATGGTCAGCGTCCTGATTACGTGAGTTCGGGGAACTCAAGTCTACTAGCATTCAGACATCTTTTCAGAGATGATACATAGTTGACTGCTTCTATTTCTTGGGAGACCTTGGTACAACGCTATGGGCAGACCCATAGACTAGAGTGCATTATTGTCGGGATGATAGGAGGCATCATTATGTCGGACCGTCAGCAAAATGGTCTATTGATGGGCTGGGCCTCGATGGTGGCATGGTTGATGGCTTCTCCTTCTGAGCTGGCCTAGGGTCAGTGTATGTTAGCACATATGTTCTCTGAGATGCACGAGATCATGTATCAGGAGGGCAAGTGTTTTGCCTCTAGTGCTTTAGTTCTTCAGATATGGGCCTGGGAGCATGCTGCAGGAGCAGCAATGCTGCAGACACAGGAATGCTAGGTGACAAGATATCATCCAGTTTGCTGCAGGAACTTTGGGTTTACGAAATAATAAAATCCTTGTAATGTGAGTAAAATATTAATAAATGGTTAATGTTAAGTAAACATTAATAAAGGCTAAAAGCCTTACGAATGTAGTGGTTGCCAAACAGTTGGTAATTGTTTGACATTGGTATTTATTTCCCTCCAATGTCAGTTGGAAGGTGTGTTGTTGGGCAGAAAGTATTGAGGAATTGGAGAGTTTGTAAAATCATTTTAATATTTTGGTGAATGAATGGAAAAATAATAACGTGTCTTTCCTGCAACTTTCTCTTGGTCTCTGTTTTATTTAAATGTTTTAATCTGAAAAATATTTTGGAGGATTGTGTTGTTTATTTGTGATTTTTATTTTGGATGAAATAAATCTTAACATCTATTTGTGTGTGAGGAGTTCCTATAACTAGGCTTTGAGATTGCTTAAGGGCTGATGGACACCATTTTTTAGAGCCATGCCTCCTACTTGTCCATTCACCCTGTGAAGTGGCCAGAACATGATGAAAGGCGAGTAGGAAATTTGTATAATATTTTCTTCATGGCCATCTACAGGGAATTGCTTTGTGTTGGAGGAATGCACGCGTGTTGAAGGGGAAACATTTCTATGTGCTTTTTGTGTGTTGAATGAGGATAAGTAACAGAGGTGTGGGGATGAGATTCAATGCTGAAGATTGAATGAGCAAAGGTTGCAGCGATTGTGAGGCTGCTGGAGCAAGGAAAAGTTCTTGTCATTTGCTGAATAGGAAGTTATGTCACTGTTGGACAGTAAATTTAATTCCAGACTGGGCAAAGTTGGATGCCCTTAACCTTCTTGGTTGTGTTGGCTTCAAACCATTGAAGGACAGAGTCTCTGTTGAAGACTAGACTCAATTTCTTGGAGATTTCATCCCCATATCATGGTTGATTGCTTGTTTAAGAGCCTATGACTATTGTGAATGAATTCAAGTTGCAGGGTTGTTGGTGGCATTCAAACTTTCTATCATTCTTAACATGACACTACTGTAGATTTCTTTTGCTATTCTCCATTTCCATCTCATTGTTTGGTTGTTGCTGACTTCTTGAAGGTGTCTCCTCATTAGAGCACATCCTAGTTTGTAGACCAGTGTATCAAGATCAGCGCTAGCCACAGTAGCCGATGATATATATATATATATATATATATATATATATATATATATATACTCTGGTTATATTACATGGATCCACATGGGCCACACAGAGTACTTCAGGCAATGCCTAGATGATATGACTTTCGTAGTAGGGAGACCATATCTACTTATAGAGGCCTAGCCTATTGCCAGAGAGAAGTTTAGTTATTTTTGTTAGAGTCATGTATTGATTGGGTGGTCCACCTCTATGATAGAGGAATTCCTCATTACCAGGGTATGGAGGCAGTATGGCATCATCCAAGATGCACCACAGGAGCACACTGCCTATGCATGAATATTGAGAGAGCTTGGATTAGGATAGGGCCCTTGGCTATCATATGCTTTGTGTATATAGGAGTATAGTAGTATAGTCGATAGAGATTGGGATTATAGAGTCAATGTGGTGGATGCTAACATTACAGATGGTTTCATTGGATGGCTTGCAAAGCATCCCATATACAGGTTTTCCAATCTAACAGAGTTGATTCCTTCCATGGAGGAGGCCATGGATGTTACAGGTGCATAGGTTCCATCTGGTCAAGGACAGAGACATGCATAGGTATAGATGCCCCAACCTACACCTCCTAGGCTGAGAGCAGTGATGATACCATAGGGACTAGTTGGTCATACTAGACCACCTCCTCATCTGACTAGTTCTTCAATAGTTAGATCAGCAAGTACTTCTAGGAGATACACTAGAGGAGAGAGTGGCTCTTTAGGTAGTGTGGGTACAACAGATGAGGTACTTGCAATTGAGTAGGTTGTAGGTGGTGATTCTAATCCTTTACAAGAGGATACTAGTTTTGATCTTGGTGCAGAGGTTAGATGCCATAAGGCGTAGAGAGCAGAGCCCATAGAGAAGCCTACTATAGATACTAATATGCCAATGGCCGATGTTGATCCTAGTGTACCACTCACTCCATAGGAGATCATTAGGATACTCAGATTATAGGTTAGGGACTTGAAGGTATTGAGTTCTTGCTGGGAGGAGAGATTTCTTGAGACAGATAGACAGTGGTCCAAGCTTTGTGAGGAGGTTCATAGATTATAGACAGAGGTGACACATCAAACCTCATGATCTGCCTATTATGTTTTTGAATACTATGTTGCTATACTAGTTGCTCAAAGAGTTCCTACGTACTCTCAATATATGATAGCATCAGAGGGAGCTAGAGCACCTAGAGTTCAAGGCAGTGCCTGATGCACCACCACCACCTCCACCAGATGTAGAGAATTAGGCAAACAACTGATCTATCATGATATGTTATGATATTTTTGCTCTTTTGATTGTTCATGTATACTATTCTAACATTTGATAGCTCACATGAGCTCATTCCTTTGTACTATGTGCCAGTAGTGCACCCCTGACTAGTTCAAGTTTATATGATATGAGATTGAGATTTTTAGTTGTGACTTCATGTGTACTTGTCATGTTTTTTATTTATGATGATATCATGTGATGTAAATGCCATGAGTAGAGTAGAATGTATGTATGGATTTATGCAATGTAATGGTTTCTTTCAAATGTATGAATGTTATGCAAATGTGATTGATTATGGAAAGTGTATGTATTGAAATGTATGTAATGCAATAGATGGAATGAATGATCATGAATATGTAATGTAAATGCAATGATACAAATGATATATTTTGTAGGTATTGATGAAGACAAGTACTCAGTGTTATGTCAAAAGGATGTTTAACCCAGGATGGTGACTACTTGTGGTTCTGTGAGGAAACCTTCGTGTGAGATTCAGCTATTCATGTTCATTTTTCAATTTAGTTTTAGAAGAATTATTAAAGTGTTCAAGCAATTTGTGAGATCCTACAAAGTGCAAAGTGCAAAATGACATGCAGAATAAAATGCAAACCTAAGACCTAGGACTTAGTCACTGATCATGTGTCGATTTGTTATCATCATTGAACTTTTAGGTAACCGGAAAAATCAATACAATGTCCACTAGTTATGAAACCATAGACATATGAATATCGATTTGTATGCACAGGAATCAATACAACACCCATTGGTTAGGCAACCATGGACATATGAATATTGATTTTATTTTTGGAATGTCAGATTAGATATAAGCACCAAGGCACAAACACCAGGATGACCTGAATATCATGTCCATTTTGATATAGTAATTTGTATAAGCATCAGAACATAAATGTCGTGATGACCTGAATATGCCTTGCATTCAAACACATCAAATAGTTAAGAGATCATTAATCCAGTGTGAATTACTCATAGTGACCCTTTATCATTCACATCCTTAGGCAAGATCGTGTTTCATAGTAGGAGAAAGAAATCACTCAAAAAGACAAAAGTTAGATCAAACTTCCTTGAATTTTTTGGTTATCAATGGTCAAGGTACTCATGGCCATCCAATCCAAGAGAGAGGCTCTTACAGACGAACACCATTTCAATCTAGAATTTCCAAAGTTGTTAGATTTTCACATACAAGCAGAAAATAAAGAAAAGATTATGCCCCCAGTCATCACTCTCTAAATCCTATAAAGGATATCATCGAAGAGCTCGAAGGGACACAATATGCAAAAATCTCAATGCGAATTAGTAAGCATACAAGGAGATAAAAGCATGTAAAAGCATAGATTATTTTCAGTTTGATGTTTGATTACATTGTTGTAGATGCAAAATCCTTTTTGGAGACGAGACTAACTGACTGACTCAAATGAAGCTTCAAAGGACTCTGACTAGATATGACATGTCTAAGATGCATTGGAGGCCATAGAATATGACTTTGATTACCCCCAAGTTTGAAACATCGATAGGATACAAACGCTTTAGCTGATTGGTGTATAGACCGACTTATTGAAAATAGGAAAGTAGGAACAAACCGAGAGATATGTACAAACTAAAGCAAGACTGAAAGCTGGGAAAGACCAAGATTGTGCTGATAGATGAAGAATTTTGAGCAAGTGGTGCTTGTTTGCCAGGTTTTCACCATCTTGGCAGAGATTCTATTTTTGCTACCAAGGCGCCTGTTTCCAGGTTTTCACCAAGGCACTTTTTATTTTTCTCATTTTTTTTGTATTTTTCATTTTTTTCTACTTTTGATATTTTTAAATTTTTTTGTGAATCACCAAGGTGCCTATTACTAGGTTTTCACCAAGATGTTCATTTTTTCAGGACTTTTTTAGATTTTTAAGATTTTTTTTCAGGACATTTTACCATAGACTGAATGCCTTAGGCGTAGAATTTCTTCAGATGGAGAATGTTGATTGGTTCTCAGAGCTATTATCCTTTAGTCATTGAGAGTTGATAGGCACCAGAGCCAAAAGTAGCAGTGATTACAAAGGGACCCAGCTAGTTGGGTTCAAACTTCCCCTTGTGTTCTCTATGTGATTGGTTTTTAGGATTCTCTCTCAAGACTAGATCGCCAACTTGAAATTTTCTGTGTCTAACTTTCTTGTTGTAGCCTCTATACATTCTCTTATGATATACTCTGTGAGTATCATACACTGCTTGTCTGCACTCATCTAGTAGTTCAAGTTCTTGCAACCTAAACACTCTATAGTCATCATCAGTTACTAAACCATGCATTCTGATTCTTAGTGATGGGATTTCAACCTCAATAGGTAGTACCGCTTCAGACCTATAAACTAAAGCAAAAGGTGTAGCCCCAGTGGGCATTCTAATACTTGTTCTATAGGCCCAGAGTGTTGGATTGATCATGAGATGCTAGTCTCTTCCTGTCTTGTTAACTATATGATGCAAGATTCTCAATAGATTCTTGTTAGAAGCCTCTGCTTGTCCATTCCGTTGAGGATAGTAGATAGATTACCAACGTTGTGTAATCTTGAATTTGGCACATAGATCATCTAAGTCTTTTTTCTTGAATTGTCCACCACTATCTATGACTATAGAATGTAGAATACCATACTGACATATGATGTAGTTCAAGATGAACATAGAGATTTTCTTTCCATTTGCTTGTGTTAAAGGGATTGCTTCTACCCATTTTGTGAAATAATCTATAGCTATAATAATGTGGGTATGCCCATTAGAAGAATGAGGATGTATGGATCCTATAAGATCAAATGCCCATTGGTGAAAAGGCCATTTCATAGTGAAGGGAATTAGATCTCTCCCTGGAGCATGAATTAAGTTTCCATGCACTTGGCACTTTTGATAGTTCTTAGCAAACTCAATAGACTCTTTCTCCATTTTCGGCCAATAGTACCTGACCCTAATAAGCTTTTGGGCTAGTGTTAAACCATTCAAGTGTGACCCACAAATACCATCATGGACTTCTTCTAATGCATGTTGAGATTCTTTCTATTCTAAAAATCTAAGTAGTGTACCATCTAGACCTCATTTGTACAGATCATGACCAATGATAACATATCGAGAGGCATTACGGATAAGGTATCTCTTTTCATGATGGTTAAAGGTATCAAGAATGATTTGGTCTTTGAGATAGGAGAATAGGTTTTTATAGTGGGAGGAATCATGACCCACAATAGTGCAGATCATACGGGTATCAAGGGAGTCATATGCAGGATAAGATAGTGCTTCCACCAAGAACTCATAGCGCAGCTCATGTTCAGGCTACTGTAATAAAGTAGATAATGTTGTCATTTCATTGGCAGCCTTATTCTTAGTTCTAGTTATTTTCTCAAATGTGATAGATATGAAATATTTCTTTAGATCATCTACCATTCTCTTGTATGGAATGAGATTTTTATCCTTCGATTGATACACATCATTGACTTGGTGTATTACAAGTTGTGAGTCTCCATGAATGTGTAATTCTGTTACTCTCCACTCAATTGCTATTTTCATACCATTCAAAAGGGCTTCATATTCAGCAATATTGTTTGTACAAGGAAATTTAATTCTAAATGCCTTAGGAATGGAGTATCCTTGAGGAGTGATAAACAAGATGCCTACTCTAGATCATTTCTATGTATAGGAGCCATCAAAGAATAATTGCCATTCTCTAGAAGAAAGATTCATGATAGAGGAATCTGGAAATTCCATTTGCATTCATGTGTCATCAAACAAAGGTGCATCTGCTAATTGATCAGCAATAACTTGGCCTTTAATAGCTTTTCTTTCAACATATTCAATGTCAAATTCACTTAAGAGCATGACCCATTTGGCTAATCTACCCGTGAGGGAAGCTTTGCTTAGTAGGTACTTTAGTGGATCAATCTTAGCTACTAAATGCGTGGTATGAGCCAACATATAATGTCTCAATTTATGTGATGCAAAGATCACAACTAGACAAGCCTTTTCAATCATAGAATAGTTCTTTTAATATGCCACCAATGTCCTACTGATATAGTATATATCTCTTTCCTTCTTGTTCTCATCATGTTGTGCAAGCAATGCCCCCAGTGATGTATCTGTAGCAGAGACATATAAGATCAAAGGCTTCCCTTGAATGGGAGGCATCAAGATAGGAGGATTTGATAGATATTTCTTAATAAAATTAAAATGCTTTTCACATTCCTCATTCCATGCAAAGGTCACACCTTTATGTAATGTCTTTGTAAAAGGTTGTGATATGTCTGCTAGCTGAGATATGAAGCATCTTATAGATTGAACTCTCTCTTACAATGTTCTCATTTGACTAATGTTCTTGGGAGGTTGCATCTCAATGATAGCTTTAAATTTAGCTGGATCTACTTCAATTGGTTTCTTTGAAACTATGTATCCTAAAAGCTTTCCAGAAGTGACACCAAAAGCACACTTCTTAGGATTTAGTCCGAGACTAAATTTTTCCATTCTATCTAGTATCTTGCTCAAGTCATTTAGATGTTTAGATCTTGTCATATATTTTGCCAAAGTATCATCAACATAATCCTCCATAGTTTGATGCATCATGTCATGAAAAATAGATGTCATAGCTCTTTGATATGTAGCACTAGCATTCTTAAGCCCAAATGGCACGACATTCCAACAGAAGGTACCCCATGCACATGTGAAAGCAGTTTTCCCTTGATCTTCTGGAGCAATTTTGATTTGATTATATCCAGAAAAACCATCCATTAAAGAATACATCTCAAAACCCACAGTCATGTCCACTATCATATCAATGTTAGGTAATGGAAAATCATCCTTAGGGCATGCTTTGTTTACATCTCTAAAGTCCATGCATACTCTTATTGATTTGTCTGGGTTTGAAATAGGTACAATATTAGAGATCCATTTTGCATAATCAATAACTCAGATAAATATGGCTTTTAGGAGCTTCTCTAATTCAGCTTTTACCAAGAGTGCAACATGTGGATGCATCTTTCTCAATTTCTATTTAATAGGTTTGACATTTGGAGCTATAGATAAATGATGCATGATAAGATTAGGATCCAACCCTGGCATATCCAAATATTTCCATGCAAAGTTGATCTTCTTCTTTATTAGGAATTTTGTAAAAATTTTCTTTTCTTCTTCTGATAAAGATTGTGCCACATGAATCAACTATGGTTCCTCTGTTGTTCCCAAATTGATAGATTAAGTGGGCTCAATTAGAACTGGAGATCTGTCCTGTAAATGACTCAGAAGGACATCAAATATCTCATCCTTAGGTGCCTCAGAGAGGTTTTCACCTTCGGATACATCTTTTATTTTTACTTTTGTAGGTTCTGAGACTGCCACAAAGTGGTTTTCACCCTCAAAACTCCTTTTCTTTTTATTCTTATTCTTATTTTTCTGACTAAGATACTTGATGTCTGAATCCATCATGCTAACACTCAGTTCATTAATGGAAGTCCTCATAGGCTCAACTACATTTAGGTAGCAAGCAAGGGTATAGTCATTGGGAAAGGTATAAATACCTTGGCTCAGATTAGTAGAGGTTTGGTCAAGAAGGTCAGGATGTTGGATAGTCAAAGTGGTGAAAGATTGGGAAATAGTGTTTACGGATATGGATCTATCATCATTGGTCCTAACCTGACACTCGAGTTCGAAGGTGATATTACAACTTAAGATGTTTAATTTGTGAATAGGCTCAATGTCATTATGGGAGTCCACTTCAGCCATTGGTGGATCAAACTCATTAAGTTCATCATTTTTCTCTAGACTTACGTTGGGTTTAGGTGCATATTGGTGAATAACATCAACATGTTTCTCTATGATAAGCTCATCTTCTTCTGGAATGGCTCCCCATTCATAGTCATTTCATTCTTCATCTATGCCTCTAGGAAATCTAAGAACATGAGTAAAGTCAGGCTGAATACCCCAAGAAGGGTTACCCTCAGATTTTGATTTGAATTCATACTCATGGGAATTTGTCTCAAAATAACTACCACCTTCCTCCTTGTCTATTTGATTATTTTCAAGATTAGCTGGTTCTTGTGTTGCAACTATCTATTGCTCTATAGTAGGTTCTTGTGTTTCTACTACATTAATTCTTTTTATTGGATCATCTTCAGCTTCAAGGAGGTCTTTTATTTCTTTAGAAAAACACTCATAAGGAATGAGATCTTCGGTGGTGTCTGAATCATCACTATCAGATTGTTCTATTGTTTCTCCTTTTAGTTGATTTTCTATGGATGGCTCAATCTATTCTAAGACATGTGGTGAGTTCTTGCTAAGAAAAAAGGCTTCTTCTTATATCCTAGACATGTTGTATTCTTGTTTGCTCGTCCACAATGAGAAAGAGGTGACATAAGACCTTTAATCTATAGTCCTAGAGGTCCTTTTCCTTTATATCCCATTTTTGTGATCAGTTTATCTCCTGGGCCATATGACTTAGAAGGGATATTCGGTATTTTAGCATCACATTTTTTAACAACTTGAGATTTAGGTTCATCTTTGTAGAACCATGCAAGCACAACTTCATCCTCTTCAAACTCTTGTTTAGATACTTGTTCTGCAACAAAATTTCTCTTATATACCTCGAGAGGTTCTTTAGACTCAATTTTAGACTGTTTAAGAGTTTGCCCATAGGATTTAGGTGAGATAGGGAGAGGTGTCAAAGATAAGACTGGCTCTATAGTATATTCTCCCATATCATTTTCTTTGATCTTAACCTCTTTAGCAATTTCTTCCATTTTGGATGTTGAAGCAACGTCTAGCTGCTTAGTGGAAGATTCTCTATTATTAGGAACAAGTTTATCAACACTTTCTTTCAATGCATTGCAAGTTGTATATAGATCAGTTGGAATTGTCACTTTACTCCTTCATAAGGAAATTTCAAACATTGATGATATGTAGAAGGAATAGCTTTCATTTCATGTATCCAGGGTCTCCCTAGAAGGATATTGTAAGCCAAAGGTAGATCAAGAACTTGACATATAGTATCTCTGATGATAGGACCTATTTTGATAGGTAAGACAATTGTTCCTTTGGAAGATCTTTCTTGCTCATCATATGCTTTGATAGTTATCTTCTTTCTAGGATCAATGACCATTTCTGAAAATCCCAATTGTGTAATCAAGCTGAAAGAATAAATGTTTAGACCAATGCCCCCATCTATCAACACACATTTGACATGCTGATTTTGGATCAAGACTTCAATATGCAAGGGCTGGTTATGCAAATGACTCAAGGAGTTATCATCTTCCTCTAAAAAGGAAATATACTATGGAGATGTAAGATGACCAACCATAGTCTAGAATCCATCTAAATCAAGGTTATCAAGAACATTGGATCTGAGCAAAGCTTTGTCTAAATGGCTCTATGAGCTAGAGATATCCGAAGCAACTCAAACATGGAGATTTTTGCATTTGTATGCTAGAGTTGTTGGACAATACTATATGAAGTAGGCCTCATGTCTTTAGGATTTGAAGATTTAGATGTAGCCTTTTGTTTAGAAGCAGATGAAAGATTGAAAGGCACCTTAGTGTATCGTCTTAAAATGGAAGCACTTCCATGTTAAGAGCATTTAGCCCTCCTAGTTTCAATTAGGGTTAAGGTCTTAAGGAATTTCCTAATTTTCCTCTTTCCATGGCTCCATTTTCTAGGTAGGGTTCAGAAATGAGACCTCCTAGTCCTTCATCATATCATTCCAAAGATTTTCTATTTGTTCCTGACACTGGGTCCTAATTTGACATCAATTTCCAAGTTTCTGGCACCCTTGGAACTCCTGTTGCAGAACCTGACAAAGTTAGGGTCTGAGGTCAAAGTCGACCTCAACCCTGACCAAGTCAGGGTTGACCTCGACCTTGACCTCTTCCTGCCAGGATTTCAAAGTTTCATTTGCCGGTAATTTATCTTTCGGGATAATTATTTCCCGCTTCTGGGTCGGCTGTTTTGGGCTTCGAAATGGTAAATACTTTAATGGTATTTAATCAAGGTATATTTTCTAAAGGTGAGGACCTAATTGGGATTTAATTCTCCAAGGTGGCCCATCTAGGGGAGTGTGCCCTAGTTCACTATAAAAGGAGGCCTTCCTCTCTCATTTTCATATCTCATTCTCATCAAGTTTTCATGCTCAAGCTCTCAAGTTCTCAAGGTGATCAAGAAAGCATTCATTCAAGAAAATCAAGTCTTCCTCTCCATCCAAGTTCTCCATTGAAGATCAAGGATTTAAGCATTCAAGCTATTGAAGGGATTTGGCTCAAGCATTCAAGATCTATCATTCAAACCCTAGATCTAGCCACCATGGTGGTGTGATCTTCCTTCAAGATCCTTTGTTCATCTTCAAGATCCATATCATTGTTTCCTCAAGGTGGATTTCAAGCATACAATCATGGAGGTTTGATTATGTTATGTTCAAGTTTTCATATCAATATATTCGATTACATTCCAAATACATTAGCATATCTATTGAATTGCATAGCTTCATTGTTAGATTCATTTCTACTACTTGCTAGCATTCTCCTATTTCAATTTCAATATTAAGGTTGATTCCAAACCGGGGTTTGACTAAGGAAAACCCCCCAAACAAACAACAAAACCATTTTTCTTATAGGTATAGGTGTGGAATCTCAGATCTAAGAGTGAATTCGGATACCCTTTTTGGCAATCTTTTAGGATCTGCGAACAGAATCAGAATCAGACTTCAAATAAATAATGTGGTCTTTGACCTTTTAAAAGGTCAAAGTTGACCTATGTGAATTTGGAGAAAAGATTTATGGGTTTTGTCTGCCTCGGCATTTCCAATCCAAAACAGGTGACAGAATCTTCAGAAAGTTCATATAGAAGCTAGAATTCAGCATTTTCTAGATCTGCCCTAATTCAAGGTTAGTATTTGTACTTCAATTATTTTAGATTCCAAGCTTAATCCAACTATAGGGAAGTATAGGGTTTCTCTCTCTTTTTCATATTCTTCATAGATTGATTCGATTGTGTATTAACCTCTTGGTTGATCAAATTGGATCTCTCTTATGGGAATTTGGATTTAGGAGTGAATCTTACATTTTCCCCACACACATACACAAATAGTGGTGATTCCAAATTACCACTATTCACTTAGGAACATTTGATGAATCTGGTATTTGTCCTTGCAAATGTGCCTGAGCTTGTGATCGAGTAACTGCATTAGCTGATTGATTTTCTCTATCTTTTCTTACAATTGTGATGACATTACAATGCTCAGATAGACATGGTTCAACCATATTGATAACAACATTTCTTCTAGAGTAGGCATAATTGACTTTAGCACCCATATTAAGCTGAGAAGAAGAATCTTCTTTACCATGTTGAGGAAATGGTTCCATGAATGCTGTATGATCATTATTGCTCTTATGATTATCAATCATGATTTCTCCATTATTAATTTTGTCTTGTATGATGTGGTTCAAGTGAATGATGTTATTAGTCTTATGACCCTTATTGCGATGGAATTCACAAAAATCATTCTCTCTCCACCATTTCAATTTTGGGTTGGGATCAAAGACCTTTATCTTAGGCAAGTAGATGATTTTGTTCACCAATAGAGATTTCATGGCAGATTCCAAGGATTCTCCAAGAGGAGTGAATTTGTGATTAGGATCTGTAGCCCAAGGTTTATAATCATATGACTTTTTGTTGGGCTCTATTACTTTAGCTTCAGAAGCTTTGATGGATTGGGTGCCAATAGTGAGATTGAAATCAGGTGCCTTGGATGGGGCATGGATAGTATCAATAATGCCATCTATGACAATGCCTTTATTCTTGTTCCAGTTTTTGTTCTTGTCTTTAGAACTAGATCCAAATTCATACTTGTCCTTTTGAAGTGTGATGTCTCCTTTTTTCACAAGTACTTCTCAATTTTGATTGCATTATCTACCATCTTATCAAAAGATGTATGATTTTGCATTTGTAAAGGGTAGTTTATTTTTGGAACAAGATTGTTGATGAAGATTTCCAACTTCTTAGTTTCTAGAATGGGTCTACCATATAGAGAAATTTTCTTCCTCCATCTCTTGAGAAATGTCAGGAATGGTTCACCTGGATATTGTTTCAGATTGCAAATGTTGATCATGGTGACTGGATGTTGAATATTGTAGGAGTATTATTGATAGAACAGTTTGATTAACTCCTCAAAAGTTTTGATAGTTGGAGGCATTCTAGAGAACCAATGAATGGATGACCCTCCTAGAGATCGAGGGAAAAGACACATTCAGTAAGTTGGTTCATGCATGAACTACATGGATTGAGTATAGAATTCTCTGACATGATCTTGAGGATTAGAGTTCCCATCATGCTTATCATATTTAGGCATTTCCACTCTTTTAGGGAATGGTGGCATGTATAAGTCTTTATCGAATGGAAAAGGGCATAGAGCCTCCATGGAGAACTCCTTAGGTTCCTTTTCTTTTTCAAGTTTGTTAAGTTTGACTTGCATGGCATGCATTTGTTTCATCATGGCTATGATAGGAGTTTCTTCCTCATGTGTAACAATATTTTCAACATTAAAGTTTGGAGGAAGTTTATCTCCTTGATGAGATAATTCCAGAAAGTATGCCTCTCTATCTTCTTTCAAGAAATGCCTCATCAGTTTCTTGAATTCATCATCATTTTGATATTTAGCAATCTTAGAAGGTGTAGATTCTTGATCCATACCATGTCGAGAATGGGGTCCTTGAGACCCATGTTGCATCCCTCTGTGAGACATGTTAGAATTTTTCGGACTCCCTGGGATAGTTTGAGGAGGGGTTTGTTGATTACCTCCATGAGTTAATGGAGGAGGTATATAACCAGTTTTCAATTGAAAGTTTCCAAGACCATCATCTTCGTAAAGACCAGAATTGTAGAGTTGCTCAAGAGTTCGACCTATGTGAGTAGAAAAAGTTGTGGTGTTAAGTGCTTCTCTAGATTTCTTATGTGAGGAAGCTCTAGTTTCCACCATTAACCTTGGGTGAAGCAAGGAAGCAAGATGAAGACAACTGAAGGAAGACCTGATTCAAGAAGATCGAATGACGCAACCTTGTCAAGATTGAATTGATTGAAGATTAGATCAGACATAAATGGAGGATACCGTGCCATAGTAATGAGGGTAGATGCCCAATAGATGTTGAGCATGAGCTCACAATACTTAGCCATTTTAGTTACAAGACTGAATTTGAAGATAATTTTGACAAGGTTTTGACACAAGATGAAAAAGACTCAAATCGATAAATCAGAAGGCAAAATCAAACTCAAGAGCTCACTTTAGGAAAATGAATGAATTTGTTCTAGTTTCTGCTCTATTCCTAACACAGTGATTTGTTCGACAGATTTTGGAAATAGGCTATAAAAATTGAGTCTCTGACAATTTTGACAACTTTCTAACAATTTTTCAAAATTTCTCAAATGACTTTCTGCAGAATCGTATGACAGTGGGTATACTCTGAAATGATAGTTGACAAAACTCGTACGACAATTGCAAAGCTCGCATGATAGTTGATAGCAGAATTTGGACTTTTTATTTCTGACTGGTGGCAAAACTTGTACGACACTATACAAGTTGTCATACAACAATACAGGGGTTCTGAAATGACAATTGCCAAAACTCGTATGACTTTTTGACCTTGTGGGATGACTTTTGACTCCAGAAAGGAATTTTACTTCAAATTTTGCAAATTTTAGGTTTTCAGTTTCATATTGTTTGCAAACTTTTCTGTCCATATTTGAAGATCATTCTGGGATCATTTTTTTTCAGTAACCAAATAGATAAACAAGCACGCAAAACAACAAGTGATTCCAAGCACGTCTGAAAATAATGAATAGCGGACAAAGAAACCCTACGCATGAACAATCAAGTGACTAAATGTGGTAATCCCTAGGAGTGCTAATTGTGTATGTTCCAAAAAGTTTTTCAATAACACACATATTCCTAGAAAAATAAAAATTTGGCCTCACTAGGGTTTGTAGTAATGGTCTGACTCTGCAACTTTTGTGATCTCAAGAGGGCGAACTCCAATCTAGGTGCACCAGGGTTTTGACATAGTCTAAGAAATTAATCAATCAGGAGCTACTAGGGAGATCTGATAGCCCAACAAGAGACCAAACCTATTAATATTTCCTCCACAAGGACATTTATATAACAGTTACTGCTACCACAACGAATATGGCTATTACCGCTTGAGGTTTTGTCCATGTGGTTAACCCAATTAAGGGAATGTCCACTATAGTTAACCCTCTCTAAAGGTGATTCACAAAAGATACCACATGGAGACTAGTTCCAAATTCAAGGATCTAAGTTTCTGATACTATCCAAAAAGGGAGTAGAGCATAGTCCTCTAGCCTTTTCACTTTTAACCAAAACAAAGTAGACAAATTAATCTGACATGCTAAGACCAAGATTATCTCATAAAGATCTTTGGTGTGAACCGCTTATGATCTATCAACCTCTCTAGAGAGAGAATTTATCAATAAAAAGTTGAAGACACACAAATCTAGTAGAATGTGAGACTCTCTCAGTAACCTTCCTACCTATAAGGGG
Source organism: Chamaecyparis obtusa (assembly GCA_027943335.1). Taxonomy (NCBI): domain Eukaryota; kingdom Viridiplantae; phylum Streptophyta; class Pinopsida; order Cupressales; family Cupressaceae; genus Chamaecyparis; species Chamaecyparis obtusa. The sequence goes on from BSBK01003771.1 coordinate 453,760, forward strand.
ATCCTTTGTTAAGGAGAGCTTCACATGCATGAACAAGTGGAAGAAGCCTAGTCTCTTGAGATCATCCACAAATAGTGTTCATAGGGCCTATTTACTATGTGTAACAGATATGCAAAAAGAAAATCTATGTTCATTTTATAGCCCAAAATGAAATCTGTGATACGAAAGCAAGAAAAGTCACAAAAGCTTGACATGTGAGAGTTTGTTTTATGTCCAAATCGAAGTGTTATCAGATTGTAGTAGGATACTTGGATTCCTCACAATGCGCTTAGTAGATTTTTACCTATTTTAGCAATTTAGTTGCACTTTTCCCAATCAAATTCAACAAATATCAGTAAAAAATAGGAGATTTCAATTGTTAGGGTTAGTTGTTAGTCCAAATTTGAAATCAAATTTGAAAAACTACCAAAAATTCTAAAACAACAATTGACTTCTGGAGTCAAAACTCGTACAATAGTGGGTTACCTCCCAAATGATAGTCTAGAAACTTGTACGACAGTGGGTGTCTTCTCATATGACAATAAAGCTCTCAAATGAAAATGTGTACCTACTGATATGAGCCTCAATAGAATCAACTATCGTACGACAGTGGGTTCTTCTTGGTATGACTTTTGTTAGAATGTCATACAAAAAATGTACGGACAAAAAATGAAAGATCGTAGTTTGAACTATAAAATGACAAGAAATTGATAGAAATTGAATGGAAACCCATTTCAGGGCCCCATGGTGGGCGCCAAAAATGTGTGTGAAAATTTTGTACCTAGTTGTAGACACAACACTTCAGTAAAACATTAGAGGTTAGCAAAAACCAAAATCTTGTAAATAATTGAAACTATGCTAAACAGGCAATTTACTACCTTCTAGTAGGTGCGAGTATGATGTTCTCAGATTGGAATCGAGATCAGTGACAATGCAACACCTAAATCAAGGATTTGAATGCAAAGAATGAAAACTGTGTGAATGCAGATTATTCTAGATTTTTGTATTTTCTATGCAATAAGGATGAAAAATTGTATGAAATTAATCTAGAATGAATGAAATTGAAATTGAATGCAGATTTAATCTAAGAATGCTATGAATGAATATGAAAACTATGATATGAAACTATGCAAAAGCTATGATGAACTATGAAAGATCTCACAAATCACCTGTCGCAAGTGCTTAATCCTTCAATCGCCAATTTGCCAAAGTAATTGTGCAAATTCGAGTGTTGATAATTATGAAGACTTGAGCTTTGATTTTATAGAAATCCAGGGCTTTGAGAATGTAGGAGAAAAGCCATAAATCACTCTTGATAAACTCAGGTTGATTTTTGAGTTATCAGGAAATCAGAGATAATTAACTCATAAAATCATGCAAAAGTAGTTTTTTAAAAAAAATAGAGTTTAGATCAAATTTCAACTCATCATCAGATGTTGAGTTTCAATTTTAAAATTGATTGTTAATTTCTAGTTGCCCGCTTTTCTGATTGTGCATGATTTATTTATAAATTAATTTAAAAATACAGTGATTTATTCTCAACTGAACTGATTTTTGAAATAAAACAACTGATTTATGGGTTAATCAATTATTAAATCAAACTTTATTCAAAAACTATATTATTAAAAATTGACAACTGGCTTTAATCAATTAAATAAGAATTTAATCAATTAGTCATGGGATTTTAGATTTATTGTCAAAATTAAATAATAAATTAGGAATAAATATAATTTAATTAATTTAAATAATTAAGTGGTAGTATTAAATCTAATTAATTAAATATTCAGAATATTCAATTACTCAAACTTTAGGATAAATAGGATTTATCACCAAATTATAATTAAATTAAAGATAATTAGGATAAATAGGAATATTGCTAGGAATATTCCCCGATGAAGAATTTAGGATAAAATCAATTAAATTCGATAATGTGTAGATGTGCCTTAGGTTAGGACTTTGATGTTGATTTTGTTCGAATTTGAAGATGTAGGAGGTTAATGAACCTATAGCCCATTTTTGGAGTATTACAGTTAGGAGTTGCTTTACAATATATTTAGTAGAATAGACCTGGTCAAGGTTTGGACCCTGTTAGGAGTTTTTTACAATTTTCCTTGTTAGGGGAGAGGATGCACTGTCCGAGAGCTCACTGCTCAAAGGGGCGAAGGCTACAACCTTATGAGTAACAGATATACACTATATCTAGATCTTGGTGAACTGCACTTACACCTACTATCTCGATCAGTTCCAATGAATAGCACTAGTATTTTACTTGGTCACATAGATCTTCTTTTGATGGCCCAACACTTCGCACACTCTGCTCTGCTCTGCTTAATCAACTATGAACCACTCTTCAACAATCACAAATGACTGCCTATAAATATCTTTCCTCTAAATGATATAATCAAGTCAACCTATTAGAACCACCTTGAAATCATATTAGAGAAACCATAACAATCTCTAACAAATATTTTGTCGGCTCTACTATGCATGCAACACAATCTGGGACCTGTCCAATAAGATAATTATAGACGCACGCTATACATTGTCGACTCTACTAAAACAATTGGATCTTTCTCCTCAAGCTGAATTAACTCATGCACTCTTAAATGAACATCAAAAAATCTCCTCTAATCTTAAATCCAAGGGTGCATAGCCACAAGATAGGTGCAACTACATAACCAATAAAATCTCTGTCGGCTCTTCTGAATAAACACAGGAAACTGCTAATGGTGAATGGAAACTGCATAACTTCACTTCTACTAATTGTAAGGAAAATCAGGTGCGGAAACAACTTCCTACACTAATTTCTATAGGAGAGTATCGTGCAAATTCTTGTAAATCCTTACAATTTTAGATTCGTTAACTACTTTAACAAAGATATTGCAACCACATACAATGCATACATAAAAGTAGAGAATGACACAATGATATACCCTGGGGAAAACCTTTCGATAAAAAACCCCAGCACTCCAAAACCTGCACAATGTATTATCTTCAACACAAAGATTACAATACACTTGCAATGCAAGTTCTTTCAGGAAATGAGAGACAAAGCCAACAAGACTTAAATTTCTGTTATCTCTCTCCCATAGGAGCATCATCATATATATAGACTCCTCTGGACCCAAAAATGGGCACAACCACCAAGACCCATGCACAAAGCCACATGTACATAGTTGTTACATGCAATCCCAAGAATAGGCGTCCATCCCTAGAATAGACTATGACAACTTGTCATAGAATCCACCAAAAATAACGGTCACAAGAGAAGTGTAAGAGAATCTGTCATACCAACCTATTTTTGGCATATTCTCTTACACACACCAACCACTTCTTCTTGGGCGCCCAAATAGGCCCAAGTCATAAGATGCTCTGACACCTGTCATAGCACATTCCTTAAATAGTTCTTACGCGTCATAGGAATCCATCATGACCATTTCAGTCATGATCTCCTTATGCACAAGATGCTGACACATCAAGTGGAGTGATACATCAACATGCCAACTAGACATGTACACTCACACTTAATTACATTATTTGCAAAAAATACATTTACAAAACAAATAATAAGAATAGGAATTATCCAAGGTTGAGACACCTTATTCCTAACACTAATCAACAAACTATGTGTCCATAACTAAAAAATCACTAAAATGTCTTCAACATATATCCAAGCATGCAAGGCTCCATGATAATTGTATTGACAACCATACACAGAACATTGCCTCTTACTCTGTCAGGAACAATGCTGACACAAGCTTCTATATAACTATCTATACTAATAGTTAACCTCTGTGCCCATGATATCATGATGATATCATGTCCATGCTATATATACAAAAATAGTATTGCATAAGACTTCCACGCATGCTACTTTCCATATGTTGTCATCAATGACAAACATACAGTCAGTACTTGCTGGCAAATCTCCAACAATCTCCCCCTTTGTAATTGATGGCAACATGTGGAATGAAAAACCACCACCAATATAAATGAACATTTCTTTTATAACATTATCCATTTCCTCTTCAAAACTCCCCCAAAGATGAATCCTCCATTTGCTACAATATATTCTAATATTCTCCTTTTCCTCAACTGAACTGCTGTCATATCTGAATGCTACTCCCCCTTAGTATATTAATCCTCTTTTTACTTCCATTTTTCATGACTCCATATATTACTCCCCCTTTGACATCAACGGCAAAGGGTGCCATTCATTTTAAGCATCAGTACTACTCCTGAGGTAGAGTAGTCAACCTTCCACTAGTCCCTGAGGACTGATGCCTTTCCTTTCTTTTTTTTTAGAAGAATTAGGGAAGGGAATGACTCCCAACATCTCCCTGAGATACTCAAAAGTATTGTTAGGGAAGGGCTTTGTGAATATATCTGCCAACTAATCTTTAGTACTCACATAGTCCAACTTGACTTCTTTCTTTGCCACTTTCTCTCTTAGAAAGTGATACTTGATCTCAATGTGCTTTGTCTTTGCTTGCATCACAGGGCTCTTTGACATATTGATAGTCCTAGTGTTATCAAAATGAATAACAATAGGATAATCAATCTAAATTCCAAAATCCTTTATCATCTGCTTGATCCAAACAATTATAGAACAATTCAAGGCTGCTACAACATACTCCACTTTTGTTGTTGACTGAGAAATACAATTTTGTTTCTTGCTTGTCCAAGTGACAGTTCTATCACCAAGAAACATTGCTCCACCTGAAGTACTCTTTCTGTGATCAACACATCTTGCCCGATCTGCATTAGTGTACACATGAAGCTCAACATTTTCTGAATTAGGATACCATAGACCATAATCTATAGTGCCCTGCAAGTATCTGAATATTCTCTTTATTGCAATGAGGTGACTTTGTTTAGGTTCTACTAAAAATCTTCCAACTATGCCAACTACATTTGAAATATCAGGTCTAGTCTGAGTAAGATATATAAGTTTACCAATCATAGATTTATACAATGTTATATCTACTTCTAGTGAGTCATCTTCTTTTTTAATCTTGCATCTAATTATCATAGGGGTTCCTATTGGATTTCAATCATCCATCTTGAATTTCTTTAGTATCTCTTTCACATATTTTGATTGATTAATAAAAATTCTTTTTTCTACTGCTGTACATTTAGTCCCAAAAAGTATTTGATAGGACCAATCATACTCATCTCAAACTCATTCTACATTTCTTTGGCAAATTTGGCACTTAGTTTGTCATTACCTCCAAAGATAATGTCATCAACAAATATAGCTACAAGTAGTAAACCTTCAGATGTCTCTCTAATAAATAGATTATAATTTTCTGCTCCCTTCTTGAATCCAATCTTTGTTAAGTATCCATCTAGTCTTTCATACCATGCTCTAGGGGCTTGCTTAAGTCCATAGAGGGCCTTCTTCAATCTACATACCATATCAAGTCTGTTTGATAAGGTGAATCCTTCCGACTGCTCAATGTATACTTCTTCTTTCAAATCACCATTCAGGAATGCTGACTTGACATCCATCTAATAAAGTTTGAAGTTTTTGATTGTAGCATAAGCTAGAAACAATATGATTGCTTCTAATCTACTCACAGGTGAAAATGTGTCTAAATAATCAATGCCTTCTCTTTGTGCATATCCTTTACATACTAACCTTGCTTTGTTTCTTACTACAATACCATCTTCATTCATCTTGTTTCTGAATATCAACTTTGTTCCAATCACATTCTTATCACTAGGTCTTGGAACTAGTTCCAAAGTGTCATTCTTAACAATCTAATCAAGTTCTTCTTTCATAGCATCATGCTAATCTGAATTTTTACATGCATCTTCAACACTCAAGGGTTCAATCTGAGATAGTAAACATACATCTTCATTGTTAACTGACTTCTTTGCTTAGGACCTTGTTAAGAATTTTCTTCTCTAATCTCCAATGATGTCTATCTTGGAATGATTTCTTGATGTAAACTTTGGAACTTTAGGTGATGCTGACTTATTAGCCTTAGGAGTCTCTTCTTTACTTGTCTTAGGGTCATTGAATAACACATCAATACTGTCAAACATTTCTAGAATAACTATCTTACTAGTGGAGGGTCTAGGTTCTTCTTCAATCATAGGTGAGTAATCATGATATCTTTCTTGAATCATAAACTTTTCATCAATCTTTAGATGAGCACTTTCATTAGTCTTTTTCAATCTTAAATTGAAACATCTATAAGCTTTACTTTTAGTATAGTAACCAAGAAAAATACCTTCATCACTTCTTGCATCAAACTTGCCTACTGCTTCATCCCTCTCTATGCAGCACTTTCTTCCAAAGATTTTGAAGTATTTTACTATGGGAACATTACCAAACAATAGCTCATATGGCATTTTGTCAGCTCTTGGTCTTAATTAAATTCTATTGATGGTATAGACTGCTGTATTGACCACATCTCTCCAATAGGTGTGTGCAACTTTTCCTTCTATCATAATGGTGTGTGCTGTATCAAGGATAATCCTATTCATTCACTCTACAATTCCATTCCACTGAGGGGTTCTAGGTGCACTTAACTATCTCCTTATTCCATGTTCTTCGTAGTAGTCATAGAATCTATTTGAGGTGAATTCTCCTCCTCTATCTGATCTCAAATTTTTTTTATCTTTAGTCCAAATTTATTCTCAAAATTAGCTTTGAATATTTTGAACTTCTCAAATGCTTTTGACTTACTTTCAAGAATGCAACCCACATCACTCTATTATAATCATAAACAAAAAAAATGAAATAACTTTCACCATAGTATGATCTTGTTTGAGTTGGACCACATAGGTTTGTATGAATCAGATCCAACTTGTTCTCTGCTGAATTCTGCTTGCTCCTGAATGAATTTCTCACATGCTTTCCTATCACACATTCCCTGCATATAGTATCAACTAGCTTTGCTATGCTAGGTAGATCTCTTACTGCCTTTACATTTCTTATCTTCACTATGTTATCAAATTTGATATGAGATAGTCTTTTATGCCACAACCAACTATCATCAACTTTAGCAACAAAACAACTTGCTTCTGAATTGAGTTGAAAAACATCACCTCTTGTCTTTGAGCCTAATGCAATCATAACACCATCTCATTCTTCCAATCAAGATAGTTCTCTCCATCAAACTTAGGACTTTATCTCTTGAAGTATGCCATCTAATCAACCTCAAGCTGTTAAAATTTCTCTCTGAGGTACTTGGCTCTGATACCAATTGTTAGGAATAGTCCCAAGAGATAACTGAGGGAGGGGGGGGGGGCAGGGTGAATCAATTATCTACAAGATTCAATTATTTATCCAATCAAGTATACTTAAACATAAAGCATAAACACAATGAAAGAACACAAGAACACAACACCAATCTTTTGGTTATGGGGAAACCCAAATAGGTAAAAACCCCGGTGGGAATTGACACCCACTAATATTCTACACTAGAGTATTATGATCCTTTTTAGAAGATCCTTAACTCTGTTAGGAGTTGCTTTACAATATATTTAGTACAATAGACCTGGTCAAGGGTCGGACCCTATTAGGAGTCTTTTACAATTGTCCCTGTTAGGGGGGAGGATGCACTATCCAAGAGCTCACTGCTCAAAGGGGTGAAGGCTACAACCTTATGAGTAACATATATACACTATATCTAGATCTTGGTGAACTATGCTTAGACCTGCTATCTAGATCAGTTCCAATGAATAGAACTAGTACTTTACTTGGTCACATAGACCTTCTTTTGATGGCTCAACACTTCACACACTCTGCTTTTCTCTGCTTAATCAACTATGAACCACTCTTCAGCAATCACAAATGACTGCCTATAAATATCTTTTCTCTAAATGATATAATCAAGTCAACCCATTAGAACCACCTTGAATCATATTAGAGAAACCATAACAAACTCTACCAAATATTATGTTAGATCTACTATGCACGTAACACAATCTGGGACCTATCCAATAAGATAATTATAGACGCACAATACACACTATCGGCTCTACTAAAACAATTGGGTCTTTCTCCTCAAGCTGAATTAACTCATGCGCTCTTAATGAAACATCAATAACTCTCCTCTAATCTTAAATCCAAGGGTGCATAGCTACAGGATAGGTGCAACTACATTACCAATAAAATCTCTGTCGGCTCTTCTAAATAAACACATGAAACTACTAATGGTGAATAGCGACTGCATAACTTCACTTCTACTCATCAACAGACTGTGCATCCATAACTAAAACATCAATAACATGTCTTCAACATATATTGAAGCGCACAAGGCTCCATGATAGCTATACAGAGAAACATACACAGAACACTGTTATTACTCTGTCAGGAACGCCGCTAACACAAGCTACTATATAACTATCTATACTAATAGTTAAACTCTACACCCATGATATTATGTTGATATCATGTCCATGCTACATATAGAGAAAGCCTACTACATAAGACTTCCATGCATGCTACTTTCCATATGTTGTGATCAATGACAAACATACAGTCAGTACTGGCCTGTTGGCAAATCTCCAACAATTTCCCCCTTTGGCATTGATGGCAACATGTGGAATGAAAAACCACCACAATCCAAATGAATATTTCTTTTATAACATTCTCTATTTCCTCTTCAAAACTCCCCAAAAGATGAATCCTCCATCTATTGCAATATTTTCTAATATTCTCCATTTCCTCAACTAAACTACTGTAATATTTGAATGCTGCTCCCCCTTAGTATATTACTCCTCTTTTTACTTTTGTTTTTGATAACTCCATATATTACTCCCCCTTTGACATCAATGGAAAATGGTACCATACATTTTAAGCACCAATATTACTCCTAAGGTAGAGTAGTCAACCTTCCACCAGTCCCTGAGGATTGATGCCTTTCCTTTCTTTTTCTTAGCAAAATCAGGGAAGGGAATGACTCCCACCTTCTCCCTGAGATACTCAAAAGTATCCTTAGGCAAGGGCTTTGTGAATATATCTACCAATTGATCTTTAATACTCACATAGTCTAACTTGACTTCTTTCTCTACCACTTTCTCTCTTAGGAAGTGATATTTGATCTCAATGTGCTTTGTCTTTGCATGCATCACAGGGTTCTTTGACATATTGATAGTGCTAGTGTTATCATAGTGAATAACAATAGGATAATCAATCTGAATTCCAAAATCCTTTATCATCTACTTGATCCAAACAATTGTAGAACAATTCAAGGCTACTGCAACATACTCCACTTCTACTATTGACTGAGAAATACAATTTTGTTTCTTGCTTGTCCAAGTGACTAGTCTTTCACCAAGAAACACTACTCCACCTGAAGTACTCTTTCTGTCATTAACACATCATGACCAATCTGCATTAGTGTACACATGAAGCTGAAAATTTTCTAAATTAGGATACCATAGACCATAATCTATAGTGCCCTAAAAGTATCTGAATATTCTATTTACTACCATGAGGTGACTTTGTTTAGGTTCTGCTACAAATCTTTCAACTATGCCAACTACATTTGAAATATCAGGTCTAGTTTGAGTGAGATATATAAGTTTACCAATCATAGATTTATACAATGTTATATCTACTGTTGGTGAGTCATCTTCTTTTTTAATCTTGCATCTAGTGATCATAGGGTTTCCTAATGGATTGCAATCATCCATCTTGAATAACTTCAGTATATCTTTCACATATTTTGATTGATTAATAAAAATTCCTTTTTCTATCTGCTGTAAATTTAGTCCCAAAAATTATTTGATAGGACCAATCATACTCATCTCAAACTCATTATGCATTTCTTTGGCAAATTTGGCACTTAGTTTTTCATTACCTCCAAAGATAATGTCATCAACAAATATAGCTACAAGTAGTAAACCTTCAGATGTCTCTCTAATGAATAGATTACAATCTACTGCTCCCTTCTTGAATCCAATCTTTGTTAAGTATCCATCTAGTCTTTCATACCATGCTTTAGGGGCTTGCTTAAGTCCATAGAGGGCCTTCTCCAATTTGCATAGCATATCAGGCCTGTCTGATAAGGTGAATCCTTCCAATTGCTCAATGTATACTTCTTCTTTCAAATCACCATTTAGGAATGCTTACTTGACATCCATCTGAAAAACTTTGAAGTTTTTGACTGTAGCATAAGCTAGAGACAATTTGATAGCTTCTAATCTACTCATAGGTGCAAATGTGTCTAAATAATCAATGCCTTCTCTTTGAACATATCCTTTACATACTAACCTTGCTTTGTTTCTTACTATAGTACCATCTTCATTTATCATGTTTCTGAATATCCACTTTGTTTCAATCACATTCTTACCACTAGGTCTTGGGACCAGTTCCCAAGTGTCATTCTTAACAATCTAATCAAGTTCTTCTTTCATAGCATCATGTCAATCTGAATCATTACATGCATCGTCAACACTTAAGGGGTCAATCTAAGATAGTAAACATACCGCTTCACTGTTAGCTAAGTTCTTTGCTTGGGACCTTGTTAAGACTTTTGCACTCTGATCTCCAATGATGGCTGTCTTGGAATGATTTTTTGATGTAAACTTTGGAACTTTAGGTGATGCTAACTTATCAGCCTTAGGAGTCTCTTCTTCACTTGTCTCAAGGCCATTGAGTAACACATCAATACTATCAAATATTTCTTCAATAACTTTCTCACTAGTGGAGGGTTTAGGTTCTTCTTTAATCATGGTTGAGTAATCATGATATCTTTCTTGAATCATAAACTTTTCATCAATCTTTACATGAGCACTTTCAATGATCTTTTTCAATCTTAAATTGAAACATCTATAAGCTTTACTTTTATTAGAGTAACCAACAAAAATACCTTCATCACTTCTTGCATCAAACTTGCCTACTGCTTCATCCCTCTTGATGTAGCACTTGCTTCCAAAGATTTTGAAGTATTTTACTATGGGAACATTACCAAACCATAGCTTATATGGTGTTTTGTCAGCACCTAGTCTTAATTGAATTCTATTGATGGTATAGACTGCTGTATTGACCACATCTCTCCAATAGGTGTGTGCAAATTTTCCTTCTATCATAATGGTGCGCATTGTATCAAGGAAGATCCTATTCCTTTTCTCTGTAATTGCATTCTGTTGAGGGGTTCTAGGTGCACTTAACTATCTCTTTATGCCATGTTCTTCATAGTACTCATAGAATCTGTCAGAGGTGAATTGTGCTCCTCTATCTGATCTCAAACATTTTATCTTTAGTCCAAATTCATTCTCAACCTTAGCTTTGAATATTTTTAACTTTTCAAATTCTTCTGACTTACCACATCATTCTAGTATAATCATCAACAAAAAAAATGAAATACCTTTCACCATAGTATGATCTTGTTTGAGTTGGACCACATAGGTCTATATGAATCGGATCTAACTTGTTCTGTCCTGAATTTTTCTTGCTCCTGAATGAATTTCTCTCATGCTTTCCCATTACACATTCCCTGCATATAGTATCAACTAGCTTTGCTATGCTAGGTAGATCTCTTGCTACCTTTACATTGCTTATCTTCACTATGTTATCAAAATTGATATGACATAGTCTTTTATGCCACAACCAACTATCATCAACTTTAGCAACAAAACAACTTGCTTCTGAATTGAGTTGAAAAACATTACCTTTTGTCTTTGAACTTGATGCAATCATAGCACCATCTTGTTCTTCCAATCAAGATAATTCTCTCCATCAAACTTAGGACTTTCTTTCCTGAAGTATGCCATTAGATCAACCTCAAGCTGTTAAACTTTCTCTTTGAGGCACTTGGCTCTGATACCAATTGTTAGGAATAGTCCCAAGAGATAACTAAGAGGGGGGGGGGGGGGTGTGAATCAGTTATCTAAAAGATTCAATTCTTTATCCAATTAAGTATACTTAAACATAAAGCATAAACACAATGAAAGAACACAAGAACACAACACCAATCTTTTGGTTACGGGGAAACCCAAATAGTTAAAAACCCCGGTGGGAATTGACACCCACTAATATTCTGTACTAGAGTATTATGATCCTTGTTAGAAGATCCTTAACCCTATTAGGAGTTTCTTTTACAATATATTTAGTATAGTAGACCTGATCAAGGGTCAGACCCTGTTACGAGTCTTTTAAAATCATCCCTGTTAGGGGAGAGGATGCACTATCCAAGAGCTCACTGCTCAAATGGGCAAAGGCTACTACCTTCTGAGTAAAAGATATACACTATATCTGGATCTTGGTGAACTGCACTTAGACCTTCTATCTAGATTAGTTCCAATGAATAGCACTCATACTTTACTTGGTCACATAGACCTTCTTCTGATGGCTCAACACTTTGCACACTCTGCTCTGCTCTGCTTAATCAACTATGAACCACTCTTCAACAATCACAAATGAATGCCTATAAAATCTTTCCCGTAAATGATATAATCAAGTCAGCCTGTTAGAACCACCTTGAAATCATATTAGATAAAACATAAAAAAGTCTAACAAACATTCTGTCAGCTCTACTATGCATGCAACACAATCTGGGACCTGTCCAATAAGATAATTGTAGAGGCACACTACACACTGTTGGCTCTACTAAAACAACTGGATCTTTCTCCTTAAGCTGAATTAACTCATGCACTCTTAACTGAACATCAATAAGTCTCCTCTGAGCTTAAATCCAAGGGTCATACCTACAGGATAGGCACAACTACATAACCATTAAAATCTATGTTGGCTCTTTTGAATAAACATAGGAAAATGTTGCTGGCAAATAGCGACTACATAACTTCACTTCTACTCATCAAAAAACTATTTGTCTATAACTAAAACATCAAAAACATGTCCTCAACATATATCCAAGCGCACAAGGCTATATGATAACTGTACAGACAACCATACACAGAACACTGCCTATTACTCTATCAAGAACACTGTTGACACAAGCTACTATATAACTATCTTTACTAACAACTAACCTCTGCGCCCATGATATCATGTCCATGCTACATATACAAAAAGCTTGCTGCATAAGACTTCCATTCATGTTACTTTCTATATGTTGTCATCAATGACAAACATACAGTCAATAATGGCCTACTGAAAAATCTCCAACAACAAACACACTGTTAGGTGTGACCTTGTTAGAGGATTTAAGACTAACAGTTATTGTTCAACCAACATTCACTATGGGGTTGATAGGATAACAATGTACATTTATTGAATGATATGGGGCATAACATAAGATGGTTAATTCCACTTGGTTAAGAGATTTTTCTGTATCAATAGTTAAACTGAAATAGTAGTTGATCTGATTACAATAAAAATTATCTTGCAGATGTTTAGATCTATTTTAAGCCCATACAAATCCTTTGATGAATATATCAATTCACTTCCTTAACTTACTTTCACTTGGTAATAGCTCTCTGATGCTCAATACTATTCTGTATTTTGCTTCTCCTTCAACCAATCTGATCAGGCATGCATGAGATTGTATTCACATGAAATCTCTACAGTCTTCTTCCTTCTAGAATAATTCAATAAAGAAACTCATGTCTCTTATATAGATAGATAAACTATTTTCATATCAACCATCCGATTTTGCTGCTTAATCTGCTTCATAGATTTTGCCTCTTCAACCTTCATTAATGGTTGTGTCAGTAACACGTTTCAATTCCATCCTTTAGATCTTCTCCAAATTTTTTCAGTTATGGATCTTATAACAAACTTTATCCTGCCTTGCATCAGGTGGTATCAAAGCGAGGTGAGATTTTGATCTAATTCTGTGGATCTAGGTTTGTAGGTTCCTCTTGAAGCCCTAATTGATTATTGTGGGGTAGCAGATTGCGATCTGACCTACAATTGTAGAGGGTTATCAAGATGGTTCATGGGACGTGAGATGAAGATCTAGGATTGGCAGATATGCTAAGGCAGATTGCTGCTAGGTTAGAAGCTATTGAAACAACCCAAAGAAGAGGCAGACATCTTGAAGATGTTAGTGATGATGAAGTTGAAAAAGAACAGGTGAATGCAGAACTTGCACCTTTTATGGATCAAGGTGAAGAAATATTTTTGAAGGCTTTGACAAGTTTGAAGTCAACACCACATTTCAATCCTCTTGAGTATAGTGGAAAGCTAGATTCTAATGAATTGGTGGACTAGATAACTGAGATGGAAAAGTACTTTGAATATGAAAACATTCCTGAGGATAAGAAGGTGAAGATTGCAAGCACAAAGTTGAAAAGTCATGCATCCTTATGGTGGGAACATCTGTAGCTGGATAGGGAAAGGAAAGGAAAAGACAAAATCAAGGTATGGAGTAAAATGGTGAACAAATTAAAAGGAAAGTTCTTACCTTGTGATTATTAGATTAACCTAGTTTGGCAAATGCAAAGTTTGAGATAGAAGGATAGCTTGGTAAAAGAATATGCTGAGGAATTATATAGTTTAGATATCAGATCTGGACATGATGAAGATGATGTGGAAAGAATTGGTAGATACCTGAATGGTTTGAGGGTTTCTATCCAAGAGGAAATTAGTATGGTCAAGTTGGAGAACATTGAAGAGGCTTATCAATTTTCTTTGAAGGCTGAGGAGAAATTGAACAAGAGACATGAGAAAAAACAAAGAGGTCAAGGTGATAGATTCCCTATAGGAAGAGATAGATCTAATGGTGAAAATGGTAGATCTGAGCCAAAAAAGATAAATTTGGACAAAGGCAAGACCGAGTTGAAAGGTGAAAGTTCATCTAGAGTTAGAGGCAGTAACTATCAAGGTCGTTATGGTAGAGGAAGTTTCTGAGGAACTTGTTACAATTGTAAAGAAGAAGGACATAGATCTTTTGAATGTACATAGGCTAGTAAGAAGGCTAGTAGTAGTAGAAATGCTTTGGTGCAAGAAGAACCACCGAATGAACCTGAGAAAGAAAATAACTTGATGGTAAGGAGAGCACTACAAAATGAAAGAAAGAAGGAAGATCCGATAAGGAAAAGTTTGTTCAAGACTAGATGTAGAGTTTTTGACAAATTTTGGAAGGTAATCATTGATAGTGGTAGCTTGGAGAATCTGGCATTTGAAGATATGGTCACAAAATTGCAGTTAGAAAGGTTTGTACATCCAAAGCCCTATTAGATTTCATGGATCAAAGATAAGCATACACTCCTGGTAAATGAACAATGTTATGTGAATTTGAAGATTGGAAAATACTATGATAAGGTGTTATGTGATATCATGCCTATGGATTGTTGTCATATTTTTTTGGGTAGACCTTGGCAATATGATAGACATGCTATATATGATGGGAGATTGCATAAGTATACTATTGTGGCTGATGGAAGGAAACAAATCTTGTTACCATTGATGGAAGAAACTATTAGTAACATTTGCACATCTATGAAAGTTTGTTTAATGGAAGGAAGAAAGTTTGTTAATTCTTTGAAAAAGAATGATGTATGTTTTGCTGTGATTCCTAGCAAGCCAAGTAAGAAAAATGAGGATAATGTCCTTGAGGAGATTGATAATTTACTCACTGAGTATAGTGATATCATTTGTGATAATGTACCTAATGGTTTGCCACTAAAAATAAGCATTGATCATTGTATGGATCTAATCCTTGGAGCTAGTTTGCTGAATACAACACCTCATCAGTTGTCACCTACTGAGAATGAGGAATTGAACCAACAGATTAAAGAGTTGTTGGAGAAAGCTTTGATCAGAGAAAGTTTAAGCCCTTGTGTAGTACCTACTATATTGGCACCAAAGAAGAATGGAGAATGGAGAATGTGTACCGATTCCAGAGCAATCAACAAGATAGCAGTGAAGTATAGGTTTCCTATACCAAGAATGGATGACATAATGGATAGTTTGACTAGAGCAAAGTATTTCACAAAGATTGATTTGAAAAGTAGGCATCATTAGATTAGAATCAGAGAAGGTGATGAGTGGAAGTCTTCTTTCAAGACAAAAGAAGGTTTGTATGAGTGGTTGGTTATGCCTTTTAGTTTAACTAATGCACTGAGTACTTTTATGAGGTTGATGAATGAAGTTTTGAAGAAATTCTTGGGTAAGTTTGTGATTGTCTATCTTGATGATATTATGATATTCAGTAAGACCAAAGAAGAATATTTGTTGCATGTTAGACAAGTTTTGGAGAGATTGAAAGAGGAGAAATTGTTGATAAATCTGAAAAAGTGTTCATTCATGAAAGAAGAGATTGTGTATTTGGGATTTGTTATTTCAGCTGATGGTTTGAAGATGGATCCTGAAAAGGTTGAAGCTATTTTGAATTGGCCTACATCTGTGAATGCTAGTGAGGTAAGATCATTTCATGGTTTGGAAATTTTTTACTGAAAGTTCATAAGTAATTTCAGTTCAATTTGTAATGCTATGACTGAGACTATGAGAGGAGACAAAAGAGAATTCAAGTGGACACATGGAGCTGATAAAAGTTTTGAGACTCTAAAGCAGAAGGTTGCTTAATTACCTATTTTGGAATTACCTGATTTCAGTAAAGTATTTCAAGTAGAATGTGATGCAAGTGGAAGGGCAATTGGAGTTGTGTTGAGTCAAGAAGGTAAACTTGTTGCTTTCTTTAGTGAAAAGTTGAATGATGCTAGAAGGAAATATTCTATGTATGATCAAGAATTCTATGCTATTGTTCAAGCACTGAAGAAATGGAGACATTATTTGATACCAAGTGAATTTGTGTTGTATACTGATCATAAGAATTTACAATACTTGGGTAGTGAGAATAAGTTGAATCAGAGACATATGAAATGGTTTGAGTATTTACAGAGTTATACATTTATGATAAAGCATAAGAGTGGAGTCACTAACCGATTTGTTGATGCATTGAGTAGATTAAGATATTTGATGACCGAGATGAAAATTGAAGTTCTTGGTTTTGATGAGATGAGAGATTCTTATGAGTTTGACCCTGATTTTTCTAAGCCATGGAGCTAGTACAGAGCACCTATTCAAGATCAACAAGACACTAAATGGGATGAATATTTCATTTAGGAAGGTATGTTGTTTAAAGGTATTCAATTATATATACCAAGAGGAGTAATAAGAACTAATCTGATAAAGGAGAAACATAGTAGTGGTTTGGCTGGACATTTTGGTATTGATAAAAAATGGAATTTGCTTAAGGAGAAGTACTACTGGCCACATTTGTATAAAGATGTTCAAAAATTTGTGAAAAGTTGTAGAATTTGTCAAGTTGCAAAAGGAGTAAGTCAGAATATTGGATTGTATACATCGATAGATGTTCCTAAGAAACCTTGGATTGATATCAGTATGGACTTTGTTCTTGGCTTACCAAAGATAGTAAGAGGTAATGATTTTATATTTGTTGTTGTGGATAGATTTTCAAAGATGACACATTTTATACCATGTAGAAAGACATCAGATGTAGTACATGTAGCAGATCTTTTCTTTAAGGAAATTGTTAGACTGCATGGATTACCAAGGAGTATTATCTCTGATCGAGATAGTAAATTTGTTGGATATTTTTGGAAAACCCTTTGGAAGAAATTTGGCACTAAGTTGAAATATAGTTCTACATTTCACCCACAAACCGATGGACAAACTGAAGTTGTGAATAGAAGTTCGTGAAATCTTTTGAGATGTTTAGTTGGAGACACACCGAGTAATTGGGATTCTGTGTTGGCACAAGCAGAGTTTGCATACAATAATTCAATGAATAGGAGTACTGGAAAAACACCATTTGAGATTGTGAATGGCACACAACCGAGAGGAATATCTAATTTGAGAGACATTGCTGATGAGAATAAGAAAAGTGCTGAAGGAGTAAAATTTTCTGAGTACATGAAGACATTGCATGAAGATGTGAAGCTAAAGCTGGAAGATAGTAATAAGAAGTACAAAGACAGAGCTGATAGATCAAGAAGATATAAAACTTTTGATGTTGGTGATGAAGTGATGGTTCATTTGAAGAAAGGCTAATTTCTTGATGGAACATATGGGAAGTTGAAGATGAAGAAGTTTGGACCTTGCAAGATTCTAAAGAAATTTGATAGTGGAAATACATATGAGATTGGGTTACCTAATGACATGGACATATCACCGATTTTCAACATTGCTGATTTGTATGAGTATCATAAACCTGATGAAGAAGTAACGGTACTGACAAAATATCCTAAGAAGTAGAATGATGAATTTGAACAGATTTTGAAGGAAAGAATTGGCAAGAGTACAAGAGGAAAATAGTGTATGGAATATCTGGTAAAGTGGAAGAATAGACTGATGGAAGACAGTTCTTAGATTTCATAGTCTGAGTTGGATGCAGCTTGGACCAGACCTACCAAATGATTTGGAGAATCATTTCAAAATAACCCCAGGTGTCTGATGCAGGAGCATCTCAGGTCCTTGGCAATCGTGTGTCAGCAAAAAAAATTTGGAGTTTGTCTATGTTACTTAGTTTCTTCTTTGACCGAGTTGGTCTGTAGTTGGTCAGTTTCCTTTGGTTACCGAGTGTGGTTGATCCTCTCCTGGGTGGTCAGTTATTTCACTGGTGCTTGGCATTGCCTGTCTGATGCTTGGCTATCTTGCTCACCGATGGGTTTAGTTTTAGTTCCTATTGTGACTGACTTGTGCATTTATATTGGATCATAGATTTAATGTTGGAATCCATCATTAGGAAGCATGTGGTCTTAGATCTGACCATTCCTTCCATTGATTGTGGATCTAAAGGCCGACTCGGCTCAGTAGCTTCTTGTATAAATGTAGATGTTTGGTTGTAGATTAGGGCAATTAGTTTTTGGGGATAGAGGATAGTAGAAATTTGATTGGAGATTTGTGATAGATCCTTGCATGTTTGAGGACTTTTGAGATTCATTGTAATATCAGGCCATAACCGGGAAGGCCTTACAGCTTGACATGTATGGTTCTATTTGATGATAATATATGAAAGATATGACATTCTCTCTCTCACCATTGTTGTTTGTTGCTTCTTAATGTGTTGTGAAGGCTTGGATCATTAGGTTGCACCATTTTTTGGCCCCTTTTGCATCCCACCTTGTGTCATATCCTCAATCTTGAAATTAACAATTTCTAGCTCATCAATTTCTATCGGCTAAACTTAAGCATTTAATACTTTCATCCATAGTAGGTTTACAAAGAAATGCATCAACGAACATAATTTTAGTTAATAATATCACTCGGTATACATAACACTGTCTCGGTGTATACTGAAGTGCTTCATTTACTAACCACATTGCCTTGTACATTTTGTTTCCTTCTTCATAATAGATTAATGCAACATAATCAAGTCAACAACATGAAGTCATAGAATCATCAATAAGTTACCCAAAGTATTCGTTATCCTCATCTATTGTATCCATCTTCCTCTATGTAGATATCTCAGTTTTTCATCTTTTGTCTCCTCTTTACAGATGTTTAGATATTTGTAACTAACATGATAAGTACTATCAAACTAGTTGACATCAATGATAACATAATGACTGATTTAATTATCTTACATATCATTTCAGTACTCGGTGATCTCTAATCATTGATCTTCAAGTCATTTAGGTATTTAATCAATTGTAGTTCATCATGTCCTTCATGTTATTATTACATATGACATGATGAGGATAAATATTACAATACTTCCCTACAAGGCATATTTTAAGACCATTATTAATATTTCATGTGTCTTCCTTCTTCACATTTTAACTAAATGCATGGATTATATAGATTACACAAGGCTCTTTTTTAATGAGCCTAATTCTACTCCTCCTAATCTCAACCCCCTACTCAATATCAACATCCTCATTATTTTTAAACTTTTAATCATAACCAAAACATTATACATGACCTAGATGTTAGACATTTTCTAAATGATCATGTTTCTTCGCCTAAAAAGGATGAGAATATTAATTCTCCAAAAGAGAATATTCCTCCTACTATTCCTCCTTATACCACACATACTCATACACCTCAAGATGAATCACCTTATCCCTCAACATTAAAAGCTACTTATAGTACAAGATATGATATCACCACTCAACAAGGCTACAAAGGTTTAGGACTTGGTATTAATGAACAAGGCATTAAGGTTCCTATTAATCATCCTCAACAAGCCCATAAAGGTGGTTTAGGTTTCATTCTTTATCCCAATCCTTCTAAAGATGAAATTCCTAAAGATTATGTGATCCAATCTCCTCAACCTACTATCATTCATATCCTCAAAGAAGTTGCTAATTTATTTGATGAATATCAACATCTTGACTTTCCTCCTCCAATAATAGATGACGTGACTTTATCTTCATTCAATAGTAGTAAGGAAAATCACGTTCCTCATGTTGATCATTGTTATCCATCTTCATCTCAACCAAAACCTCCTCTTCACATTCTTTATCCCACTCCCTCTCTTGATATATCCCATTTTGATGACCACTTAGCATTGGCAAAAAGAATCTATTGGAGTATCAAGTACAATCCTAAGATAGTCTTCCCTCATAGAAACTTCTCTAAAGGATAAAATCCTATTAAAGGTGAATTATTTTATTTTTATCATCATAGAAACAACCATTTACTGTGGGATTGTACTCAGTTTTGACAATTTGTTCAAGATTGCATTAATAGAAGTCTTATTCATTCAACACCAGATATTATACATTTTCTTCAAACTAGAGTTTACAATTAGCATTTCTTTCCCCTATTGTGTTTTTATCCATTATCCTTTATATAATGATCATGAAAACAACACAATAGGTCATTCACCTTGGCTCTCTTAATTGGGGGGCAAGGTTCATCATTCTTGTCTTCCTATAGGGATCTATTTTCTCCCTTTATGACCATGTTTCTGTATACAATAATATCCTTCCTCACATACATTTGGCTAGAAGTTGCATATTTTGCATGCATGAGACACCATTTAGGGATTTTAAATATGTCATACCTTTCTCTTCTCCTAGCCTTTGTGGGTTTGTATCTTTTATAATGTACCATCCTTTTATTACATGGATTTTTTATTTATATCCTAGATTGCAACCTTATCCTTGCATGGAAAATGCATGTTTCATTTTAAAAGACTTATCCCTTAGGATTTATCTTATATTTTTCATCCTTCCCTTTCTTTCTTAGGATCCATTATCTCTTATTAATCATCTCTTTTGTACTATGATGTCCTCTCATGTTTGGACTTGTTGTTTGAGATCTTTCTCCTTGTTGAGATTAGTATCCTCTTTACTGTTCTTCCTTACTTGGAAGTGCATATCTTGTATAAATGGGTTGACCACTAAGTAGATATAATGTGGCATCCTTCCCTTTTTCTGTAATTTCTCTATGGTTTACATTATTTTATGATACATTCCTTTTTGGCATGAGATACTTTTGTTGCATGTAAGATCGTAATGTCTTTTCTTAGAAATATTCTTTATGTATTTAAAGGGAATGTTTATCATTCAATTGTCATCTATGGTCTCATTATTTCCTTCCTTTCCTTGATGATTTGTTTACTTTCTAGCTGTGATGTCCTTTCTAGCATATATGTCTATTTTAAGAGTTTTTCTCTAGTTTATAACTTATTTTACTTGGAATTGTGTATCTATTTTGAGGTAGCTAGTGATCAAGGTGTATTATATATTTTATATTTCCTTCACACTTGGGGGGAAAGGTTGCATGCACATTCTTTGTCTCTTTTGTCTAAGGATCAACTTTTCTTAGTATAGTGGTATTTGTTTATTATGTGACATTATTTTCCTATAAAGAATTGATGGTTTTAATTAGGATTCTCTCTTATACAAGAGTTGTGAATCCTTGATCATCACCTCTTCTTCATTTTCAAAACTATATTCATAATAAATGACTTCTCTTACTATGTGATTCAAAGTTTGTCACCCTTCATTAAGAATCACTATTTTCACCTAGTGATAGGGGGTTAAATGGGTGCATTCTTGTTCTCTCCCCTCTTTATCTTGGAGATGTTATCTATGTTCAAGAACTCATCTTGAAGGTATATGTCTCATAAACAAGAACTCTTCCTTTCAAGGATCTCTTCTCAAAAAAGGAATATCCTTTCACAATTATCTATTTTCTTAGTTCATAAGAGTTAATGCTTGTATATGAGCTTGTGACATACATTGTTTTTTTAGGGATATATCCTTGTTGATGGAAGTAGGTATCATTAATTATCTTTCTTATAATGTCTACTATGTAGCCATCATAAGGAGGGGAGTATACCTACAACCTCCCTTGCACATTATCTTGCACTTTTCTTTTCTTTTTACACACAACCAATCCTCATGGGTATAGGTGATCCATATCCATCCTTGGGGTGCACATTAACAAACCAATCCCCATGATATAAGTGATTTTTATCCATTCATGGGGTGCACATATAAAAAACAATCTTGATGGTTATAATTGATCCATATCCATCCATGAAGTGCACATATACACAAAAAGAAATTCATGAATATAGTGGATCTATATCCATTCATGAGGTGCACATAGGAAAAGTCACTAGTAGGCACATGTTTATTGATGAAATTTACTAGCATGGCACACAAACCTACTATAACTTTTAATTCTATCTTTTGTGTGGTTCATAGTAAGACATACAATCTTACTGAGCGAGGTAATGACACTCCCCCCTCTCTCTCTCTCCACTATCATGGTTGAGTAGGTTAGATCATGGAGTTGGTATCATCATTGGAGATGCTCTTGTTCTTCCTACGTGGTCACTTTTTCTCTTGCAATAGAATTCCAAACATGATATTAGTGGGTGTGACCTTTCTGGATGAGACCTCCTTCACTAGTTGATTTGGGTTTTTGTTTTAGTAATAACCCTTTTTTTGTATTTTTTATTTGATTTTACTTTTACTTTTTGATTTATTTTCATGCCCTTGTGCATGGATGTGGAGTTAGGATCCTTAGTTTTGGGGCTTATGTCCTTAGACTGAGTGATGTCTTTATTGGCATTATGATGGATTTTGGAGTTGGATTGTAGACTTTGATGTTTTAGAGTTTTTCATTGATAGAAACTCTATAACATCTATCAAATTTGATGATACCAATCGAATGGATGAATAGTTAAATGAAGAATTAGCTAAGTGTGAATATTGGTAAGAAGAAAGGTAGTAACCTAGAATTTTTTGAGTGGTGATCGAGTTTGATGACACTTTGGAGGGTGTGATTGTTCTTGGTGTATTACCAAGGTTAGAGAACTATAGTTGTACAACCACAAATAATAACTCAATGGTTTGGGTGAGTTAGCATTTTGGTGTGTGTTTAGTGTGAACCAATTATGCTACTAGCTAGTTCCTGATGATCAAGGTAGTTGATTTGTGGGATGACATGTCAATATATTTTGGGATGATATGTCAAGTATGATTGGTGTAGTTTTCCATAAGTTAGGTCAATATTGTGGACCAATTTGTAAAACCTTTTTCAAGTCTTACATGACTTAAGAACAATAGTATAAAGGTGGACTAAATCACATTATTTAGGGTTGTGATTATGAGTTTGTGTGTTGTGATTAGAGATAGAGGTAGTATAGTGTGCTAGTGGTAAGAGATTACCATGGGTCTATTAGGCAAGTAGCGCCATTTCTAGATCAGTCATTTGAGTACATTACTCAAGGCTAACTTTAATAGATTAGTAGGTTAAATCCCTTAAATGGGTGGAATTTAACAGGTCTTAATGTATAAATTCTTTATCAAGGTGACTTCTTAACTAGATTTTTAAATCCTCTTTCGAGGTAGATCCTTACAGGTCTTTTGGTACTTCTAACAAGGTACTAGTCACTTCTAACTAGGTGAGCCCTAGCACTAATAGGATATTGTAAGCTCCTAACATGGAAAATATTTTAACTGCAGTGAAGAGATTCATGGGTTTCATCCTCATTGTGGTTTTCACCCTCTAACAAGGGTTTCCACAATAAAAATTATGGTGTGATGTGTTATATGCTTTTGTGGATGCTTAAATTCTTTTACATCTATTCCATAGTTACACTTGCATGTTTGGTTGTATGGAAGTTGTTTAAAATCATTATCATACTAGTGGTTGAATTAGTTCATTATCTACTTACACTGATTCACCCCCGTCTTAGTGCCTCCTATTTCTAACAGTCTTATCTCTTTGCAAATTCTCCACAATAATCTCTTTCTCTCTTTCTTTCTTATATCTCTTCCTTAACCATGAGCATGAGCTTATCTCATACTCTTGCTAAAGTGGGGGATAAATGTATAGTCCTAAAAAGTAAGCACTTGATTTTGTGTTTATTTGGGGTCATTTTTAACCCACTTTAGTGTGTTCCTTATATCAAGATCTCACATGGCACTTAATTGCATGCCTTTTCAAATCAAGGCCCTCTTTCTCCTTCAATCTTGATCAAAAATCTATGTTGTCTCTAATCTCTATCCACATCTTCCCATTTATCCATCCATTCACATAACTCATTTTCTTATTGGCTCTATTTTAGCATTTACTCTTGACTTTCCTGCTTATCCTTGTGTTTTTCTCTAAAACTTTTAACACTTCTTGAATCCCACAACCCTTACCTTGAAATTAACACCTTCTAGGTATAGGTCAAACCTAGTTCGACCTATACCTTGAGGGTTTAATTTGATGGGTTTCAGGGGCTGATGTAAAGTTTTTTCATCTTCCCTCATTGTGAGGTTGGCCTTCATGAAATTGAACCCTAAAATCACTATAAAAGGAAACCTCTTCCCCTCATTTTAAAATCATCACACATTTGAACTTTCAATCAATCTATCTATACACAATCTATTGTGTATTCAATGAGTTAAAGAAAGATAACATTCATTGGAGGAATTCATCCATCCTTCAGCAAGTGTCCATGCATTTCCTTTCATAGATCTAACTTCTTTCTTTATTGAAGACAAAGGAGTTGGCCATCATGGGAGGAGATCTACAATCACTCATTAAAGTCTTCTTATCCTTCTTCAAATAAACATTGAGATGAATTAAAAGAATTTACTACATGTAGTTTTGTCTTACATGATTTTATTTTGTTTTTTGTGTTGAGTCAAAGCTATTGCATTAGCATATTTGATTACATACTAAGCACAAATGCATCTACATGGTATAATATACTTCATTTTTGTTTAATCTATAATTCATGATAGAATTTCATTTATTTCAATTCAAGATTGATTCCTATACAAGGGCTTGACCAAGGCAAGCCCTTTCTTCCCAACAATCTCCCCTTCTCTTTGGTGTGTAGGTGAAGTTTCACAAAGTTCCAAATTTAGAATTGCACATTTCAAATTGTAGTTTCAGTCACAATCCCAAGACCTTTAGATTTAGCCCTCCAGGGTATAGGTAAAACCACCTTTGGCATATACCAATATAGGTCATACTATTTTTGACCTGTTTCTAGAGCACTCAAAATTTTTCCACCTTTAGGTTTTTGGATCTTGATCTGTTCCTAGTTTCAATACAGTTTGACAGGGTTTCTATAAGTCTAAATTTTTATCCTCTAATAACCATCAAGGTGATTATATCTTCATCCTTCTTCTTTCATAGCACTTAATTTGATACACTAGATCAAATATCTTGTTGTTTGTCATTGCATAAGTGTCTTCTTTTCTTTACTTCGCTTGCATATACATATGCACTTATATATATCCTATAAACTCATGCATTAAATGGAAAGAACCCTATAATTAACACTTCCTTTTGGGCCTAAAAGATACATTAGAACCCTTACATCCACTTGGGTTGTGCTAATCATATTCTTAGCCTTTAAAGGGGTCATATTTTAGGGCCCACTCTAATGTATGGTGGTGAAATGAGAGTCTATCATTAACAAACATTTCCCATTATATATTAATATGTTATTATTGTTTAAAGTTATCATTTTGTCATCTTTAGTCCTAAATCACACACATCAATCTTAATTCCATTGCATCCCTATAAAGGAATATAATTCAAACTTCTCAACTATCTTATTAGATGTATACCTAATTTTTTTTTAGGTTCCCACTAGTTATGTGTTGATAATCAAGACTTTTAGTTTGAATCCATAGCTTCCTATGACAACCCTAAAATTTATCCTTTTTATTTAATTAATTTAATTTAATTTTTTCATTATGAATTTTAGTTTAACTCATGAATTATATATACAATATTTTTTAAATACTATATATATGAGAATAAATATGCCAAAAAAAAATGCTCATGCGGCCAGGGATTTGCAAGTTCTTGTGAATTGATTAGGGAGGCCTCATGCATGTGTGAACAGTGTTTCAATTGATCATAGGGAGGTCGAGCTTGATCATGTGTGGCTAGGTTGGGCCAAGCCTTTAGTTTTGAATGGGTGATGGTGCAATTAAAACTAATGTTTCTATTGGTGTTGATAGAATCACTACTGGTGGAGACTCAAAGAAGAGATCAATCAAAGAAGCAGTTGATGGTGTATTCAGTGTCCCTGATGGTTCAAGGCTCAATATTGGTGCCCTTTTAAAATAATTTCCCTTAAATGATCAAGGAAGAGGAAGAGGTAAGGGCCCCCTATCATTTTTGTAGTTGTCAAACTAAATTTGTAAAAGTTTAAAGTTATTGATAGCAAGAAGGATTGGTAAAAAAATGTAGCTATTTTTCTTGTGGCTCATAATGCTTCTAATATCCCCTCTTAGAAATTTATGAATGATTGGATACTTAATGTCTGGTCTAAATGGTTAGGTTTTCATTACACCTACTACAGAATGATCCAAAAAGGCTTGTTTCTTATTTTTTTCAAAACTCCTATTTGCCAAAAAGAGGTGGTGAGGAGATAGTTTTGGAACATTGGTTCATGCATTTTTAGCACTTTGTCTTGGTTGAGATATGTCAATAAGGAGGAAGTCTTGGATCATTCATGCCCTATATGGGTCACTGCAAAAAATGTTCCTCCATTTCTATGGATTTTTTTGCCTAAAACCATGGTAGTTATAGGAAGGGCTATTAGGATGGAGGATTTTAATAATATACTACCTCATATGGATGTGAGGATCATTATGGTTGTGAGCCCTGAAATCAATATCTCAAATACTTCAAAGATTGGTATGGAGTCTAAAATTATCTGTTGCTCCATAGAATTTCTTTGGGGGTTAAATGCACATTTTCTTTGCCATAAGGAAGGGCACCATAGGAGAAACTATCCATTGTTGAAAGATAAAAATGTATGTATGTATGTACATATGTATATGTACATATATATGTACATGTACTTGTATATATACATACATACATACATATATATATATATATATATATATATATATATATATATATATATATATATATATATATATATATATATATATATATATATATATATATATATATATATATATATGTATATATACAAGTACATGTATATATAAAATAAAGAGAAAGAAAATGAAAGGAGGAAAAAATATAAAATTGACAAAAAAATATAAAAAATGAGAAGAAAGGGGGAGGGGAAAAGGTAGGGAAAGGAAGAGGATAAGGCACAAAAAAGGAGATAGATAAAAGCAAGAGTAAGAAAGGGATCAAGAAGAGATATTAAAAGAAGAAACATCAAAGGAGTAGGAAAAGTGGGGAAGGGGTTACACCAAGGAAGGGGAGAGTGAGAAAACCTCAACAAGAGGGGCATAGTGGATGAAGTACTAACAAGGGTATTTGGACATAATAGCCTGACCAAAATAACCTTCGACACAATAAACCCATCATAATAACCAAAGGAAAAGATAACCCAGGGTCATAAAAACCCATGGACAAAATAACTCATGGTCAAAATAACCCATAGATAGAATAACCCATGGTCATTTTAGATCAAGCTAGTAAACTAGAAATGACATAAAATGAATTAGAACATTAGAATTTAGATAATGTAGAAGGAATTAAACCAAGTTGAGAGAACATTTTAAATGGAGGCCATGGAAACTACACATGACATAAAATTAAACTAGAAATGACATAAAATTAAACTAAATTATCAATATGATTATAAGGAACATAAACAAGGATGAAAAAATATTAAGTAAAGTTAATTATTAAGATGAAAAAAGAGATTGTGAGGCAATATAGAGGCTATTTAGGTCATTTTAGACCATATATCCATTATATGCCCCTAAAATAGTCTTAAAACACCTTTAATATGCTTAAATAACCTATAAAATGGTAAATAATTATGAAAATAAAAACAATTTCGTGGGAATAAGATGTTAATATGATTTAGAACAATAGAGGGGGGGGGGGGTGAATCAGTTGTTCGCAGGTCTTGATGTATAAAAAAATCTCAAAAATTTATCCTTAAATCAGATCCAATAACCAAAACAAACTCAGTCATCACTGATTCAATAATAGAAACATCTAACAATGCAGCCCACTAATCAGTTGTTCAAAGGTCCTAATGTATAAAACAATCTCAAAAATTTATCCTTAAATTAGATCCAATAACCAAAACAAACTCAGTCATCACTGATTCAATAATAGAAACATCTAACAATGTAGCCCACTACCTAGCTGTAACTTAACTTGCAAAACATAGTAATGTTCAAACCAAAACATTCACACAAGTATTAACACCAGGATTTATAGTGGAAACCCAAATTGGGAAAAACCACTTTGTAACATGCTACTATTATTTTCACTCTTTTGAAGTGAGCTCGGTAAAAAGCCAACCTTGTCAAAGGTTACAATACACACTGTTAGGTGTGACCCGGTTAAAGGATTTCAATCACCCTGTTAAAAGTGAGCCTAGTCATAGGACTTACATACACTCCATTAGAATGCAACCTTGTTCAAAGGATTTAACATATGACTATTAGGTCAACCTCTATTAAAAGGATTTTGACTGTTACAATGGTTAGAAAGTAGCAGCAGTATTATCTAAAAAATATACAACTCACTTTGCAAATATCAGATTCGATTTCATACACTAATGTTGGTTTACTGACTTTGAAACTTTTCCATTTCCATCTCTGATATGCTTGGAACTTTTCTTCAAGCAATCACCACAATTCTCCTTCAGCCTTTTCTACTTATTCAGTCAATAAAACTTTCCTCTTACAACATTCTCTTTTCTCCATCTACCTACATATCAAAATGCTCAGGTTCCCTTATATTTTCCTCAATTAGGTTAACTCATCTTTTGCTGCTCAATCTCATTCGTAGATCTTAGGGTTAGGTCAAATTCATTGAATCTACCCACTTCATGTTCTTCGGCTCCTTTTCTAGAATCATCTCAAATCTCTTAAAGATTTACAATAAAACATTTTATAGTGCATTTAATGCTTCCAAACAATCAATAAATAAAGTCAATACATTTTACATAATCCAAGAATTCAACAATGTCGGCTCCAAAATTAAATTCTCTTCAAATATAAAATTGTTGAAGCTCAGTCAATATTGTGATTGTCCACTCGGTCTTCATGTAGAAAGCTCAGTCATCACTAAAATTATTTCCTCGGCAATTTACTGATGCTCGATCGACACTATAATACTCAGCATATATTGACTTGGTCAACACTAACATTATTCAGCTTAAACATGATTTTTCCATTCTTTGCTCAGTTAAGCCTACCAATTTAGTCTTTAGTCTTACTAAGATAAATAATACATTATCTCATCATTGTGCAACATAGTCAAGTACACTTTGTAGTATCAAGATAACTCAACCTTTCCTTAGGTGCTATTGTTACCAACCTTGCTTAGCCCCTTAACAACACTCAAATAGATATAGTACTTTCTTAAGTAGCAATAGTATTACCAGTTAAGGTTTGACATCAATGACAATACAACAATTGTTTTAATTGCAATTTCCAACAATATCCCTCTTTGGCATTGATGGAAACACCATATGATATCACTTGAAAAACACAAGGATTACCAACCAATCCAAAAAATTATCTGTTCATCAGAGAATCATTTTATAATATCCTTAGCTTCATTCTGATTTAGAATCCTATAAGCCTCATTTATGTGACTGTTAGAAGTATTCAAATCTCCCTCTATCCTGATCCTTCATTTTAGTTCATCATCCTTATCTTCAGTTTCATTAGTTCATCTCCCTTTAGTTCATCTCCCTCTTGCCTTTTAGTTTCATGTGTAATCATATCTCATGTGTTATCATATCAGTTCATCTCCCTCTTTGACAAAAATGTCAAAGAAGAAACTAAAACATACATCCATTAGATGTAGATAATATCTGTGTAGCTTAGTGTTTCTCCCTCTGTCATCTTGCTTATGACTGATTCCTTGTCTTTGCTTCTTTTCACAACTCTAAGCCAGCCCTAAAGTGTGATAATTTTTTGCATCAATTTGTCAAATATTCTGCTGTAGCACATTTGATGCAGTGCTCCTAGCTTGTCTAGGAAGCCTCAGTTAGGCAAAGAACCCCTAATTGACTTCTCAAATACTCATGAGCTTCTCTGGGTAAAGATTTAGTGAATATGTCTGCTAATTGTTCTTTTGTATTCACATATTCCACTCAGACTTCTTTATCTTGTACTAATTCTCTCAAGTAGTGATACTTGATTGCAATGTGCTTGGTCTTAGTGTGCATCACTAAATTCTTAGAAATATTGATAGCACTTGTGTTGTCATAGAAAATAACAATAGGTTCAGTGATTTCTTCTTTCATGCCTATCAACAATTGTTTTATCCATACCAGGTTTGAATAGTTTACTGCAGTAGCAACATACTCGGCCTTGGCAGTAGATTGGGAAATGCAATTTTGTTTCTTGCTTGTCCAGGAGACTAATCTCTGTCCAAGAAAGAAAGCTCCACCACTAGTACTCTTTCTATCATCTACATTTCTTGCACAATCAACATCTGTATAAACTCTAAGTTCAAATTTGTCATTCTTCTTATAATATAGACCATAGTTAGTAGTTCCTTTCAAGTATCTCATAATTCTTTTCATGTCCATCATATGTGTTTCCTTAGGATTGGTAGAGAATCTTGCCACAATCCCAACAGCTAATACAATATCTGGTTTGCTATGTACAACATACTACAATTTTCCAATCATGGATCTGTACAGAGTCTGATTCAATTCTGTAGCATCATCATTCTTAGATAACTTTTGTCCAGTAACCATAGGATTTCCCACTGGTTTAGCATCTTCCATCCCAAAAGTTTTCAGTATTTCATTAACATACTTAGATTGTGTAATGAAAATTCCATTCTTCCTCTGATATACTTGTAAACCAACAAAGAATTTAATCTCACCAAACATACTCATTTCAAATTCAATTTTCATTTCATTTGAGAAATTTTTACATAATGCATCTTGTCCACCAAAAATAATGTCATCCACAAAATTTTTTGCCAACAGGATACCTTTACCTTCTTCATCCTTCATGTACAGATTGCTTGTGTCATTTGTTCTTGAAAATCCAATCTGTATCAAGTAGTTGTGCAACTTCTCATACCATGCTCTAGGAGCTTGCTTCAATCCATATAATGCTTTGTTTAGTTTGCACACCACATGTCTTCTTTTTGGATCAATAAAACCTTCTGGTTGTTCTATGTAAACTTCTTTTTCTAGTATACCATTCAAAAATGTAGACTTGACATCCATTTGATATACCTTGAAATCTTTATAAGTAACATATGCAAGCATAGTTCTTACTCCTTCCAATCTAGCTATAGGGGAAAATGTCTCCCCATAATCTATTCCTTCTTCTTGTGTGTAGCCTTTGCATACCAGCCTAGCTTTGTTCCTAGTGATTTCACCATTTTCATTCATCTTATTCCGAAACACCCACTTTTTTCCTATAACATTTTTGTTTTTAGGTCTCGGCACCAGAGTCCAAGTATCATTCTTCTCAATTTGGTCAATTTCTTCATTCATTGCTTGTATCCAGCCTCCATTCTCCAATGCTTCTCTAGTTGTCTTCGGTTCAAATTCACATAGTAGACATGTTGGATCCTTAGTCTTTCTTCTAGTCTGGATTCCAGTATTTTTGTCTCCAATTATCTGTTCAGGCTTATGATGTCTTATTACATATTTTTCCAAAACACGTTCAACTATTCTCTCCTCTATTTCATCATGTTCTTCAGCAAGATTGTCAGATTCAACTTCAAAATGCTCAACAATCTCTTCTTGATACTCAATAGAATTTTCTTGTAGCTCGACATGTTCTTGTTCTCTCTTGGCACTATTTTCCTGATGCTCGGCAACTTCTGTATATCGCTCAGCATTGCTTACCTGAGACTCGGCATCAAGTGCAAGTTTTTTACTTACCTCTTCTTCTTCCTCAATGTACACAAAAGATCTATAATCTTCTGGTTCTCTTTTGTTGTCAACTTCATTTCTTTCTGCATACTCATCAATTTTGACATTCACACTTTCCACAATTTTGTTAGTGTTAGAGTTCAAACACTTATAAGCTTTACTTTTTGTGGAGCACCCTAGGAATATGCCTTCATCACTCTTAGCATCTAACTTTCCATTCCTAGTGTCTTTTAATATATAGCACTTGCTTCCAAAGATTCTAAAGTATTTAACACTCGGTGCATGCCCATGCCATAATTCATAGGGTGTTAGATTTGCACCTTTCTTGATCTATACCCAGTTAAGAGTGTAGACAATAGTGCTTATAGCTTTTTTCCAATATTTTTGTGCCACATTCTTTTCAATAATCAATGTCCTTGCACAATCCAAGATAGATCTATTTCTCCTTTCTGCTATACCATTCTGTGGAGGTGTTCTAGGTATAGACATCTTTCTTTTAATTCCTCTATCATTGCAAAATAGATTAAATTCATTTGATGTAAATTCTCCACCTCGGTCAGATCTAAGACATTTTAGGTTCCTACCTATCTCCTTCTCAACTTTAGCAAAATACCACTTAAAGAATTGAAAAGCTTCAGATTTTTCTTTTAGAAACATCACATGCATCATTCTAGTATGATCATCAACAAATAAGATAAAGTATCTAGCACCACAGTAACTTTATACACCCATAGGTCCACAAAGGTCAGTATGAACCAAATCTAAAATGTTTTCAGAAGTAAAGGATTTGCTCTTGAAACTTGACTTTGTCATTTTTCCTAACTAGCATTCCTTGCACATCACATTCTTAGGTTTCTTCAATCTAGGTAGACCTCTTACCTTTTTCTTCTTACTTATCTCTACCAAATTGTCAAAGTTAACATGACACAGCCTTTTATGCCATAACCAAATATCATCAAGTTGTGCAATTAAACATGTTTCTTCAGATAGGTCAAGATAGAACAAATTACCTCTAGTCTAATCACCACTTCCAATCAGTTCTCCAGTAGCATTAAATATTTTAGCTTGCTTGTGATGAAATTCCACTCAG
Organism: Chamaecyparis obtusa; assembly: GCA_027943335.1. Taxonomy (NCBI): domain Eukaryota; kingdom Viridiplantae; phylum Streptophyta; class Pinopsida; order Cupressales; family Cupressaceae; genus Chamaecyparis; species Chamaecyparis obtusa. The sequence goes on from BSBK01003771.1 coordinate 487,006, forward strand.
TAACTAGTTTTGTTAAGCTGAGCAACACTTAACAGATTGTAATTAAGACCTTCAACCCAATATGCATTTTCACAAGATATCTTATCGGGCAGTTTAATCAAACCTTTTCCTCTAACAAGACATGGTGCATCATTACCAAATTTTACACTTTTACCTCTGTAATGATGTAAGGTCTCAAACTTATTTTTGTCACCAGTCATGTGATGTGAACAGCCACTGTCAATAATCCAGTTATCATTCTTGTTCACTTAGGATATCAATGCAATTTTCTCATCCTCATCAGATTCATCTTTCATTGCAACATATACTACCTCAATTTCAAAATCATCACTATCAGTGTCAATCTCTTTTTTAGCAATGTAACAAGATTTCTTACCTTTTCCTTTGTAGTCTTTGTTCCATCAGTAGCTTCTATCATCTTTTATGTCTTTGTGTTTTCTTTTCCTTTAATCATCTTTATCCTTTCTATCAGGACATCTAGCAGCTATATGACCAACTTTATTACATGAAAAACATATAATAGGGAGTTTACCTTTATACTTTCCTTTTCCCCTTCTCAATCTTCTAGCCATAAGAGCTTCTAGATCTTCTAGGTCTTCATCAGAAATGTCACTGTCACTTTCACTATCACTTTCACTTTCACTTTCACTGATGCATCTTTCTTTTTCTTTCTTTCGCTTGTTCAAAACTAGCTGTGACTTGAAAGAAGATTCAACATTTCCAATGCTTCCAACAATGAAATTATCATAGTTAGAGAGTTCAAAAGCAGTCAGCTTACCAACCAAACTTTCCAAAGTAAGCACATTAGCAGAGTTACATCTAGATTCCTGAATAGCTGAGATCTTAATAGCATAAATAGGACGTAGGGTTCTTAGTACTTTCCCAATTATAGTTTCATCATCAATAGCCCCATTTTCTCCTCTAATAGCATTCACAACTTCTTTTATTCTACCACAATATTGTGCAATGTTTTCACCGTCTTGCATTCTCATTTCATCAAACCTACCTCTAAGACTCTCGACCTTTGCTTTCAACACATTCAAGTCACCACCATAGATCCTTGCAAGAGTGTCCCACATATCCTCAGCAATTGTACAATCCTTAATGTCCTTAAATTCTAGATAACTTAGGGCATATGTAATTTCCAACATTGCCTGATTATGTTCTTGCTTAGCTCTCATTTCTTCGACAGTCAAAGGTATGATAGGTGAAACATAACTGTTCTCAATGTAGTACTTTGTAGAGTCACCAATACCAGCCAGATGTAGCTTCATCAAGCTTTTCCATGCAAGGAAGTTTTCCTTGTTTAGCTTCCGTACCTCCTTCTTATACAACCTAATCATTTGCTTCAAGCCCCTTTAAACTTGATTCTGTCAACACTAATAATAAGCAACAAAGATCTGATACCAATTGTTAATATGATTTAGAACAACAGAGGGGGGGGGGGGTGAATTAGTTGTTCTTAGGTCCTGATGTATAAAACAATCTCAAAAACTTATCCTTAAATCAGATCCAATAACCAAAACAAACTCAGTCATCACTGATTCAATAATAGAAACATCTAAAAATGTAGTCCACTACCCAGCTGTAACTTAACTTGCAAAACATAGTAATGTTCAAACCAAAACATTCACACAAGTATTAACACTAGGATTTATAGTGGAAACCCAATTTGGGAAAAACTACTTTGTAACATGCTACTATTATTTTCACTCTTCTGAAGTAAGCTCGGTAAAAAGCCAACCTTGTCAAAGGTTACAATACAAACTGTCAGGTGTGACCCGGTTAAAGGATTCTAATCACCCTGTTAAAAGTGAGCCTAGTCATAGGACTTACATACACTCCATTAGAATGCAACCTTGTTCAAAGGATTTAACATATGACTATTAGGTCAACCTCTGTTAAAAGGATTTTGACTGTTACAATGGTTAGAAAGTAGTAGTAGTATTATCTAAAAAACATACAACTCACTTTGCAAATATTAGATTTGATTCCGTACACTAATGCTGGTTTACTGACTTTGAAACTTTTCCATTTCCATCTCTGATCTTCTCAAAACTTTTCTTCAAGCAATCACCACAATTCTCCTTCAGCCCTTTCTACTTATTCAGTCAATAAAACTTTCCTCTTCCAGCATTCTCTTTTCTCCATCTACCTACATATCAAAATGCCTAGGTTCCCTTATATTTTCCTCAATTAGGTTAACTCATCTTTTTTCGCTCAATCTCATTCATAGATCTTAGGGTTAGGTCAAATTCATTGAATCTACCCACTTCATGTTCTTCGACTCCTTTTCTAGAATAATCTCAAATCTCTTAAAGATTTACAATAAAATGTTTTACAGTGCATTTAATGCTTCCAAACAATCAATAAATAAAGTCAACATGTTTTACATAATCCAAGAATTCAACAATGTCGGCTCCAAAATTAAATTCTCTTCAAATATAAAATTGCTGATGCTCGGTCAATACTGTGATTGTCCACTCGGTCTTCATGTAGAAAGCTCGATCATTACTAAAACTGTTTCCTTGACTTACACTGTCTTCCTCGATAATTTACTAATGCTCGGTCGACACTATAATTTTACTCGGCATATATTGACTCGGTCGACACTAACATTATTTGGCTTAAACATGATTTTTCCATTCTTTGCTCAGTTAAGCCTTCCAGTTTAGTCTTCAGTCTTACTAAGATAAACAATAAACAATACATTATCTCATCATTGTGCAACATAGTCAAGTACACTTTGTAGTATCAAGATAACTCAACCTTTCCTTAGGTGCTATTGTTACCAACCTTGCTTAGCCCCTTAGCAACACTCAAATAGATATAGTACTTTCCTAAGTAGCAACAGTCTTACCAGTTAAGGTTTGACATCAATGACAATACAACAATTGTTTCAATTGCAGTTTCCAACATAAGCTAATTTAGAGTTATTATGAAAAGATATAGGTGAAAATGTATTATGAAGAGGCATTAAGAAGATATATAAATT